>CM029366.1:11723073-11923073 GCA_017165825.1 Hepsetus odoe | reverse complement strand
TACGGGTCGTGAGAAGCTCCACAAAAAAACGCGTTGCTGAAAATAGAAAACGTGTTTACAAATAGAAAATGAATTCGTGTTAATTAGAAAATGCATATCTGATTAGAATATTAGTTTCCATTAAGGGCAACAAAAGAGAACCCGGGCAGGGGTTTAATATACTGTGTTGTCTGAAATTGTGAACGTTTTTGGTTGGAATCTTTATGAAGGCTCTGGAATGCAAATGGATTAACGTTGCTTATGAAACACATTTACATGTAGATAAATACACACATATGTTAACGTGACAACAGATTGATCGTGATTGTATAAAAATATAAAATGCCTGCTTAAGCCATTGAGCTCCAGATTTGCCCAGCAGGTGGCGGTGTAACCTTATTCATTCTCCCTGCTTTCACTAAATGAAGTTGTTAAACTGTACTCACAGCAAGAAATACTGTCATTAAACACAATCCATGTGTGTAGGATATGCATGAATGAAATACATGAATGAGTGGAGAGACATAATGATGGTACATGCTTCCAGACATGTGCTCCCTGACAGAATTTCAGTCAGCATTAACAAAATGGATAAAAAACTTGGTTTAAAAGGAAAATATATAATTAACTTTAGAAGAGGGCTCATTCGTGGCTCAGGTGGCAGGAGGTTTATCACTAAGACAGATAAATGAGTATCTCAGCATTTGAACAAACCCCAGCAGACAGTGAGCCTCAACTAAACGATTCTCTGGATTTCACCCATCACTCAGGGGTGGCCATATCCAGCACTTGGAGAGCACTGTTGGGACAGTAACTTGCTCAAGGGTAACTCAGGGTCACCTGAGTCTGGGAGTCAAACCCACAACCTTCTGATCATGTGGTCTAGTCCACCAATCCCACCCACCATATTTTCTTTGTTTTTTTTTTTTTGGTAAAAGTGACACCTGTAATACATCAGTAAATAGGGCTGGAAGTAAAACTTGATCCCTTACAGTGAGAGAAATCCAGTGACTGTGCTGTAGGAGAGCATTTTGATGGGTCATTTACATTTGCGGCATTTAGCAGACGCTCTTATCCAGAGCGACTTCCAGTCCCCCTGGAGCAATTCAGGGTTAAGGGTCTTGCTCAGGGACCCAGTGGTGGTAGTGCTAGAGGTGGGATTCGACCTAGGACCTTTTTAGGAGCCATTGGTCCATAGGCAAGTGCCCTACCACTAGACCACCACTACCCACAATCAGCTTGGCTTTTTAGAGGTGACTACAACTGAGACACTACAGATCAATATAAACCTATTCTGACTAACTACTTTATTATAACTGACTTTATTCTTTGATGAAACATTTCTTTCCCGAAGAGAGTAGGAGGTGGGAAAATGTTCTGCTGAGTATAGACCTGCACATTATTAAAAATAAAAAAGGCTTCTTTGCATGTTACTGTTGATGAGCATTTTTTGGTCTAACCCTGTAATGGATTCACAGAACAAAAGTAAATGTGGAGTTTGAAGAATGTTTTTAAACATATATATATTAAATGTGACCTGTACAAATTTTACAGCAGATTTTAATTTCATGTTAAAGTTTAGGTTAAACTTAACAAAGAGGCAAATTAATAGAAATTGTACATAAAAAGAGCCAAAATGCCATTGATTTCATTTACAATTCAAAAGCGTGTGTAATCTCACAGGAGTCAGACTGGGGCTCAGACTTTGCATTCGACAGTCAGTATACATGCAGGCATTATATGTGAGCGGGTTAAAGTTTGGACATTTTTAAAACCATTGATCAGTGGTATTTCAATTCTAGGCAAAGTTATGTGTTTTGGAAATCAATATATCACAAGTGCAGTGTCACAGAAAATGTGTTTTACCTAAAGTAAGGCCTAATGTGAAGGTCTTTCTATGATCTATTTTTTCTGTGTGATGCAGCTGCCCTCCCTCAGCCTGCACAAATTACATCAGAGGGCACACATTTGGTCAAGCGAACCTTGTAACAGCAGTCAAATTATAATCTGGTGATTTTCTTCTGTGTGGTTACTACAAACAATGCCTTGCTTTTCTCTGCTGCCTGTTCTCTCTCTCTCTCTCTCTCTCTCTCTCTTTCTCTCACACATGCACATACAAACATACAAACACACACTGGGGTTCTTAAGGCACTCCCCAGGCTTGGTGGAGAAATCTGGGGAGACGTTTTATGTCTTCATCCCTTTCAGAAGCAGAGGTGAGAAGAGGCTGATGATATTTGGGGATAAGAGAACAAGACAGCGTCTGTGAGGAGTTTACAGAGACGTGCCAACTGGTGGGTTGGCTTCGCGCTTCATAGGCTGCTTTGTAGGAACTACTTTTTAACTTTGGCTTTAAATTACAATTCTGAGCATTTCTTCCCACTGCCCCATATAAAAATGAACACATAAATAACAGACATGATCCTTTTAATCATACCTGTACTCTTCCAAAAAGTACAAAAAGGTAAAAATGAACCCTAATTCTGAGCCAAAAAACATTTAAGAATCTTTATTTTTAAGCCTAACATTAAAGGTGTAGTACAATTTCTTATATTAGAAACGATCTTAATTTCTAAATAAATCCTGCTTATTAACATGTCTCCCATGACCCTACGGGTGAACAGAAAACCACACAACACTGTCTGTTTCTCTCTTTGAAAAATTTATTCCTTTATAGGAGTGAAGTACAAAAATAGAGTCTGGGAGGGCTTTTTACAAGGCCTGAATAAAAGCAGTTATAATAATAATAATAATAATAATGATAATAATAACAACAATAATAATACCTGCCTTTCTCTACAATACAGACTGTACTATACGTAAGAGAATGCAACACTGAATTGAAATGTGTGGAGTGCTATTCAAGTGGTTTTGACTCTGGATGTGTCAAACTGTAAACATATGGTTGTGCACACAGGCTTTACGTGGGGTTCAATTATTTGTGTCAATTTTGTGTGCGTGTGTGTGTGTGTGTGTGTGTGTGCGCATCTGTAGAGGTTTGCATACTTGTGCTTATTAAAACATTAAACTTAACAAGTACAAATAACTTCTTTCCTTAACTGCAGCTGTAATAATGTCCGAAATGTTAACAGTTTAAAAAGGAAAAGAAACAAATAAAAATTCAAAATACACAGTCTGTTCATAAATAATATCCATCTGATAGTCATGAAAATAAATGTTGATAAATAGATAAGTTATGCATTGTTCAATCGTTCCCTTAAATAAAGCAAAAGATGCATAGCATCCAGAGGGGACAAGGTTGCCATCATTCAGATCGCTCAGACAGAAAGGAACATGCTGCTCTCCTGGAAAGAGGAAAGTCCAAAAAACAGTCCAACATAACAAATATCCAGTCATTTTTTTCTTCTTTTATATTTTCACAGGATCCAAATAAACCATCCTGAACACCTCCGGAAATTTACAGCAGAGCAGCCTCTTTTTGTAGGAACAAAATTAAAAAAAGAAAATTGATTTCAGGAACGGAGATGAACCAGATTGGAAAAAATTTAAAAAACCTGGGTTTGAATGCAGTTGTTCAAAGACAATTACAAACAATTCAATGACTTGTTGATTTTCTTTGGGATTTTCTTTGTGAAACTGTTCAATAGAGCTGTTCTAAATGATCATAGAGCCTTGACACATGATTGAAACACCTTTATACTTAGATGTTTGCAATAGTTTGGGCACCCTTTTTTGTGGCGCGTTCTCTTAATTGTGTAACTGAAAGTAATTTCCTCTACATAAAACACAATTGTGCACATTTTATTGCTGAGTTACTGTTTATTTGATGAATTTAACAAATTGTGAAAAGAACCTATGCACAAGTATGGTAAGGTTAATTCAAATGTTAAACTTTTAAATTACAAAATAGCAGAAAAATATTATATTAAAGCATATTCTCTGAAGGAGATATGCACTTGAAACTTGACTGGGGTGCTGTATCCTCTACATTATTAAATGTCATTGTCAGGCATCTAACATGAGGGAAAAAGGTGAAAAACACTGATTTAAATGCAATTAGTGTGGAGATAATGGGAGAAAAATGGGTGAGAAATGAAGTCTTTGATGTTGAGCTGGTCATGTTTGGTCAAGATCAGCAGCATTAGGTGTCTCAGTCATATACGTTTTCAAATAATTCTCCAAAGCTACAGCTACTATCTGTGATAAAATTAAGCCTTATGTCTAGTAAGGACCTCATCCAGTAAAGACGTGAAAAACGTGAATGACATGAGTCATGCCATGATGTGATGCTCCATCGTACTCATTGTGATTCCTTCAGATTCATTATTTGATATCCTTTATAAAAGACACCTGAAGATGAAAACATTCACACCTTACAACCTTCAAAATAAAGCACAAAACTGACCTTTCAAATCACAATTTACACAACCTTTGTCTGACCCCAAGTGTGTCCATGATTGGTTTCTGACATTTTGCAATAGACATATATAATGGCAGTTCATATCCCTACAATTAACAGTTTCTGATCCTGAATGAAATGTCTATTAACATGGACAAAAAGTATGGTCCATAATAATGAATGCTGCTAAAGAAAGCAGGGATGGAAACTTAAATTCACCAAACAGCAATCTGTCTTCCCAAAAAGCTTATCTTAGCTGTTATAATCTGTTACAGACAAAAATAGCTACAGAAACCATTCAAGCTTCACAACTGCCACGCCTGTCTTTGCTTGCAGCATAATTTAGTTCTTTTTTTATACAGAATAAGTTATCCAGCTAATAGATCATTCTTTATAGGCTTGTAACACTGACAATATACCATTGTTGAATCAAACCTCTTAGTCATTGACAATTGCTGGTAGTATCAAAGAGCGATAACAGATATTTATGAGGTTCAATTACTTGACAGCATCATTAACCTCTTTGCTCCAGATCAGTGGTGAAGAGGGAAACTTTAAATGCCTTGGGGACTACCTTTTGGGTGAGTAGAAAATTGTGTAAATTAAGATTTATCATCCAACTTTTACCTTGAGTTTTTATTGATTCCCCATACTAGGCACAGTTGTACAAAGTAAGAGTTGGACTTATAGTCATCTGAAGATCACACTTCCATAGCTACTTATGTCTTTTAACATAGAATTTCAAAGCTTGCTCGCAAAACACTGTTCTTTCACTGATTATCATAGTAAACAGTTCTCCTGCAAGGTGGCATTATATCTGGAACTGAACACCTTCCCTGTGTTAATCACCCTGGTGCTGTTCCTTCACAGTCATGGCTGGAGGTCTGGTTCATCCGCAACCCTTGTGTTGTTTTGCTGCGCACTCCTGGCGAACTCCCACATCAGCTCTCAAGCTGAGGACCCACAGAAGAGACAGGAGTTGTACTGCGCTCTCTCTCCGGCCAGAAGCTTTTGATTCATTTATCCAGCTGCTTCCTCAGCCCTTCTCATCCCACACAGCTGCAGTTGGCTGCAGAAAGCCACCTGATGGTCTGCCAGATGGTCCGAGCATCCATAAAGGAGACAGTCTCGAAGCGTGTTGGCCGGCAGCAGGGCTGAGTGCTGACCTTGGCCTCTGAGATGCCTCCGCTATCTGTTAGGAATTTGAGGGCAATGTCGTAGTTCTTGCGGGATTTCTCACACGTCCCCACACAGTATTTAAACATCACAATCTCATCCGATTCATAACCCAACCCCAGGTCCCGTACCCGCATTTGTTTCTTCTCCAGGCGACAGTCTCCATTTTCACGGTGTCGCTTTCGGCTTTTGCGGTTCTTTCGTTTTTTACCAGAAACAGAGTCTGATGTTGAACGCTGCCACCTACTCTTGTACTCCTCACCTTCCTCTGCCAAGGTTGGGTCTGGAAGGAGAGAGAGTAAAACAGAGAAAATTTAACATGTTGTTAACTGAGCGATGCTAAAGCTGATGAAGACTGATACTGATATTAAAAATGATAGGTATAATACAAAATTTTGCATCACTCAGAAAGGCAAGGGTTGCCAAGATTATTCCCAGTTAGTTAAATTTCATTCATCTTAAGACTATGAACTACTGATCCTTGTTATAAGGCCCTGGCATATGATATAATTGTGCCATTTAGAAACATCCACTCTTGGTTCACACTTCAACAGTTGATTAGGCAGCCCTGTGTCTTGGCTGAGTGCAAATCGGTGTGAAATTCCAAAGCTTATCACCAGTTGCTCTTACTGAGGACACCTACCTCGATACAACATAAATGCCTGCAACTGAATGTTTCTGAGGATGACTACCATTTCAACCCTCGGTAATGCACTCTCATTTCAGTACTGAGAACATACATGCTTTGAGGACAAGCTGCGTCATGCTATCAGCACGTAATGACAGCTGTTAAAACTCAGCATTGAGGACAAAATAAAAATATGAATCAGGATTCTCCCCAAGGCAGTGAGCTGGGTAATTAGCTTTCCAAACCCTACTCAGGGAGCAATTTGCTGTGTCAAAACCTGCCACCAAGATGCTTGAGTAATTTTATCTAGGCGTACTGAAAATGTTTCGCTCTATTTACAATTGGATCCTGAAGAAACAGAAAGCAGCTGTTACATTTTATTAAAACTGATTTCTTTGGATATAATTATAATTGTATTATGTACAGTGTGCGCTGTCATCAGTGTCTTTTAAAGAAATACCACACAAGAAGTGTCACACAGCCGTAAGTACAGACCATGAATATAAAACTAATTAACACTGATTTAAAGGCAGATCTAAGATTAGCCTCTGTTTTCTGTGCATAGTTACGAGCATCTGGATCTGTTCAGGAGGGAAAACAACATTGTATTTTTATAGCTTCTTATCATAACAAGATCATATTCAACATATTGGGTAAGAGGACTGAACACGGTATCCAAATGAAAATGTCAACAGCGTCCGAGAAAGAGATGCCTTAAAAAGATAACGGACATACAGGCCAAGACATTGGCTTAGTTACCTGGGACAATCTAGGCTTGCGGCCAGAGCTTTCAGTGACAGCATAACCATATTAAGCCACTTAAACTGAATATGAACTTGTGGAATATGAATACAAACAGGAGGATATAGTGTTGCCCCATAATGTGCAGCTTCTACACAGATAGACCATTCAGTTCACCCCCTGCAGAGGATATCAGCTCTTGTGGGCTCATTGTGTTCTCAGAGACTTAGACAAGGCCTCTATTTTAATGAGAGGATCAGAGAGATAATGGGCATGCAGCATGACAAAGAGAATGAAATGCAGAGACAGACAGACAGACAGACAGAGAGAGAGACAGGCAGAAAAAGAAAGACTAAACCAAAAGAAAAGAGAAACAGAAAAGAAAACCCCTTTCACTCAAAACATACATATGAACTCTTATCATAAAAGCTTATATGTATTGTAAATGTGTTTTACGTCAAAGGGCTAAGCTTAGATGGAAAAGGTATAGGAGTATTCCATTAAAGAACCACTCTAGTAGCAGGATTCTTGAAGTCTCTACTTCAAGGCGTGTGTTGACTGCACCACTACTAGCATTAACCTTTTTACCTCCACTGCAAAACTTAACAATAAACCTTGAGGCACCAAACGTGTCTTAGCTGATTGACTACATTTGGGATAATGGGAAAATATGTATTTGTTTTGTCGTCAAACTATTGCTGGAAGCATATGTGTGATTATTTTTCCTGGATCTAGATACATTATTATGTCTAAAAATTTCCACACACTCCCTCTAATTTGTAAGTCAGCTACTTGACACAGGTCCTCACTTGTGTATGCACAGCTTGTTTGATCCCCATGGAAATGAACTGTTAAAAGAACAGAACGCTCTTGGTTTAAATGAGCCTAATGTCACGATGGCCAGTGCCATCTGCATTGCCAAGCATTGACTTCTGTGGTATAAAGCCCCAGCATTGGCCAGTAGGGCTGTAGAATCTAGTTCGCTCTGGTTTGTATGAGAAATGATCATCCAAAAGCTGTAGCTGACATCACTCATATGGCTGAAGCAGTCACAAATTCACACCAATGTTCCTTTATCTATTGCAAATTCTTTCCAAAAGAGTAGAAGCTGGTACTGCACCAATAGGAATGGCTATGATGATTTACATCTAGCACTTCGATTTAGTTTAAAAACTTAAAAGCTTAATCCATGTCTGGAAAACAGTGAGATTTTTTGCACATATCTTGCAATATCTTCTGGACACATGTATTCCAGCTCCATATCCCACACTTTAGATTTGGAACTTACCATATAGGTCATCCCAGGTAGTTTTGCTCTGCCACTGTAACTGGTGCTGTTGGTTAAGCGCCATTTTAGTCTTAACCCTCAAAGCAGTGGGGCTTGTCTCCTCTGTGTCCTCAGCAAGCATCCACCCATCAACAAGAGCCAACAGACACACAAACATTAAGAGCATCACCTGTAACCACATGAAAGCACACATGAAGGATCATGCTCAATTTAAAGACATAAAATCACTCATTTCACCACTCCTACCTCATGAAAAACTCATTTCCAGAAGCTCTTGCTATTTGCCTCACCAATCCTTCTCCACTCTGCATACTTTCTCAAAAAGCAGGACCTTTCAGGGCATGCATATCTGTTTCATATTATATGCATATTATATGCAGGACAAGGAGACGTTTATAGGTCCTGTATTTAGAGTAAGTGTTCTACAACAGGAAATAACCACCCAGGTTATTGTTGAAGGTCAAGAAGAAAAGAGAAGTTTTTCCTGAGCTATCACATCTCAACCTACTCAGCTTGTAATGGGTTAAATACAGAGTGTAAATCACCAAGAGTGTAGGTCAGCAGCCCATGACCATTAAACAGTACCATACTCTCTCTGGATTGACTGTGTCTGCAAAGACAAGTGAGACAATGTTTTTAAAGTAATGAGTTCTAAGCTCATAGAAGAAAACCTGTCAAAGGAGGCCTTCTATAACATATCCAGAGGCAACCTATTCCAGTGGTTTTTAGACCTCTATTGACACCCAGGTGGTGCACATTTTTGCTCTATGTGTTGGAGCAATATTTTGGAGTGTATGGGGATTTCTAAGTAACCGTAGGGTACTGATGTGTTAAACTAGTACAGTCTGTGTATTATACTTTACTATATGCAGTGAATATGTTCTAATGAGTCATAGCAATTATTTAATGAAGGGGACATAACATACTATAAATATTTCAGCAAATCTAATTAAATGAATGTGTAAGTTTGTAAGGAAATGAAATAAAATTTATAAGAGAAACTTCATCTGTCTTGGATTCTTCAAAGTAGCCCTCCTTTTCTTAATTCAGATTCCGACAATTTTGGTATTCTCTCAAGCACCTGGGACTAACTTGCCTAAAGTGGTTGTATGTATGCTCACATTGTGCTATCTGAGAAACATGCTATTTGTCCAGGAACGTTTTCAAGAAAGTATTGTTTATCATTTTGAAAGCAACTGAATACACATTTATTCTTAATACTTTTTGTATTAGAAACATGTTTCACACATTTAATCATTAGATCAGAATGTCTTTAAGATTATAAAATACATATTTTCATTCAGGTGGGACCTTTAGTCTGCCAGCAGTGTCATTTCAATACAGACACCATAGACAGAAGATCTCTGTATAGAAGGTTTCTGCTTTAAGCTGTTCTGATGTTACCCAGTGTCGTCTGCAGCAAGATCTCCACCTTTTTAATTACTTAACTAACACCCAACACCTGTATGTGTAACCGCTGAGTAAATATTTCAAAGTTTTTTTACTAAACGAACGTCTGAGGAGTGTCTTGTCTGACGAATCTAATGAGGAAAAACACCTTGCTGAGAAACACGTGCATACATAGCGAATGAAATCTTAAGCCAATGATCTTAAAATGCCTTGCACCCTGGGTTAAGTTTCCCATTACAGGGAAATTTACAGATTTACACACTCAACAGACCTCTAAATAAAAAAAAATTTTAAATGTAGTGGAACACTATAATGAGTATTTAGGCACTTGACCCCATGATTTGTGGATTGTGGGTTCAAGTCCCAGACTAGTAGGCAAACTTGACATACCCTTGAGCAAGGTACCGTCTCCCACACTGCTCACTGAGCTTTGTGTATGAATTAAATGTAGAGAAGGTTTTTTGTGGTGTATTTGGTATGCTGTGTTGTGTATTGTTTACAATGACAAATTTTATTTTCATATTCAGTTCACTTCTTTTTTGTGTCTAAAACAAATAGAATATAATTCATTGTTATACATAAATCTTAAACAATTTTATTGTTCAAAAATCTATGCAATTCCTTAAATTATGACACCATGTTGACTTAAAAGCATGTTATTATCAGACCTCATACATACACAATCCATAGCTTTTAGCTGCGTTAATGTGACAACAAAAGGAAACTTGCAATTTCATTAGCTGAGCTCAATAAATGTAAATATGAGAAAGCAGTGCTATAACACTTTCAAATGTGAATGCTTGCTTATTGGAGTCAGAGCTGGGTTCCTTCATGTCAGTTTGGACGGATCAAAGGCTAGGAAACAAGATAGCTAATCAGCCAGTCTGGCAACTTCAAGCATGCACTTTAATAGCTGTGTACAGTGAAAAACACAAAGATAATAAAACTGTTAATTATAATTATTTATACGACAGCTAAAATGTCTTGCCCTGCACTAAACCCTTCCAAACAAAGGCGTATGGCAGTTTAAAGAGGTGCTGCAGGATGTGAATAGAAAAATACAACAAATGGCTAAGATGTGACTAGATGTTGCCATAACTCTGTTGATATGATTTGATAATGGCAATTTACATCATGATATTCTTTTCTGAGTATTAATGTTTGCTTTATTGTCAGAGAAATATTATTTGTACTTTTACTGTTGAATAACATGCAGTGCCTATGTGAAAAAGGCAATGCATTCATAGTTATTGATAGCATTGTGTGTAGAACTACCAGTGAATTACATCTGTTTCATTGTTTGGTGCAATTTTTTTTTACCTCTGCAATGATTAACCGACTTTGGTACTAATATCTGTGTATGTAACACAGTAAGGTTCTCACCTTCCAGCAGCTCAGGTGACAGTGGGTAGAAGCTGCAGTGCAATGCTCCACATTCCTCCACCCCTTTCCATCTGAAACACAGCAATGTTGTTATACATAACATACATACATATGAAAATCATAAATGCATTAAAAATTTGTAATTTCTAAAGAGAACAAGTGTTTGAGTGAGTGAGTGAGTGAGTGAGTGAGTGAGTGAGTGAGTGAGTAAATCAATCAATGAGTGAGCGAGTGAGTGAGTGAATGAGTGAGTGAGAGAGTGAGGGAATGAGTTGAGTAAATTGAGTGAATTAGTGAGTCTTAGTCTAAAGGGGTTTTACAGAAATTTTAAAAATAATTTTTCTTAATATTAGACTTAATGTTTGTGTTGTTTAATGTACCATATAAGACCATTTTCCAGCCCCCTGTTTGCTGCTGAGACTAATGTTTTGATTGGCTGCTCTGTGCTGGGCCTTATTCATATAGCAGTCAGACCTAAAACCTTTTTTTTTTTTTTTTTTTTTTTTTATAACTTAAATACACACTGCATAATTTCTCTAAACTGGGTTGCAGCTTAGTTTTAAAATATATGGGGGTGGGTGTGGTTGAGGGGGATGAACTGTACTTTCTGTTGAATCAATGTGTAAATATATCATCACACTTTTATTTCCTTTTTGTTTTATCATATTGCAGAACATATTTCTTCTCCAGTGAAATGGTTTTGGGACAAGGTCCTATTAAGAAATTCCTACATTGCGCAAAATCCTCATAGATTTAATGAAATCTGCCATCCAGCTTGGCTGATCCCCAAAGAAGGTGACATAAATAGCAGTATAAATCATCAGAGACAGTGAGGTGATTTATCTCGAGCTTTAAATATCCTTCTTTACTGCACTGTGTTTCTAAAAATACAGAAGTCCAACCAGCCCTGACACAGTAGCTCACAGTTTGGCTGCTTTTCATGGATACCAGCACAAAAGGTTAGCGGAGCGGCATCCCATTACAAAACATGCAGCTACCTGAGTGTAATCTAAACTCTTTTACTGACATGTCAGCTGGGATAACACAATTACAACCACAGAATACTACCAGTGTGATGGGAAACGACAGCAATGAAAGGATATTGTCATTCCTTACCAGATACTATACTCTTTAATCTTTTCTCTCTCTCTCTCTCTCACACACACACACACACACACACACACACACAAAAACTCATATATCCTGCAGAGGAATTAAATGCTTTTAGACATGGATTATAATCAAAATAATTAACAATGTCATGTTAAGCAATATTAAAGAATGAAAGTTCAGGTAATCCTTCTATAGATTTATCAAAACCCTGAGTGAACACAGTATAAAAGGTCATGTTGATGTTCCCGATGACTCTCATTGATGTTTATTTGCTCATAAATGCTCTTTCATAACAAGAACAGCACTAAAACAACTATTCATATTCTTATGATCAGAATGCAGTCATCATACCAGAACATGCAAACACTGAATACTTACATTAAAAATGAACCTGGTGTCTAAATAAAAATAAATACTGTGGGCTCAATAGAATTTACCTTTTAAAACTATACAACATAAAAAATCTCACCATTTACTTTTATGTTACAGCTCAGCCTAGCACAACACAGAGGAAAGAATGAGAAGCAGCTCAATGTCTCCATATTTTGTTCTCCGCCAGCAGCCCAGGCTATTTACTTGCAGATGGCCTCCATTAGAATAGACCACTAAACATAAACATCACAGACATACCACACAGCTTTGAGCTCATATATATTGAGAGTAAACAGTGCTGATTCTATGAATCCTGAGAGGTTTCCAAGATAAAATGGCCAATGAAAGAGTATCTTTGATACATGAAAATAGTGAGGCTTGGCATCCTCTCCACTTTTGAGCACCAAGATAACCAATCTAACATAACTTAAATATTCATGTAGATTCCTTATGTAGATTCCCTATTGTCACTAAAACAAGTATGGACCTATAGGGGCAGCGGTGGCCTAGTGGTGAGGGAGTTGCCCTGGATTGGAAGATTGTGGGTTTGATTCCCTCACCAGTAGGTTGCCCTGAGGTACCCGGGAACTTTCAAAGAAAGAAGAAAGAAGAAAGAGAAGTACGATGACTTGCAATGTTCTCATAAGCAACCTCGAATCCTAGAATTCAGGTAGATGTTACTCTGATACATACTGTCAACTTCAACACTGCTGAAGATCAAGTGCAACCCTTCATGGCAACAGTATTTCTTAAAGGCTGAGGTCTCATTCAGCAGGGAAATTCATATTGCCTTAATGTAAAAACTGCTGAAGAATGATTAAGGAGATATTTCTGAAATAACAATGAAAGGAGTTCAAGTGATGACTAGTCCGGTCCAAGGAGGCCCAACCACAGCTTATTGGATTTAAAGTGTCTGCTGCCAATGTCATGGTGCATGATATCCCAGCACACGTTCAGAGGTTTTGTGGGGTCCAAATCTCAGTGGGTCAGAATTGTTATGCCGACAAAAACGGGAACCCACACACTCACCTAAACTCCACCAACAGAGATATCTAGACATGTATGTGTAGGGATGTTTACAGATTTAGAGTCTTATTCTTGACGCTCTGTCTTATTGAATTCTCTGAATGCAGAGAAAGATTAACTTGTGTAAAGTGTATGTCTTTTACAAATGAAGGGCCTCTGTTTGGATTCCTCACTGAGGAGGAACTTCTGTATAAGTGTGACAACGCCACAAGACCAGATGTTCAGTGCTTTCTCTGGAGGAGAACAACACACATTCATCAATGTCCATCTCCCTCTCTCTCTCTCACTCTCTCTCTCCCACTCTCTCTCCCACTCTTTCCCTTTGCTCTTCTCTTTCTCCATTATATTTCCATCAGTGCATACCACATTCACACTAATATTTGTAATGGCCATTCTGATGCAGTGAATAAGCTCGTCTTTAGACACAGTAGGTCAGATTATATTAAATAGTAGTTAAAATTTAGTAGTGTGAAAAAAGATTATATTAAATAGTGGTCAGATCTTAGAAGTGTGAAAAAAAATCACTGTGGGAGTTTGTGTTACTACAGAAATGGGTCTGATGAGATGAGTAGGGGCAGAAAGCACATAGCCCGCATACACAGTTCAGTTGTATCTGTTTACTTTGCTGCAATTCCAGAACATTCCTCAGTGCTGTGTTTGTAAGTAGTGGACTAAATGCACACTGCTTAGGCTACTAACCTTACACCATTCGAACAATGCAAAGCTTGCTGCTTTCGCCCAAAGCTTCAAGAGTGCTTAGTGCCTCTAGCTGCTCTGTTTCACAAAGCTAATGAATTTCTGCTTCTTTAGACATGCAGTTCCACATGTGGCACTATTTAAGACAGTGATGAATAATAGCCATTATTAGAAGCACTCAGCATTTCACTGTCTATTTGGCTATATTTAAACAGGCGGGCAAACTTTTTTTTTCCTGCACTGATAATTATCCAATATTTTTCCTTAAGTTTAAACACATGTGTCTGATCCAGCACATTCACAGCTTAGCAGTTTTTCTCCACCAGCTGATTCAACTTATCAGACAGTAATTTAGCCTTTCATTTGTTAAAAAGAGTATTTCATAGCAAGGAAAAAATACTGATGGATATCGCTGCAGACATATGTAGAATCATAACAATAACCCCAAGATTAACAAGAGCATATCATTTATGAAAAGCTGAAGTCTTGTTAGACTTGGCGCTAAAATGCTTTAACCATTTACAGTTTCCATGCATGCTGTGAGTGATGAAGGGACTTTGCATTTCGTTTAAAGGTCAAAAGGTCAGGGACAAGGCCCAGGCTGAGCATAGTAGCAACCAAAAAAGAAGGACTACCCACATTTCAGCCATCTCCTCATAATGTTTAAAATTCAGCTTCCATTTACATTTTATCAATCAAAAAAAAAAGCTTTTTAATTACATTTCCAGCCTATTAAGGATGTTTGTTTTTGTTCTCTGTTACATCACCCCTTTGGAGATTTAAAGTTTATTACAGTGATGATTTATATGCCGGGTTTATTTCTATATCACCCCCCACCCCACCCTCAAGCTACTTATATATACTTATATATTATATATATTTTTTTTATTGTGTGAGTTTAGTTTTCACTGGTTCCATCTTTGCAATTCACTTTGAGTTACTTTTTCAACTTTGGCTTCATTATCCTTCCATTGTGTTGATTTAGCTCTTTTCCTTGGTTTTTTATATATTTTTTAAATTATTATTATTATTAGATAGGCTTCTTTTGCTTCAACCTGAGTCATGTTAAAGTAGTAATAATTAACAAAAGTCATGGTTTTAAGCTCCTCTCCACACCTCTGTGTTTAAATTGCACTGGATTTCACCAGGTCTAAGCTCTAGCAGCTCCTGTTCTGCTCAGACCCTGGGGAAGGTGTTTCTTGTTAGTGTAAAGCCAGTCTGTTCATTAGCAAGGTCTGCAGTAAAACATACAGTGGTCAGGCTGTCCCGCACTGACCACAGCTCATAACTCTGTGGCTTTGTGAAAGAGCCATTATTACTGCTAGTTTTCAAACATTCACTTAAGAATGGTTTTATAGGTAAGTCAATGCCACAGAATCCAAACAACACACACAAAAGCAGACATGAGACATGTTTTATGTTATTTTACTACAAGGCCAAGTCTAATGCTTTAAAGAAACAATTGACTGTTATGGATAACTATGAAAATGCCATAAATGTATGTTGCACACTGTCAGAAACCACATATATATTTATCTGTTAAATAAGACTATACAACTTGACCATCACAACATGATCTGAAACAAATTAAATTAGATTAAATAGGTTTTAGGTTCCCTAAATGCTAAATAAGCTTCTATTACTTTTAGCCACATTACTATCTTAGCACCAAAACTAACCACACACACACACACACACACACACACACACACACACACACACACACACACACACACACACACATATATATATATATTTGTACATTTTAACTAAAGTTATTTGGACATCTTCCCCTCTCCTCTCTTCAGCCTCCTTTGGGAGGAGTGGGAAGGGGCTGCTGATAGGAGAGACAGATACTTTCTTCAATCCTTTCCAGTAAAGCAGTAAAGTGGGCCAAGCACCTGCATTAGTGGCTTTTTAGGGCGGTGTGACTTGGTCCAGTCCTTTTAAGGTGGTAATGCGGGGCTTATATCAAGCTTAACGCAATAAATATGCCCTATAAATGCATCTCTCTCAGCCAGGTCAACAGTGCAGATGTCGTAAACATAAGAGATCATTTAGAGAAGTCTAACTTGATACAGTACTCTTTTTTGCTCCTCCAACTGCTACTTATTTAGCTAAATATCTAAAACTAAAACTAAATGATCTGTTATTTAAAAAATTTACAAATTAACAAATCTTTATTGCCAGTTATAATCAGGAGTGAAAACACATGCACCACAACCAAAAGTATGAAAACACTGTTTCCAGTATTGCAGGTACATCATTCTACTACAACCCCATCACTATAAACAGATTTGACTAATCAACAAACTCATATAAATGTGTGAAAACAAATAAAGGTTAGTAATAGAGAGAGCTGTTGATGTAAGAATTTAAAACAGAGAATCCACAAATGCAACTGCAGGAACTATAGTGTACTTTAACAGTAAAAGCAATCCTCAAATTATAATATTCCAAGGCTAATGCAGCTGATTCAGCACAGACAAACTGATGCATTATGATACATCAATGCATACTTAACATCCATTGAGGCAACACAGACTACATGAAGAAGCTCAAGCTATGACTCATTGTCTATGACCATGACACAGCAATATTTGTTGCCTCAATTACAATCTCTGATATGCTTCTCCTTTAGATTTCAAAGGTGTAACAACATGTAAAGAGATCAGATTGTAGAAATGTTCCATTCACTCTCATCATTCTAATAACGGTGCTTTAAATAAGATCTGAAAGAGCCTGTTGCCTAATGTTGAAGCATGGTTGTGAGATACAGAATAATCATTAAATTATTATAGTCATATTGTTATAGTACCTTTTTCAAAAACATTCCAAAGTGAATCAGACATCTATTTTAAAACATTTTATAATTTTAATATTTTTTTTATTATTATAAAACAATGATTGTTAATTTTTTTAAGTGAGCTCAGTGATTAAACCTTATAATTTCTCCAAATTTGGACTAACTAATAAAACCAGCTTTTACCTCCAGTGCTTTAGCAATTATGTATCTATGTAGTTTACACACATAATTTCCTGGCAACTGACCACCATTCAAGTCACAAATACATTTCATTTGAAAGCCTTTACATTCTTCTATATGGAAAATATTTCCTCCAGATTTTTAGCACATCCACACCCAGGTGTCTCAAAGCTCAAATTCATAATTTCTAAAAGATGTTAAATGCAGATTCACTTAGCCGAGGGAACATAGTTTATTTGTTCCAGTTAAGCTTTAATTAAATGAAAATGCTAAGGAAATATGACATAGTACCATTAGAAGAGCATAAAAAATCTACAACTGCAACAACTGCACAAAGGCCTTCCTTCTGAATAATTTGTGCCAAATTCTCTTTTAGGGGAAAATGAAGCTTGACTGATTCCAGCAATAAGCAACTGAGGATGGGTTCATAGTTTTTTATTGCTATATAGATGAGCCCTAAGCACTGAACAGTGATCAGGAAGGACTGACCAATTTAATCACTTGAAATCACATTAAGATTAAAAGCAACTGATAAGAGAAGATAAGTTTTCAACTTATCCGACTTTAGCTTTCGCTTTCTTCATAGTTTTAACTACACAAGCCAAAGTAAATGAGTTACACTGTATGCTGAGGTCCCTCAGCTGAGCCTGTGCTTTTGGATAGTGAGGTGTCACTCAAGAAAGGTTGGGGTAATTTACTCTGCTGAATGTATTTTAATTATTTGACTCTATGAGTTTCCAAAGGTTGAATCTATTGTAAGCTAACTGTGCCCTGGGCAGTCAGAACAGTAACAGGTGTTTTGTGACCTGTTACAGCAAAACAACTGCAGACTAAATGAACAGAAAAGGGGGAGTTGGCTCATATGTATCACATTTTACACTTTCCAGAGTTTATCCACCTGAACATCTCCAAACAAGCCACTGAGGTTGCAGGATGCCCCCAGTCATTCATAAGTGCACTGATCAGGGAACATCCACAGGGTTAAAGAACTGCAGTAACCAGTGTTTTATTTGTCTCAAGCTGCACTTACATAAACACTGCAGTCAGCACTGTGAATCCTGCTGTGAAGTTCAGCTATTATACTACACTACCCGGTCTCAAACAGTATCCTTAAAAAAAATAAAATCTGTCTTGCATTTTCCAGTTAGTGAGGCTGGGCTGAATGGGTTTAATTTGAAGGGGGGAAAAAACCCAAACAGCTACCCAGAAACTGCACACAACAATTGGAAGACAGGAAGGAATCTGAAGGTTTCTGGTAATAATAGCAGTAAATCAGTTGCAAAATTTGACTGTGCTATACAGAACGTCTAAACAGACCTGACAGATGTCTGCACAACTAATAATAATAATAATATTAATGATAGTGTTTACCACTACTAGCATAAATACTACTATGAGTACTCCTGCCTCCTAGTACTGTGAAGACTTTTGGAACTAATACCACTGCTATAATAAAACAATAATAGCAAACATTAATAACATTGCAGTTATTGTTTCTATTATGAAAATGATGATGATTAATATAGAAAATGGAATATGACATTTATAATATTGTTGTAAATGGAATAAAATATTATTATTATTATTATTAACAATGTTTTTATATGATCAATGATGATGATAATGATGATGATGATGATGATGATTATTATTATTAAGGCTCTAGTTGGGATCAAAAGCAGGAAGCAGATGATGTGGCAGGCAGAAATGCAGTGGTCAGTTTTACCTCTCTGTCCTGCTGTCTGTCCGGTCATGGACTTAAGCACTAAAGTGCGGTTAGGAAGGAAGAGTTGCGCGCGAACAATCCAGAAAGGAGAATAAAACAGGCTTCCTCCGAGTGAAAGTGGAGTAAAGTGGCATAATCCCAGGCTGTTTAATCCCAGATATGTAGGTGAACTGTGCCCCTGCCTCGTCCTCCACTACTCCCACCACTCGGCGCTCTCTGCCCCCCAGCGCTCAGGACACCCACTGAACAGCGGCAGCTTTAGGGACAAATCAAGACCCTTCATCCGCACGCACGCACGCACGCGAGTGTTTAAACCCCGAGGTGTCGGATTCCAGCCTCTCCCACCCGATCCAGCCTCCAGATCCCTCTGCTCCTCCAGCAGCCCCGCGCAGGATCAAATATCGCCATGTGCCGCTTTTACCTGCAGCTCTACTCTTCCCTGCCTGAGCTCCAGTACCTGCCTCTTAAAGACACATTCCCGCCTTTCTGTGCCGCCGTTTCTTTAGCGATCCAGTCCTAAAGGAAAATGAGCTCCAGCTGGCTTCCACCGAGACACAAGGCGGCCCAAATGATGTGCACAAAGCTCCAAACTGCCGTACTACATAGTATGTAAAAATATAGTACTGCTCCCATAGATGTGCAGTATAAGTGTATTAGGTAAAGTATGGAAGTGCTTGGTTTGGGACACTGCAGATATATATATGAAAAAAACTAAAATCTGAGATTCAAGTTAGGGTAAAAAACTAAAACAATACAGAACAAGACCACTCACATCAGCTGAGATCTGTATTGATGCACCAAGTTATTAAAACGGTGCTTTTATGCTGCAAACATAGTCTTATTTTAACAAGCTGTGCATTTGGCTTTTGCATCATCCCTTCATGTTGGATAGAGTGAGTAATTACTGCATAATTTCATTTTTCATCTATCCACTTAACTGAGCCGCTTATCCTAAGATTGGGGTGGGGGGCATAGGACATAGGGTGAAAAAGCAGAGAAACAACTGGGACAGGACATCAGTCCATCACAGGGCAGACACACAGACACACAGAAAAGACCCCGGCCGTCCCATCTGGGAACTGAATCTAGAATGGAATATTTTACACTATGAGGCAACTACGGCACCATGCTGTGTCATTAAAAAATGAAAATGGTCTTAGGTATATTAGATTCACTTGCACTAAGTGATACAGCATTCTCCAGTAGCTGTATTTCCGCATTGCAGAAAGACCCGATAAAGAACAATGCATGAAATTATTTGGAATTTACTTTGACCCATCTGAAACTATTTTGGTCATCCATGCTTGTTTGAATGCCATCCAAGTTTTTAGATCCTTTCAAGTTTTCTGTTTCACTCATCTTTAAAGGGATTCAGATTTTTTCCTCTCCACAAAATATTCCACAAGAAAAGTTTTTTTTTTTTTAAGTGTTTTCTTCATTTATTAAAAATTAAAGACTGAAATAACCCATTTACATAAGTATTGAGTAACAACAATCTGAAGACTTCTTGGGAATGATCCTCCAAGCTTGACAAAGCCTTTCTTTTTGAAGTGCGTTTCAGTCGTCTTGGCTGAATTATACAAATTCAAATAGGTTGGATGAAGAGGGCCACTGCACAGCTAATTTCAGGCCTCTGCAGAGATAGTCTGTTGAGTTCAGGTCCAGGCTCTGGCTTGGTACTTCCAGGACCTTCACAGAGTTTTCATGGTTGTGCATTTTTGGTCATTGTAATGTTTCACCATGTCCTGAAATTCTGAGCAATCCTGCAAAAGTTTTCCATTCTGGATGCATTTTTTTGCATCTTTTCCTAGATCCTGAGGCTCCCAGAGCCTGCCAATCATAGTAGCAAAAAACTGTCCCACAGTATGATACTGCCACCAATGTATCTGACTGGCAGGATGGTATTAAAGAGATGAACCGTAGTGCCTAAGCATCTTAGGTCCTCCACACGCAGTTAGGAATTCAAGTAGTTCAATGTATAGTCAAGTAGTTCAATGTTTTGCTCATGATCTGACTGTCAGTAGCACGTAACAATTTTTTTTTTGAGAGGAATGGCTTGATTGGTGAGATCTGCACTCAAGTAACTTTATGTAAGATTTTCTGATCTTCACAAATGAACTAATAGTGACTTCTGGTTTCTTGGTGACCAAGGAAATTAATTCTTGATTACTCAGTTTGGATGAGTGACCAGATCTAGGAAGGCTGGTTCCAAACCTATTCTATTAGGGAATGATGAAGGCTACGTTACTTTTGGGCTCTTTCAATGCTGAAGAAATTTTCACAGACGTGTGTTATGAAATAATCCTGTCTGGCAGGTGTACAAACAATTCTCCCAAACACATATCTTATTTTTCACTATGATGATGACATGTGCTATCATGTAAATGCCTACATAGATATGTGTATATAAAACATTCTACATCAATGGTATCTTTACCCCAGATCTGAAAATTTTATTTTTTTATTCATTTATTTTACCTGATATGACCTATCAAAGACCAAAACTTATTTGATTTGTTTAATTTTTTTATTTTTGATTCATAAACAGGCTCACAATCCAGAAAGAGGAATATTCACAAAAACATACAAAGGCCAAAACATACAGAACAAATCATAATTTTATTTTTTTTCCACTGTGTGTGGTTTTCAGTGAATTAGTTGTTCCCACAGCTCTGTAGGGCTTTCCTGCTAAACATTTTTAGAGAATTAATTTTAAACTTAATAATTCACACAATTACAAGAGAACATGGTGCTGAAAACATGCACCTGTGTTTGATGACTTTGATACAGTGAAAACATATGGGAAAGGACTATGCTTTGTTTCCTAAAAATAGCAGTGAGGTTTGAGGTGGCTTTAAATAGTGCTGGTGGATTATATCCTTTGCAGGAGGGTCAGTCAGAGATTGGAGACTGGAAAGTAGTGATAGGGTAGATCGCAGCTAATTAGCATAAGATAGTGGTCTATATGATAACCTTGGAGTTCAAGAAGAGGAGAAAAATGTGGGCAGAGTTGAGGATCAAATGGTGGAAGCTGAAAAAGAGAGACTGCAAGGTGGAATTCAGGCAGGCGTTAAAAAGAGCAATAGGTAGTGAAGAGTTACCAGATTGCTGGGAAACTACTGCAAAATTGGTAAGGGAGAAAACTAGAAAAGTACTAGGTGTGACATTTGTAAGGAATCAAGAGGATAAGTAAATCTCGGGGTGGAACCCAGAAGTTCATTAGTGTATGCAAAAGAAGAGGCAGGTGAAGAAGAAATCTACAGAAGGAGTAATAGATTTAAAGTAGAGATTGGATTACTTCAAGGATCAGTATTGAGCCCATTCTTGTTTCCCATGGTAATGGACAGGTTGATGGACGAAGTTAGACAGGAGTCCCGATGGACTATGATATTTGCTGATGGTACTGTGATCTGTAGTGAGAGTAGGGAACAGTTTAAGGAGAACCTGGAGAGATGGATATATGCTCTAAAAAGGAGAGGAATGAAGGTGAGTAGGACAGCAACAGAATACAAGTGTGAACTAAAGGGAGGACAGTGGAGTTGTTGTATGCAGGGAGTAAAGGTGGCAAACGTGGAGGAATTTAAATACTTGGGATCAACAGTTTAGGGTGGAAGAGAGATGAAGAAGAGAGTTCAGGCAGGTTGAAATGGGTGGAGATGAATGGCAGTAGTGATCTGTGACAGAGGGGTAAAAGCAAGAGTGAAAGGAAAGGTTTACAGGACAGTATTGAGACCAGCTATGCTATACGGGTTGGAGAAATAAAAGTTAGAGAAGCAAGGTTGCGTTTGTTTAGACATGAGAGATTATATTAGGAGAAGGATGTTGAAGATGGACCAGAAAAGAGGAAATGAAGAAGGCCAAAGAGAAGGTTTACAGATGTGGTGAGAGAGGACATGCAGGCAGTTGGCTTGAAAGAGGACGATGCAGAAGACAGGAAGAAATGGAGATGGCTGATCCGCTGTGGCGTCCCCTAAATGGGAGCAGCTGAAAGAAGAAGATAAAGAAGTATAATTAGTAAGTTTTGTTCATTTAGAGAGATATTTTCATCTTTGCTTTAATGAGGCAGATTGTATAAAAGACACAATCACTTCACCATGTCTTCTAGTACTGAGATGCACATTTTGTGCTTGCTCTGTGTCACAACATTGTCAGTGACTTGGCCAAAACTCAAAACATTACATTTGTCTATAATACAATTCAGTGTGAGTCATCTATCAAGTTTGTAAATGTAAATATAAAACATGCCAACATGCCTTTGGATTAAAGGCATAAAGCAATCAAGGCCTAAACATTTTGGTTTTGCTCCATCACTGTAAATCTAAGACGTGTGTTAGCAGCAAAATGAAATCTAGGACATCCTAATTAGCAGGTGGGAATAATTAATTTTACCAAACTATGAAAAAAAATTGGGCATAAGCATAACTTGATAGTTTGTCTAATTATAGGTTATTCCCATATATATGGTATTAGACATATGTTGTCTCTGTCTTTTTCTAACAGTGTCCTGAAGAATGCAATGAACTTACACTTGCAAATAGCACAACCACTCAGAAACAGGCTATATTTTTACTTGCATCACTTTCATTGTATGAGATGGACTGTTGGACAGCAAGCTAAATAAAATATCATCTGTTTTGTTTTCAGACTCTTCTTTCATCAATCAACGTACTGTACCCAACTTACTATAACTGTAGTACAGGTCAGATTTCTTCCTCCTGGGATGAATGAAAGATAAATAAACCGTCCAAACAAGTGCTGTCTAAGGTGTTCCAGTGAACTGCTTTAATGTTTAAATAATTTTGGAGAAAACAAAAGGTATTAAAAGTTTTACCTTGAGAGAAGGACCTCACCCAGTGACACCCCAGTATATTTTGGAAGTAAAGGATGATGAAGGCTTCCAGGAGGCAAGGTAATAAACATATGAGGATTTAAGCACAAATATGACAAATTCTACATTAAGTTGTTGAGAGACTTCCTTTAACAGCAACAGTAACACAGCAGCTTTAAAAAATGCTTTCTGATCCTACATGCATATATTTATATGTAGGATGTGATAAGTAACAAGTGCGGCTGATTATATATTCCACTTAACCTACAAACCTTTGAGGAATGTTTTCCTAGACTTTCAGTGTTGTCAAACTATAGCATCAGTGAGATGGAAGCACATACCTTGAACAAAAGTGTTTACCATCAGAATAATTTTGAGATCAGATGAATGTGTGTTAAGTTAAAGTGACTATTGTCATTGTGAAAAACACACAGTGAACTACAACAAAATGTTCTCTGCATTTAAGGCACACACCATGCAGCAGGGGGCAGCTAGATCAAGAAGCAGTGATGGGGATGGTACCAAGAGCACGTTGAGGCAACCTGCTGGTCTGGGATTCAAACCTAATCCTGGGGCCAAGGCCTTAACCACTAGGCTACCATTGATTAGACCCTGGAAAATGTATTTGTGGTAAATAAGATGTCAAATGTGTCAACACTGCTATCTTTTCATCACTAAAGTTTCTTTTTTGTCTCAAGATTGCTAAGACTGTAGAATGTAGCTATGCTTTTTAAATCTCACAAGTGCACAATTAGTGGGTGGGGCAATTTTGCTGGATAAGTCAAAGTCTTACTAAATGGAGCATTAAATTCAGGTCCATTTTGAGCCTATAATTTATCAAGGCATGTTTTGTGCTACACCTGCAAAGAACTGCCCCTTAGTTTGCTCAGCGCTAACTAGTGAACTGTAAACTCCCATTACTTTTAGCTACATTAGCCTCATAGAAAGAAACATCAGACACCAAACATGTCTTGGCTGAGCAAATGCATTTGTGGTAAGGATAAAATTGTGGTAAATTGCTTGTTTGTCGAAGTATCACTTTAAAGTCAAGTTTCCCACAAGCACCAGGGCAAAAATCTCTGGTCTTGTTACTTATCAAGATTGGCAGTTCATCAAACCCAGATACGGCCAGTTTTCAGAGCACGTTTTTGGGCTGTGGATCTGTGCCCAAAAGCACAGCCCCCCATCTGAAGCAGTGTGCCAGAGAGAAGATTAGAAAACCTCAGAGGGCTACAATGCCTTCTTTGGTCAGCACTGCCTCAGTGAGCGCCGCTGAAGCCTGACCTTCTGTCTCACTCTTGACCGAACACTGTGGCACTGTGGCAAGGGGGGCGGTTGAGAAGCAACATGAGGCAGAGAGATGAGGAAGCATGGGGAGACAACCCTGACCACACAAGGATTTGTGCAGTCAGGGGAAAAGCTGCATCTGATTCTGAGGCTGAGCGCACCGGCACATATATTAGCTGTTCAAAAGCTATTACTTTAGCTATACCCGGTATTACTTCATTTTTACATTTTCTACACAAGAATAACTATGATATTTAATATATTTTAATCATTAATTCACCATCACCTTCATCACTTCCTCCTTGTTGTGAAAACCTCCTTGTTTTCTACAGATTTCTTGATTACACAATCAACTACAGCTTTGATTGTTCTCTTTGTTATGGATAGAGAGAATGCTCTTTTTAAGTCTTCTACTAAATGTGACAAATGTATGTGTATATTACACATCTGGTAGAGCTGACATGCAAACTGCAGAACTACAAACAGTGATGTCTAACTGCATAAAAAGGATTTTAATAAGGTTTGGTTAATGTTGGTTAATGATAATATTGCAGGGTCAAATAGCAATCCCAGGGCCAGACAGTAACTAAAAATGTTCTAAACGTGAAGAAATAACAGCTGTGATTGATAGATCAGAGATATTCGAGAAACTTACAAACTTCGAGTGTGAACTCTCTGAACGTTTACATGAGACTGACTGAGCAAATACAGCTGAAGTAGTCAAGGGTCTGATTCAGTGTGACCGATGAACTTTAGGGTCAGTGTTAAGTGAAGTCACTGAAGTCACTCTGACTCAGCATCTGCCAGTTCTATTACATTCTTCTGCTTAGTACATAACATAGTACACATCATAATGCATCATTCAGACCAGTAGGTTGCCCTGAGGTACCCTTGAGCAAGGTAATGTCCCTGTAACCGCTTCCCAGGCACTTTCAACAGCTGCCCCCTGCTGTACGTCTGTGAGTGTATGGGTTAAAGAGGTCTAATTTGGTTGTGTCTCACTGTGTGCTGTGCTGTGCTGCGTTTCACAATGAGAAGAATGGTCACTTTTACTTTCATGAACAATGAATACGCAAGCTCTTATTTTTGTCTTAAAGAGAAATTGAATAGAGATTATAAAATTTCAATTTCAAGTTACAAACAGTTATTCAGAGAGGTTTGAAACTGAAACTGACTGCCCTTGTCATCGTGAAACACAGCACAGCACACTTCTTCTTTCTCTTTCGGCTGCTCCCGTTTAGGGGTCGCCACAGCTGATCAACTGTCTCCATTTCTTCTGGTCCTCTGCATCTTCCTCTTTCAAGCCAACTGCCTGCATGTCCTCTCTCACCACATCTGTAAACCTTCTCTTTGGCCTTCTTCATTTCCTCTTTTCTGGTAGCTCCATCTTCAACATCCTTCTCCTAATATGATCTCTCACGTCTAAACAAACGCAACCTTGCTTCTCTAACTTTTATTTCTCCAACCCGTACGCAGCACAGCACAACACAATGAAATTCAATCTCTGTGTTTCCCCCATACGCACCGTGAAGCAGGGGGCAGCTATTGAAAGCACCTGGAGCAGTGACAGGGACGATACCTTGCTCAAGGGTACCTCAGGGCAAACTACTGGTGAGGGAATCAAACCCACAATCTTCCGATCATGGGTGTGAGATTATTTGTACAATTATAGAATAGCTGAACAATGGCCATTTTTTAATGGTGGTGAAAGGAACCAGTGGTCACATAGTCTTTAGTGCAAACATTGTTAAAATATTTACTACACAAAACCAGTGTAAGGTTTATATTCATTGCTGATAATGATAAAACAGTAGTAAGTCTGCAAATGGTTCTGATTACCACAGTTGTAAATAATTTTGGCTCTGTTCATTTCTCTAGAACAGCACACTTTACTATAAATTCCACTCAAAAACATCTGTCCATAGCAGTCATGCAATTGAATAAATTAAAAAATAGAAATCACATTTTAGATATATCTGTTGAAGTCTTTACTTTTGTGCAATTAATTCTATATACATTAAATATTAATGTTTGGTCTTAATGATGGTGAGTAGGGAATATTTATTTTCTAACACCTCAATTATAGTCATGAATTCTAAAACGTTTCTGTGAAGTCAGTTGTGCAAATGTAACTTTTTGTACATTTTAAATTTAAGAAAATATACAGCAGATTCTTATCATGTCTCTATGATTGTTTTATTCATTGGAACACTGGCTTGCATCTTTTTACCAATTTCCAACATTTATATCTGTCCAATGCATTAAAGTAACCAAAGCTAGAATACAGAAGAATATATAAGTCTCTCATACTCTCCCACAGTTACAGGTGTGGGGACCAAGGTTAGTTGGACCAAAGCAAATCAATATATTTTCTCTTTTCCACACCTATAGACACACACACACACACACACACGCACACATAAGCATACACACCTGCAAATTAGTCTGCTGTCTGACCAGTATTTTTCTTCACTCTGCCTGTGTATCAGAAACAGAATCAGTTTTATTTTGTCAGGTGTGTTACACACTCAAGGACATGTAACCATAAACACCACATAGTGTTTAAGAAATCAAACTATGCACTTTTAATAATCTGAACAGTCTATGAGTTGATTCTGATCTTGAGTAATTCTTAGAGTTGATTCTATACAAACTTGCTTATACACAAAAAAACAAAAAAATACAAGGGAACATTTGGTAAAAAAACAATAGTTAAAAATTAATTATATTTGACCTTAGCAAGGAAATTTGGAGAGTTAATGCTTGTTGACTAGCTGAGTAAGGAGGAGCATTTTTTTAAAATAATGAATTTATTTAAATTATTTACATTAATTTATCCATTTATGTTATACATTTTGGCTAAAATGCAGAACAGCTGTACTGTCATATATATATATATATATATATAATACATCAGAAATACATAATATATAAAATCATCATCATCATCATCAATACATGCTGTCTAGACAGCAAAACATCTGTTCAGTCGTAATAATTTAAAGTGCTAAAATAAGATCTTCTTCTTTTTCTTTCGGCTGCTCCCATTTAGGGGTCGCCACAGCAGATCGACTGTTTTCTTCCTGTCCTCTGCATCGTCCTGCTTCAAACCAACTACCTGCATGTTCACCTGCATGTCCTCTCTCACCACATCCATAAACCTCCTCTTTGGTCTTCCTCTTTTCCTCTTTTCTGGCAGCTCCATCTTCAACATCCTCATCTCTCCTCTGGACATGTCCAAACCAATGCAACCTCACTTCTCTTTGTCTCCAAAACCCTTTGTCTCCAAAACATCTAACCTGAGCTGTCCCTCTAATATACCCATTTCTAATCCTGTCCATCCTCGTCATACCCAACGAAAATCTCAGCATCTTTAACTCTGACACCTTTTTTTTCCAGCTCCTCTGCCTGTCTTTTCATCAGTGCCACTGTCTCCATCCCGTACAACATAGCTGCTCTCACTACTGTCCTGTAAACCTTCCCTTTTAGCTGGTACCTGTCTGTCACAAATCACTCCAGCCACCCTTCACCACCCGTTCCAATTTGCCTGCACTCTCTTCTTCACCTCTCCTCGACACTTGCTGTTACACTGAACTGTTGATCCCAAGTATTTAAACTCGTCCACCTTTGTCACCTCTACTCCCTGTATCCTAACCACTCCACTTTCCTCTCTTTCATTCACACTCATGTATGCTGTCTTTGCCCTACTCACCTTCATTCCTCTCCTCTCTAGAGCATATCTCCATCTCTCCAGGTTCTCCTCAAGCTGCTCCCTACTGCCACTGCAGATCACAATATTATCATCTAACCTCTTCTATCAACCTGTCCATTACCATTGCAAACAAGAATGGGCTCAGCGCTGACCCTTGATGTAATATGACCTCTACCTTAAATGCATCCATCACTCCCACTGCAGAATTCACCACTGTTACACTGTCATCATAGATATCCTGAACTACTCTCACAGGTGTCAGCCTTTTTTTACTTCTCTGACTTCTCTACACCTGACTTCCTCATACAAAACTGCAACTTCTCTCTAGGCACCCTGTCATATGCTTTCTCCAAGTCCACAAAGGCCAAATGCAACGCCTTCATACCTTCTCTGTACTTCTCCTTCAACACCCTCAGACCAAACATTGCATCTGTAGTGCTCTTTCTCAGCATTAAACCATGCTGCTGTTCACTAATCCTCACCTCTTTTCTTAACAAAGCTTCTAGTACTCTTTCCCATAACTTCATGCTGTGGCTGATTAACTTTATCCCTCTATAGTTACTATAACTCTGTTGATCACCCTTATTCTTCAAAATTGGTACCAGTACACTCACTTTCCAAGATTGTGTTAAACAATCTGGTCAGAAACTCAACTGCTATCTCCTCGAAACTTCTCCATGCTTCCAATGGTGTGTCATCCGGTCGAACAGCCTTTCCATTCTTCATCCTCTTCATTGCTGTCCTTACATCCATCTTGCTTATTTGCTGCATATCCTAAAAGTGCTAAAATAAGATAATACTGAATAATACTGTATTTGTAATATTGCATAATACCAAGTGACAATTTTGTCATTGTAAACATACTACAACACAAAACTTATTGCACAACATCCTCTGTATTTAGCCCTTGCACAAAGTGTAGCAGTCACCAGCTATACATCCATTGCCTGGGGAGAAGGAATTTTGCTCAAGGGTGACCTACTGGTCAAGGACCACAGTCCCTAATTACTAGGCAACCTTTGTCCTCTAGTAGTATTTTAAAGATGTTACAATGATAGATACATCTTTGTGCATCCAAATGTACATTATCATCCTTCAACAGTTCTTTACCCAACAGATTGGTGTAAGCTCATTTAGTAAACATTGTGGTAGAGATAATGCATGTTAAGCTGTATGGCGCTTAATAATCCATTTTTACCATCTTCACAAAAGCTGTTGTACCATGTAACAGGTTACATAAGAGAGGAAACAAAACATTTTTTTTAAAAGTTGACTAATGTGAATGTAATAGGATTTTATTTGAAAGAATTTTGGAACACTGCTATTGTTTCATTAATCTAAGAAATAAAAAGAAATGGAGGTAGGGGAATAGAGTTGGGAAGTTTTGATATGACAGATAATACCTCTGTCATAAGTGATAAGGCCTCAGTGAAAGTATTTCTCACTCCTGAGCCTTCCCTGAAGATTATCCTTAACTTTCCAAAATGATGTAACCAGTTCAGAACTGCCAAAACTCATCCCAGCTTTCATTTTCAATACACAAGTAAAAAACGAGGATAACCTGAACCTTGTAGCATTCTGTTGTAGTATTCATAACTCTTTTTGCTGCTGGTACAGAAATGTAAGCTGTCACTTAAGTGCTTTCTGACTGGAGTTCATACTGATTGAAGTGGACTGATGGCTGATATAATTTCAGACTCCAATTGGTCTCTGTCAAAGTGATGTATTTTCAGCCATTCATTATTCAGCTGAAAAAACAAATCCACTCAGCTTAGAATAACTGAGTCAGTGTAAAGGAAATTGGGTCCCAGTAGTTTGATCCCAAAATTAAATACTTGTGTTTAAATAGCTGTAAAGCAATAACTCATGAAGCAAACCAACTGTGTTTATTTGTACAATTTTGGGTCACTGTGTAAAAACTCCAGGCTGCAAAGTTTTCAATTAATAAAAACAAAAAGGTTATTTGCATAGGATATTTCAACCTTTTTCCTTTAACAAAAATGGCAAGCCCAGGCTTAATGATCCCAATGTAAACACAGTGATGAAAGAATAAATTTCACTACAATAAACAGCAACTTGGCAAGGAATTGGATGAAACATATAATGCTAGATAAAGGAGCATTTTTGGGGATAGTTCACTTGTATCATCTGCAAATGTTTGTCAAATCTGTTATAAAAACTATTTTATTCAATATTAAAATATGGTCTGCCCTGCGATGGACTGGTGACCTGTTCAGGTGTTTCCCCACCATTTGCTCTGTGAGAGCTGGGATTGGCTCCAGCACCCCTTGTGACCCTAATTAGGACAAGCAGCTAAGAAAATGATGGAGTAAGTGAGTGAGTGAGTGAGTGAGTGAGAGTAAAATATGGATAAAAATGTTACTACATAATAAAATACTGTACTCATCTACATTATTTTCTTGTCAAGAAAGGAATTGCTCAAGAATTGATCAATACTTTTAAAATATGAAGAATTACCTATAGGGCTTTTTATTAATACTCTATTTTTTAATACATTTACATTTATAGCATTTAGCAGGCGCTCTTATCCAGAGCGACTACCATGTCCTAATTACAGGGACAGTCCCCCCCGCAGCAATTCAGGGTTAAGGGTCTTGCTCAGGGACCCAATGGTGGCAGTGCCAGAGATGGGATTCAAACCTGGGACCTCTTGAGCCATAGGTCCATAGGCAAGAACCCTACCACTGGACCACCGCCAACCATACTTTTTTAGAATTCTATTTATGTTATTCTAAATGTTTTGCAGCTTTCTCAAACAATACAATAAAATACAGTCAACTAAAGCTCTAGACAGAATTATATTTTAACATTTTAACTAAATATGGTGAAGCCTCTAAAGTTGATCTTTTATCTGCAACACATCTGATTCATATTATTAAAAACAGTAATTCCAAACTTTTGAAATGTGTATTTACAAGGCAGCTTGATCAGTACATCCGTGACCTGAGAGCAGACCTCTGACCCCAGCTTCTTCTCCTGGGGAACTCCATGTGTGTGTTCATCCAGTCCTCTCAGACATAGCCTTACATTAGTGTTAACCTAATTGAGTCTGCTACTCAACCAGAGAACAATAGCAGTAAAGAACTGGACACCTCTGGGACATGTTCATCACAGAAGACCTTGTGGACAATCAGGTCAGCTTTATGATGTTAGGGTTCCTGGGTGGTCTGTGTTGGTAGGCAGCACCCCTGGAGGTGCCAGGTTCAGACTTCTAGAGTTCAGAGCCTAACTGTCTGGATGCCTTTAAGGCTCAGAATTCTCCAGGATACTTTGTTGGCACACTGTAGGTCTGCTCTTCATCCTATAGCCAAAATGACTCCTCATCATAAATCCAGTCCAGTCATGGAGTTTGTACTCACTGGTAGCTATTTGAACTGTTGATATACCTGACTGTAGACTTAGTGTTATATAACATTTGACAACAAAATGTGTGTCTTTCATGCTAATGAAAAACTAGCACAACACTAGCTTTGTAAAGATGTTTAAATTATTCACATTATTACAACAGTTTCAGTTTAAAAGGCCACACTATTTAGCTTTCTGTGTAGCTGTAGCTAAATAAACTAGGAAGGTTATTTTGTCAGTAGTAGCTACAAATTATAACATTAAGGAGCAGAGTATGGATAGGTAAAGGTAAGTTTAAAAGAGTTTTAAAGATGGAACACAGTCTAACAAAGTTTACAAAGTTTTAGCTGAACTTCAGAAGAAGCCATTTAAGGATAACTAAAAAGATCACTATTTGTATGCGGAAGTCAGGACTGGCAGAGATGTATGTGAGAGTACTACACGATATGTATGGCAGTGTGGCAGTGGTGAGATCTGGAGTGATGGACGCATTTAAGGTAGAGGTTGGATTACATCAAAAATCAGCGCTGAGCCCATTCTTGTTTGCAATAGTAATGGACAGGTTGATGGATGGAGGTAATGGAGGTTAGACAGGAGTCCCAGTGGACAATTATGTTTGCTGATGATATTGTGATCTGCAGTGAGAATAGGCAGCAGCTTGAGGAGAACCTGGAGAGATAGAGATATGCTCTGGAGAGGAGAGTGTAAAGTAAAGTAAAGTAAAGTGGGTAGGGCAAAGACAGAATACATAAGTGTGAATGAAACGGAGGAAAGTGGAGTGGTTAAGATGCAGGGAGTAGAGGTAACAAAGGTGGACGAGTTTAAATACTTGGAATCAACAGTTCAGAGTAATGGCAAGTGTGAAAGAGAGGTGAAGAAGAGAGTGCAGGCAGGTTGGAATGGGTGGAGAAGAGTGGCTGGAGTGATTTGTGTTAGACGCGTACCAGCTAGAGTAAAAGGGAAGGTTTACAGGACAGTAGTGAGACCAGCTATGTTGTATGGGTTGGAGGGGTGGCACTGATGAAAAGACAGGAGGCGGAGCTGGAGGTGTCAGAGTTAAAGATGCTGAGATTTTCGTTGGGTGTGAAGAGGATGGACAGGATTAGAAATGAGTATATTAGAGGGACAGCTCAGGTTAGATGTTTTGGAAACAAAGTTAGAGAAGCGAGGTTGCATTGGTTTGGACATGTCCAGAGGACAGATGAGGATTATATTGGGAGTAGGATGTTGAAGATGGAGCTGACAGGAAAGAGGAAAAGAGGAGGTTTATGGATGTGGTGAGACAGGACATGCAGGTGGTTGGTTTGAAGGAGGAAGATGCAGAGAACTGGAAGAAATGGAGACGGTTGGTCCGATGTGGCGACCCCTAAATAGGAGCAGCCGAAAGAAAAAGAAGAAGAAAAGGATAACTATTAAAAAGGCCATGTTATCTGTTAAAATGGATAATTATATAGAAAGACTTTCTGTCCAGCTTTGTAGATAACATTGTGTTGTACACTGTCAGAAACCATGCAAGCTATTCCAGATGAGATGAGGCAAGTGTAATGATTCAGGGAAACTGTTTGTACAGTGCTAATTGGTGGGTTATAAATACTTTTCTATTGTTAGCTACATTAGCCTTGTAAATCCAAAGAAACAAACCAGAAAATTATTTGCGTGAAAGATCTAAACGTTTTGGAGAAGTTTGGGAGACTGAATGCATGTACTGGATTTAAAAGTAACAAAAATGTACATTTTAATCCAGCTTGTGATGTTTTGGGGACGCCCAAGAGGTGTGAATCCAGCTGGGTGGACAACAAATGAGAATTTGGCAGGCTAGTGTTAGTGTTAGTGCTGGAAGGGGGATTGTGTGTACCGTTGCAGTTATAGTGTGTGTGAAGGACATGTCGTCAGGAATAAAGCAAATGAACAGTGAGCCTGCACAGATACACGGCTGCAAACAAGCAAAGAATTCTCCATGGAAATCCTGCAGACAGGCGGCTGAGCTGACGGTTAACACAGCTAAACACACCCTGCTGTTTTGGAACAAGGTAATAAAATGAGACAGAGGAAAGTGGGGGAAGCATCTGTGGTTACTGGTGCCAGTTCTACTGTTCTTATAGTGGTAAGAGAAAAACTACACACAAATGTTGCATTGCCCACAATTTACCATCTTACCAAAACCCTTATCTGTCACACAAGAAGTTGATTAAAAACCTGAAAATGTAACCACTCAGCCTTCATGAAAGCTGCTATTATTGTTCTTGACCATGCAATGAACTTTTGATCCTTTTAAAAGATACTTGTGTGCTGTACAGCATCAAAAACATAAAAGGAAGCTTATTACATAAAAAGATTTTTTGGAATGTGTGATGATTCAGGCCAATATTTTTGCAAAGTGCTGATTACTTCTAAGCTTCCATCCCGTTAGCTAACAAGGTTAACATTACCTTACGGCTCCTGTGTGAACTTCTGTTTACTTATTTTTACATTGAAGCTGCATTTGGGATATATTTTTCTGGCCAAGTAGCCACTTAAAATAAAGAAGAGATGAAACCATTACAGATCTCTTTTGTCACCCAGGGCCACCTACACGAACAGACACCTGTCAGAGAATACAACCCCCACCCTGTTCTCCACCAACATACACTCAGTGCACACCCAGGTCAAGGATTGGCCTGAAATAGGATTCAGCAGCCTGGTGCATCCATACCTAAGCCGACTCTGATCTCACACCACTTTCTATATCCGTTTGCTATTTACTGCAGATGACACTCAAAATATATTAAACCAGCCAGGGTGTGGAAGTATGAAGGTGAGGTCTGTCTGCAGTTTATTCTCACAGTACTTTTGTTCACAATAAACAAAAAAATCCAAATCTCTTTCAGTTCAGTGTATTTATGTCTGCTTTTTACCAGTTTTATTTTTATCCTAAATGTAGTTGGTCAGCCATGATGATCTTAAGAAGTTGGAGGATTAATTGTGCCAGAAATCAATCATCACAGAGTTATAACAAACTGAGTTACAATTTGAGTTTCCCCCCCTGTTTAGTACATATTCCTGTGGCATTTAAAAGTTGCACATTATGAAACAAGGTTTCAAAATATTTCATTCATTCCCCTTTTTATACAATCCACATATGAAAATAAAATATCCCTTTATAATTTCATATATATATATCTATATATCCTACTTATTAGCTTATATCACTCATTCTTGCTTAGGTGTTTCAGACTGGACTGCTTTTAAATTAGGTAAGATACAATGCATTTGCATTTAGGTAAGATACAATGCATTTGTAAAAATCAGATAAAAAGAACAATAAAGTCATAATCATAGATGTGTTTTAAGTATGCCGTCTGAGATCCATGTTTTACAAGGGTAGATTTAGTACATATCTCTTTGTCCATAACAATCAGGCTGTTAAATGTAAAACGTGTCCATTCTAATCAGCTGCACTGTATATTAATTCCAAAAACAATCCTAATAATGTCAGCGTACTGCTGTACTCCATGAAAATGGAAAAATACTTTATAATGAGTATTAATAAATAATGAGTCAATATAAAAAAGGACATCAATTTACATCAATTCTGCTGAATAAACTCATTGCAAATGTGATTTTGTAATTAACCTTATTCAAACTGAGCTGTTTTTGTGACTCGGCTGTCATTTAAGGATCAGGCCTGTAGACTCTGAAACCTCTTGTGCATCTCATTAAATTATTAAGGTAATGTGTCCCCTTTGAGTGTTACATAATACACTCAATCCTGCCAATCCAAGTTAACATTTTACTAATATTTTTAGCAAATTTCCTAAACATTTATAGTAAATATGCTTGTCATGTTTTTGTCACATACTGTGTAGTGAAAGAAGGTTATATTATATAACTTATAATTAACCACATTGTGAGGCAGCATTTAGGATGTCAATGGAAGCCACTTTAGTCTGATCAGCAGGGAGATGAGAAAGATGAATATGACTGATTAGCTCATTATGCACCCACAAGGTTTTTCTAATGGAAATGCTGCTCACACTCCAGCACAGTAACTGAGAGACAGTTGATACTAGCTGAACTCTCTGGGTACTTTGGAGAGACCACTGCATATGTGAAGAATGTTTACGAAGACAAAGCTCGCTAATGATTAAAACAGCACTTCTCATTGCTCTCTGTAGCTCTCTTGGAGACTGGGATGAGGACATCCAAGTCCTGCTGACCTGTCAGCAGCTAAACCTCTGCTCAACTGCTCAACTGCCTATCTCAAATGTCTATACACTTGCAATATTTCCATGAAATTGACCTCTGAGCATAAATGTAGTCAATCAGCCAAATGTCAATCTGACAAATTAAGCTTGTTAGTTTTATCTTGCTCTGGCAGGGTTGTGAATTTTTTCTTCTTCTTTAGCTTGCACACTATGTAAAGAAATGTCACATCAGCAAAATGACTTGCCAACCTGCCTGCTTAGGACAAACTTTTTTTTTTCCTCAATGTCGCACTGAGGGATATAGAAGACACTAGGCTTTTTCAATTAGCATTTACAGTTTCTCACAAAAGTGAGTACACCCCTCACATTTTTGTAAATTTTTTTAAATATCTTTTTATGGGACAACACTGAAGATATGACACTTTAATACAATGTTAAGTAGTCAGTGTACAGCTTGTATAACTTGTATAGCTTGTATAAAGTGTAAATTTGCTGATCCCGCTAAATAACTCACACAGCCATTAATGTCTAAACCACTGGCAACAAAAGTGAGTACACCCCTAAGTGAAAAATGTCCACATTATGCCTAAAGTGTCAATATTTTGTGTGGCCACCATTATTTTCCAGCACTGCCTTAACTCTCTTGGGTATGGAGTTCACTAGAAGTGAACACAGGTTGCCACTGGAATCCTCTTTCTCTCCTCCATGACAACATCACGGAGCTGGTGGATGTTAGAGACCTTGCGCTCCTCCAACCTTCCGTTTGAGGATGCTCCACAGATGCTCAATAGGGTTTTGGTCTGGAGACATGCTTGGCCAGTCCAGCACCTTTACCCACAGTTTCTTTAGCGAGGCAGTGGTTGTCTTGGAGGTGTGTTTGGGGTCATCATGTTGGAATACTGCCCTGCGGCACAGTTTCCAAACGGAGAGGATCATTCTCTGCTTCAGTACATCACAGTACATGTTGGCATTCATGGTTCCCTCAATGAACTGTAGCTCCGCAGTGCTAGCTACACTCATGCAGCCCCAAACCATGACACTCCCATCACCTTGCTTGACTGTAGGCAAAACACACTTGTCTCTGTACTCTTCACCTGGTTGCCGCGACACACGCTTAACACCATCTAAACCAAATAAGTTCATCATGGTCTCATCAGACCACAGGACATGGTTCTACTAATCCATGTCCTTAGTCTGCTTGTCTTCAGCAAACTGTTTGCGGGCTTTCGTGTGCATCAACTTTAGAAGAGGCTTCCTTCTGGGATGACAGCCATGCAGACCAATCTGATGCAGTGTGCAGCAGATGGTCTGAGCACTGACAGGCTGACACCCCACCCCTTGAACCTCTGCAGCAATGCTGGCAGCACTCTATGCATCTATTTTCAAAAGACAACCTCTGGATATGTTGCTGAGCATGTGCACTCAACTTCTTTGGTCAACCATGGTGAGGAGTGGAACCTGTCCTTTTAAACCGCTGTGTGGTCTTGGCCACCATGCTGCAGCTCAGTTTCAGGGTGTTGGCAATCTTCTTATAGCCTAGGCCTTCTTTATGTAGAGCAAGAAATCTTTTTTTCAGATCCTCAGAGAATTCTTTGTCATGAGGTGCCCTGTTGAACCTCTAGTGACCAGTATGAGAGAGTGTGAGAGCAATAACACCAAATATAACACACCTCCCCATTCACACCTGAGACCTTGTAACACTAATGAGTCACATGACACCGGGGAGGGAAAATGGCTAATTGGGTACAATGTGGACATTTTTCACTTAGTGTATTCACTTTTGTTGCCCATGGTTTAGACATTAATGGCTGTGTGTTGAGTTATTTTGAGGGGACAGCAAATATACACTATTATACAAGCTGTACACTGACTACTTTACATTGTATCAAAGTGTCATATCTTCATTGCAGTCCCATGAAAAAAGATATAATAAAATATTTACAAAAATGTGAGGAGTGTACTCACTTTTGTGAGGTACTGTATGTCTGTTGATAATAAACCTGTGTGCCTTGGCTTGGTGGTGTAACGGTGGCGGGGTGCCGGAAGGACGCCAGTGCGGAGTCAGGGGTTCGGAACGTAGTTTTATTATCCAGATATACAAAAAACAAAAACCAAGAAACTGCAGTCTAAATCAAGATACCAAGTCACTAAACACTAAAACCACAACCAAATACCACCATTGCACGTAGGCTTAGCCTAACTAATGAGCCGCGCTCTGTTCTGACTCATCGGGGCTTAAATAGTCAGCCCCAACAATGCACACCTGTGCCTTCATGAGCTCAGGTGTGCTCAGTCAGAACAGAGCGCCCTCTAGCGTACCCAAAACACCACATATGTGACAGAACCCCCCCCCCCCCAAAAGGCGCGGCTCCCGAAGTGCCAAAACATAGCTGAACCCCTGGGGGGAGGTCAAGAACAAAAAATTTTACAAAAACAAAAGTCCCTTGTTGGGACACACGGTCAGGTCCACAAAAATTACAAAAGGACCTCTGACCAGCCATGTCCAGGCAGCTGGCGGTGGTGAGGGGAATCCTAGAGTTTCAGTCCATATTCTGATAACCAAGTCCCCTTGGTACTTGTGTTTAGCCGTACATTCTTTCGGTGTCTCTCTGCTGTTCCGTGTTTCCTCCCTCACTTGTCTCGCTGACTCTGTAGTGGGAACTCTGGAGGACTCGTATGATTGGTTCAAGAGCCTTGTCTGGTCATCACCTGAAAAAGAGCTACATACAAGAGATTCCCTGTGGTTAGAAGGTGAAGAGTTCATTGCCCTGTGTGTGCGCCGCTTCCGGTCTCCGTCCCTCTCGCTTTCCATGACCTTCGTTTCATAATCCAAGGTGGGGAGTTTTTCGTCTCTTTCATACCAAGGTTGTACAGGCCACAAGTTCTGAGGAGACTGATCGCGGGGACGTGTTATGGGCACGGTGTTGGGAAGCAGTGCAACCTGCAAGGCGTGTTCCTGCTCTGGAACTTGTGGTGTTGTGGCAACTGGGATGATGTCCACGTGGGCATTGAGCAGGAGGTTTGGGGGAAGAACAGCTGGTGTGAAGACTCCTTTGGGGGCACTGACAGCAATAAAGGAAATGTATTCCTCCACTGCTGCAGTGAACACTGTTGCTCTCCTCTGGCACTGCTGGCTTCTGGGAGGCTGGGGTAACTGTGTGCTTCCATCTCTGAGAGGCATGGTGACTTGTGCTTTGTTTGTACTGACCTTACCCTTGGCAACCTGGGTTGCTCCTCTCCTCTGAGTAGGAGGGGGTTTGACTAATTCCAGAGCCTCTGAAATCTGTGGATCCCCCACAGGCACATCAAGTTGGGCTGTTGGATTGTCACCATCAGTAGCTTCCACAAAGCCTCTGGAGCACTCCTCCTCTGGATCATTCTCTGAAAGGCTAATGTCAAGGGAATTGAGTACCTCTGAGGAACTAGACTCAATTTCTGCGACTTTACTTACGGAATGCACTGAAACAAGGGAAGAGATCCATGAAGGGCAGTCTGTTCCAGAGATGATGCCTGAGGTTATAGATGGACATGGCTGATGATGAATCAGAGTCAGATGTCTTGATGTGGTTGTCTGGTTCTGTAACTTTGACTGGGCGGAGGGAACATATACAGTTTCAGCAATATGTACGGGTATGTTCAGAACAGATTCACTAAGAAGTCCTTGCCGAATAGGCCGATAGAATCCCCTGCTCTCCGCTGAAACCTGAGTAATCTTAGCTTTCCTCCTTGATACGGGGAATGTGGAGAGGACATACTCCCGAATCTTAATTTCTGGGTCTTCTCTGTTGTGATATGCATTTATATTCTTACCTGAAGTATCTGTGGACAGGATCTCCACCAGAGGCTTTCTCTGCCAGTGTTCCAAAGCAGAAATCAATGAGGGTGATTTCAGAAGAGACCTAACCGTTATGGGTACCTCGGTCAGGGAGCTGGCGGTAGGGAAACGCCTTGTCCTCCCTGACTCATCCTGGGGGTCCCTTGAGGAATGGTTCAACTCACTGGAAAGCCTTGGCCTGAAAGGGTCTGAAAGAGAGCTACACACAGGTGAATCTTTGTGGTTCATAGAAGAGTCCCTCTTGGTCCTGTGACACTCTGCTCCATGTACCTGCAGGGTGAGTCTCACGGAGTCCAGGTTCTCATAACCACAGGGCATTCTTAGTTTCTTGTCCAAAATCAAACATATAAAACTGTGGATTACCTGCCCTCCTTGACCGTACTCTCTGGGTGGGTCCTGCGAATCAGTGGGTTTTCTGGTTTCCCTCCTGGCTTTTTCCCGCTCTGTCTGCAGAGCGGCATTGTTGCCTTGCACCTGCTTCAACTCCTGCATGAATCCACTGACTTCTACTCGAAGCTCACCATTGTCGTGAGCTAAAACCTCTTTCTCCCTTTCCATAGCTGCAAGGTCACTCTGGCAAAGAGACAAGAGTCCTTTGGTCTCCTCAAGCTGAGAACACAGAGTGGTGAGCTCCTCCTCGTGTTTCAGACTTTCATGGGTGGTTGAGCTGGTTATCTGCAGAACAGAGGTCTTGCTTTCTGCCAGCTGTTGGTTGAGCCTCGCCAGCAATTCCCTCTGTTGTTTGATCTGATCCTCTCGTAGGTGAATGTCTGCGAGAAGTGCACTGTGCTTCAAGTTGGCCTGTTTGAGTCTTTCTGACTCAGCCCTGAAGTCCTCCTGCGTGCTGTTCAAGTTTTTGGTTAGCCAAAGTATCTGTTCCCTGAGATCCTTACAGGCTTTTCCTGAAGTTCCCCATTTACTGTAACTAGTTCCTCCTGAAGGGAATGTACTTGAAACTGGTGGCTCACCTGCAGCTGGTGTTTCACAGCCTGAAGAGAGGCGTTTTCATCCTCCAATTTCTTACACTTTGTTTTCAGGGCATCCAGATCCTGGTTCCGTGTACAGATTACTTGATCCCTGGTGAGGAGCTCAGCCTCCATTTCCTGGAGCTGCTCAACTAAAATGTTTTTGTTGTCTTTCTGCACCCAGAACAGATTCCTGAGATTCCTGTAGTTCATGTTCTAATTTCTGAATTCTCGAGGTTAATTCTCTTACCTGAAACGGTTCCTCTGTTGCCCTCTGCTCAGCAGATGGGCATGAGGAGCTGGGGTTGTGTACTGTGCCAGGTGCGGGCCTCTTGCCCTTTTTTCTTTGTTTCCGAGGTGTATCCGCCATTTTTTCGCCGCATTTCACATAGGGCGGGGCCTCCGCGGACGGACCGCTGTGTTTGCTGCACGGCGCTGTCTCCGCGGACGGACCGCTGTGTTTGCTGCACGCCGCTGTCTCCGCGGCCGGACCGCTGTGTTTGCTGCACGGTGCTGTTTCCGCGGACGGGGCGCTGTGATTGGAGCACGGCGCTGTCTTCGCGGATGGGGCACTGTGAGTGGTGAAGGAGGCAGGTTTCACCGGCTTCCGGCATTGCGGTTGGTGGAGAGCAGGAGCCAGTAAAGAAAGGGGCGCGAACGACGCCTCTTCCTCGAGGGGCCGCCCCTTTTTTCCTTGTTTCCACTGGGTATCCACCCTTTTCTCACCGTGTTTCACATAGGGCGGGGTCTCCACGGACGAACCGCTGTGATCAGTGCACAGCGCTGTCTCCGCGGACGGACCACTGTGATTGGTGAAGAAGGCGGGTTCCACCGATATCCAGCGTTGCGGTTGGTGGAGAGCAGGAGCAGGTAAAGAAAGGGGCGCGAATGAAGCCTCTTCCTCGAGGGATCGCCCCAATAACATTACCTCCATAATGGCCAGTACAGCTTTCTCCATTCGGCCGTACTCCTCCAGCCGTTCTTTGGCCTCCAGAGAGGGAGCGAGCTGGATTGAGCGACTCAGCAGGTTCAGGCGTCGCGAGAGCTCAGTGGCGGTGACTCTCTGTACTCCACCGCTCTGCTCGCAACACCCCAGCTGCCACAATGGCAGCGCTGCTCGGAGGTCCCCAACCATGGCTCCTAGGGCACGCTCGTGCTCCTCACACCAAGTCTCGAGGCTCCTGACGTCCCGGTTTTGGCGGCTCATTTCTGTAACGGTGGCGGGATGCCGGAAGGACGCCAGTGTGGAGCCAGGGGTTCGGAACGTAGTTTTATTATCCAGATATACAAAAAACAAGAAGCAAGGACTGCAGTTCTAATCAAAAACCAAGGAACTGCAGTCTAAATCAAGATACCAAGTCACTAAACACTAAAACCACAACCAAATACCACCATTGCACATAGGCTTAGCCTAACTAATGAGCCGTGCTCTGTTCTGACTCATCGGGGCTTAAATAGTCAGCCCCAACGATGCACACCTGTGCCTTCATGAGCTCAGGTGTGCTCAGTCAGAACAGAGCGCCCTCTAGCGTACCCAAAAAACCTCATGTGACAAACACCTCATGTGACAAACACCTAATATGTGACAGGTGGAGAGTAGCTGGTAGGGTAACTGAGCCTTTTTATCATGCAGCAGAAATGAATATTAATATAAATCATGTCTTTTATATGATAGAAAGTGTAAAATGCAAATATGATATATAAAACTAACACACAAGAAGTTGACTTAGAGTCTGGCAATTCTATTATAATTTTTACTTTTATATCAAAAAAATAAAAAAAAACACCAGACTGACACTAATTAAATGAGGTTTCTTCTTTTTCTTTCGGCTGCTCCCGTTAAAGGGTCACCACAGCGGATCAACTGTCTCCATTTCTTCCGGTCCTCTGCATTTTCCTGCTTCAAACCGACCACCTGCATGCCCTCTCTCATCACATCCATAAACCTCCTGTTTGGTCTTCCTCTTCTCCTCTTTCCTGGCAGCTCCATCTTCAAAATCCTCCTTCCAATATATTCCTCATCTCTTCTCTGGACATGTCCAAACCAATGCAACCTTGCTTCTCAAACCTTGTCTCCAAGATGTCTAACCTGAGCTATCGCTCTAATGTACTCATTTCTAATCCTGTCCATCCTCGTCACACCCAACAAAAATCTCAGCATCTTTAACTCTGACACCTCCAGCTCCGCCTCCTGCCTTTTCATCAGTGCCACCATCTCATTTACATTTACAGCATTTAGCAGACACTCTTACCCAGAGTGACTTCCATGTCCTAATTACAGGGACAATACCCCCTGGAGCAACTCGAGGTTAAGGGTCTTGCTCAGGGACCCAGTGCTGGTAGTGCTGGAGGTGGGACTCGAACCTGAGACCTACCACTAGACCATCGCCACCCCTCCAACCCATACAACATAGCTGGTCTCACTACTGTCCTGTAAACCTTCCCTTTTACTCTAGCTGGTACGGGTCTGTCACAAATCACTCTATCCACTCTTCTCCACTCATTCTAACATGCCTGCACTCTCTTCTTCACCTCTCTTCCATACTCGCCGTTACACTGAACTGTTGATCCTAAATATTTAAACTCCACTCCACTTTCCTCCCTTTCATTCACACTCATGTATTCTGTCTTTGCCCGACTCACTTTCATTCCTCTCCTCTCAAGAGTATATCTCCATCTCTCCAGATTCTCCTCAAGCTGCTCCCTACTCTCACTACAGATCACATTATCATCAGCAAACATCATTGTCCACAGAGACTCCTGTCTAACCTCGTCCGTCAACCTGTCCATTACTATTGCAAACAAGAATGGGCTCAGTGCTGATCCTTGATGTAATCCAACCACTACCTTAAATGCATCCGTCACTTCCACTGTAGATCTCGCCACTGTTCTCTGTAACACCAGACTTCCTCATACAAAACCACACCTCCTCTCTAGGCACCCTGTCATATGCTTTCTCCAAGTCCACAAAAGCACAATGCAGCTCCTTCTGACCTTCTCTGTGCTTCTCTATCAACACCCTCAGAGCAAACATTGCATCTGCAGTGCTCTTTCGCAGCATAAAACCATACTGCTGTTCACTAATCCTCACCTCTTTTCTTAACCTAGCTTCCACTACTTTTCACTATAACTTCATGCTGTGGCTGATCGACTTTATACCTCTATAGTTACTACAGCTCTGTGCATCACCCTTATTCTTGAAGATCGGTACCAGTACACTTCGTCTCCACTCCTCAGGCATCTTCTCACTTTCCAAGATTGTGTTAAACAATCTGGTCAGAAACTCAACTGCCATCTCCCCTAAACACCTCCATGCTTCCACTGGTATGTCATCCGGTCCAACAGCCTTTCCATTCTTCATCCTGTTCATCGCTGCCCTTACTTCCATCTTGTTTATTTGCTGCACTTCTTGGTTCACTCTTCTCACATCATCCGATCTTCTCTCCCTCTCTCTCATTTTCTTCATTCATCAGCCCCTCAAAGTGTTCCTTCCATCTGCTCAACACGCTCTTTTCACCTGTGAGTACATTTCCATTTCTATCTTTAATCGCCATGATCTGCTGCACATCTTTCCCAGATCTGTCTCTCTGTCTAGCCAATCAGTAAAGGTCCTTTTCTCCCTCATTACTGTCCAACCCCTCATACAATTCACCAAACACCTTATCTTTGGCCTTCGCCACTGCTTTCTTTGCCCTGCGGTTCATCTCCTTGTACACCTGTCTACTTTCTTTATCTCTCTGACTGTCCCATGTCATCTTTGCCTCCCTCTTCTTTTGAATACACTCCTGGACTTCTTGGTTCCACCACCAGGTTTCCTTATCCTCCTTCTTCCTTCCAGATGTCACACCAAGCACATTTCTAGCTGTCTGCCTTATCACTTCTGCAGTAGTTTCCCAGCAATCCAGTAGCTGTTCAACACCTCCCAGTGCCCGTGTCAACTCCTGCCTGAATTCCACCTTGCAGTCCTCCTCCTTCAGCTTCCACCACTTGATCCTCGACTCTGCCCTCACTTTCCTCCTCTTTTTGACCTCCAAGGTCATCCTACAGACCACCATCCTATGCTGTTTAGCTACACTCTCCCCTGCCACTACTTTGAAGACTCCAGTCTCTTTCACACTGACCCTCCTGCAAAGAATATAATCCACCTGTGAGCATCTTCCTCCACTCTTATACGTCACCCTGTGCTCCTCCCTCTTCTTAAAATAATTATTAACTATAGCCATTTCCATCCTTTTTGCAAAATCTACAACCATCTGACCTTCAGAATTCCTCTCCTTGACACCATGCCTACCCATCACCTCCTCATCACCTCTGTTCCCTTCACCAACATGACCATTAAAATCTGCACCAATCATCACTCTCTCTCCCCTGGGTACACTCTCTATCACTTCATCTAACTCACTCCAGAATTTTTCCTTCTCTTCCATCTCATAACCAACTTGTGAAGCATAAGCACTAAAAACATTCATTATCACACCTTCAACTTCCAGCTTCAAACTCATCACCCTACCCGACACCCTCTTCACCTCCAAAACACTCTCCACATACTCTTCCTTCAGGATAACACCTACCCTATTCCTCCTTCTATCCACACCATCTTTAAACCCTCCTCCAATACAGCTGGTCTTACTACCCTTCTATCTAGTCTCTTGCACACACAAAATGTCAAACTTTCTCTCCACCATATCAGCTAATTCTCTACCTTTACCAGTCATGCTGCCAACATTCAAAGTCCCTACCCTCACTTCCACTCTCTGCCCCTTCTTTCTCTCCTTCTCCATCTGGACATGCCTTCCATCTCTTCTTCTTCTTCTTCTCCTTTGGCCCACAGTAGTCCAATTTCCACCAGCACCCTGTAGGCTAACAGTACTGGTGGCGGTCGTTGTTATCCCAGGCCTCGACCAATCCGGTATGGAATTCTGTATCATTGTCCGCATATTGATTTGGCAAAAAATGTTACACCAAATGCCCTTCCTGATGTATCCCTCCCAATTTACTCGGGCTTGGGACCGGCATGAAGAAATCCACTGACTTGTGCATCCTTAGTGGCTGGGTTACACTAATTAAATGAGGCTAAATAACTAACACTTTCATAAAATATTGAAGTCTGTAATGGAAGAAATAAAAACATCTGAATATTTTGATTTAAGACTGATTGAACGGCAAACTTTCTGATGTCATGAATGTACACATCAGCGTTAGCTGCTATCTTAAACAGTATTATAAAATGACAGCTGTTTTAAGCACCTGGGAAGCAGTGATGGGGATAGTACCTTGCTCAAGGGTACCTCAGCGTAACTGACTGGTATGGGATTCAAACTTACAACCTTCTGATCCTGGGGCCAACTCCCACAAGCCCACTTCTGCTTATTGCGTTAATAAACTATCATTTTACGCCATGTAAAGTGCAGTGTAGACACTATTCTTTATAAGCAAGTGATGAAGTTGCCTAAAGCTGTAGAGTTGAATGCTTTTCCAGGCACATTATTTACTCGCTGGGCCAAAGTTATTGCACATGATGAAATTGCACACAGGAAAAAGTTATTGGACATTCTTGGAATTAGGAAGGCAATTTAAGCAGTATAAATATAACATATATTAGCAGCAGCAAACAAGTTGTTGCTCTTATCTGAATGATAGAAAGTACTAGAAATAGATAAATGTACTAGAGAAAAGCAAAGAGAGTCTAATGGTTGTGGGGAGGAAGGGTTTTCGGTGGTGTCCAGTGGAGCACTTTTTGCTGGTCAGTCTGCAGCTAAAATTGCTCTTCTGTCCAACTATCACACTAAAGGGGGTGGTAACATATAAAGTGATGGACTTATGTTTGGCCGACAGTCTCCGATATGTTACCGTTTGCATGGAGTCAAGTTCCAGTCCCATCACAGAGCCAGCTTTCTGGATCAGTTTGTTGAGCCTTCTCAACTCTGCTGCCTTCATGCTGCCAACCAGAAGACCTTGTAGAACATCTAAAAAGTGAAAGTGACTATTCTTGTCATTGTGAAACACAGCACAACACAGTGAACCACAATGAAATTACACTTCTGCATTTTACCCACAACGTGTAGCAGGGGGCAGCTGTTGAAAGTGCCTGGGGAGCCGTGACGGGAACGGTATCTTGCTCAAGGGTACCTCAGCGTAACTGACTGGTATAATTCAATCCTCACCTTCTGATCCCGGGGCCACCATTAGGCCACCGCTGCCCCCTTTTTTTTTCCATCATCTGCAGCGTGATGTTACATACCTTAAAGGATCTGAGTCTCCACAGGAAGTACAGTCTACATTGACCCTTCTGGTATGTAGCAAACTTGTTCAGGGAGCAGTCCAAATTGACCGTCAAACCGTCTCCTGGTTCATTGACATTATAATCATTATAAATGTTTTAGATTGTTCCATTCTTGAGCTCCGACTGAATTTTTTATCACTTAAGGTATAATACAGGTTTGAATTTGTGAGCTCAAACATGTATCTTGTTTGAACAACAACATAGGAAGTAAGGAGGAATTGTGTATGGCAAGTAGACAAAGCATCTGAGACATCTGCTCTTTCCTTTAAAAAGACTGAACTGAACGTGTGAAGAACTAGTTTGTCCCATGTGAGCAAAAGTAGCTTCAGCACCCAAAAAACACATGCATAAAGCAGCCCCTGATGAAAGGCATGAAAGGAAGTTGACATGAATTATACAGATCAGGAAATGTCTACATTTAACTACTCACCATTTAAGAGGGGCTGCAATGAAAAATTATAGAAGTGTTTCTAATGTTCTCTATATCTTGTGGATCTGTTGCTAGGCTTTGCCTAAATAATGCTTTCAAAGTTCCCTTAAACTTTTTCGGAAAAAGCAAACAACGGCAAACACATTTGACCTACCCAAAAGGTTTGCGTGTTCATAATTTCAAACTTCAAAACAAGGGAACGAATCGTGCATCCTTCAGCATAATTTCCAAGGTAAGGTATTTAGCAGGTGTTCTCTTGATTTAGCTTTTTTTCAAATTAAATTTGTAAAACCTAAGCAGTTTAAACAGGTGTTTAATTACTTAAATTATTTAAAACATTCTGAAAGCTAGATGCCGCCTAAAATTCAGAAAGAAAAACATTTGAAGAAAAACTGTAGATGCTATTACTGCCAGATTACAAAGGCAAAGAAAGAGTCATTCCAGAAGACCAATAAGAGCGAATTTTGAGAAAGGGGTGTCATTAAGGAACTGTGTTTTCAGGAATGCCATGTCCTTCACCTTTACTCTTCCGTCTGGAACGCTGAACATTCCGCCACTTACCTTTAACATTTCTAAACAAGGATGCTGCCAGCAACCTCCTCCGAGCCATGACTCACATTCAGCCGATGTGTTTACCACAAAAATCCCCACTTATAAACATGCACTGTTTGATTACTGGAGCACTTGCAGGAGAATGACAGGAACAGGTCAGAGTGTAAATGTGTCTGGAGCAAAGGACTCCAAACATCAGGCTAAAGTCTGCAAACAATTATTACTATCTTATTAATGATTAATGACCATGGTCATTAATCCAACATACACCAGTAAACCACTACATTAAAAGTATTGGCAGGTGATGTAAATATAATTATCGCATTACAGTGGCACCTGTTAAGCAATAGGATTAGGGATGAAGTGAACAGTCTGTTGAATTGTTAGAAAATGGGAAAATTTGCAAGCTTTAGAGTTTGAGTGACTCCTCTCCAAAGTGAGATTATCTCCAAATCAGCAGGGCTTGTTGACTGTTCCCAGTAATTAGTAATCAATACCAACAAAGTGTTCTAAGAAAGGACAATCAGGCAAATGGCCACAGGATACTAGGCATCCAAGTAGCCAGTCATGTCTGATACCACAAAAGAGCTGTTGAGGTTGAAAAAGTTGGTTATCCAAAAAAGACATTAGAAAATACAAACTGACACCTGTTCAGTTCTTAAAACTTTACAATGGGTATGAAAGCATCAGAACTGGACCATGGAGCCATGATGATGGCCTGGTTTCATGGATGACATCAGCATGATGATGGCCTGCATGAGACCAGGCCATATAGCTGGGTTTGCTTCATGCAGGCACTCTGTGTGAAAGAGGAAGAAGGGGGACAGGAAGGAATGGAGATTGATGTGGCAACCTCTAATGGGAACAGCAAAAAGCAAACGAGGCTTTGGTCACCAAGTTCCCCAGATTTCAATCCAAATGAGGATATATAGGATATGCTGACCAAGATGGTCTGACCAATGGAGGTCCCACCCAAGTTCTGCCGCTTGGTGCAGAATCCTCGTTTACAGGTACTACAGCAAACCTAGAGTCCATGTCTTGACAGATCAGAGCTGTTTTGCTGTTTTAAATGGAACCTAAACAATATTAGACAGGTAGTTTTAATGTTTTAACGTTCCATCTAAACCTGGAACGTTCCTGTCCCTTGGGGCAATGGTAACCCAGTAATAAGTTTGTGGGTTCAAGTCTCAGACCAGTAGGTTACCCTGAGGTACCCTTGAGCAAGGTACTGAAAGAAAGGTACATTTCTCCCCAGTTGCCTGCTGAATGGCTACCTGCTGCTACACTGTGTGTATGGGTTGCATACAGAGGAAGCTGCACCTCCTTTGTGGTAAGATATTTGTAACTATTCAAAAGAGATCTTTTTAAAAACCGAGGTCAGGCACTGATTCTTGGCTAGAGGTTCACTGTTGGTTGGAGTTTTGTTTACACAGGATTTAGCAGACTCTTATCCAGATCGACTTCCAATTCCTAACTACAGAGACAGTCCTCCTGGAGCAACTTAAGGATTAAGGGTTTTGCTAAGGAACTCAATGATGGTAGTGCTGGAAATGGGACCTGCAAATCTGAGTAGCCTACCACTAGACCACCAGCCACCCTGCACTTTGTAAATACCACTGGCGCTCCTACACAACAACAATCTATTTCTTCACTGATCTCACTTAGTGCACTTGTCTAAAATCTCATTGTATCCTGCAGGACAAACAATACTCCAGGTGATGCCGGACATTGTGTACATTGATCCTCGGCTTGTGTGCATGAAGCTTCCAGTGAGCATGTCTTGAACTGATTTGATTGTTTCAAAAAACTCCATATTATGATTATACTGTGAAGTATTTACATTGCTACAGAACATATAATAGAAGTTTTCAAGCTAATCATGCACATGTTACAGGTACAGAGCCATATCACCATAAGTGACAGTGTTACGACATTGTGTTTCTATATATGTACAAGAATAAATTAGTGTTTAAATATGGTGGTCGAGTGGTGGTTTTCAGCACCATGAAAGCACCTTGATTACAGAAAATCCAGAACTTCTCAGGTGTCAGGAAGACACTAGGAAGGTTATAGGAATTAAAACTGAGATAAAAAAATCGAATCTCAAAAATGTACATAAAATGTTTAGTTGCATTTAGAATATATAATGAGGAATTAAGTCAGAAGATTCTAGAATGACTGAGAATGCCATGTAGCATACAGAATTGTCATGTAAGTAACTCCAGAATTAAATCTTGATAATATAACTATTTACATGACTATTATAGAATTGACAAATGTCTAGAGATACTTTTATATGCATATCTTTTGAATATTATGGTATATAACATTATATGAAAGTGAAACTTTGTCATTGTGAAACACAGGACATGAACCACTTAGCCCAAATTCACTGTGCAGCAGTAGGCATCCATATCCAGCCCCTGGGGAGCAGTGATGGGGACGATACCTTGCTCAAGGGTATTGGGGCCTAGTCCCTAACCACTAGGCCACTGCTGCCCCTTCTATTAATGTGTAATATTTCAATTCACATTGTATTTAACTACTATATAACAGAAAACATATCAAAAGGGCTAGAGATTTCAAACTTTTATATCTTTTTTTAGATTCCAAGCAATTATAGATCTGGACAATGTCTTCTTTCATTAAGACCATTTTAGTTGTTTACTATAATAAAATTAGCAATTAAAATAAGTGGATCGTTCAGTTAATAATATAAACAATAATGACACCCCAAACCCTTGTTGAAATGTGGATAAAGATCAGGCTGTATTATTTTGTAACATGAAATTTACATTTGTACTTTAATTTTTAAAACAACAAAAAAAAAAAAACCCAAAACAAACAAACAAACCAACCAAAAAATATTATTGGTCAGGATGCATAAATAGCACACAAACCATTCCCAGTTGAGAGGGCTCATTTGCATATTTGAAGCCTTCTGAAAACTGCAAAATCCAACATTTCAAACATTACAACAGCAGGCCTAGTCAGATTTGAAATGCATCGTATAAAGATTGTTTTATGTTGATACATGGTTTTACAAATTCTGGACATTTTAATTTGCAGCGCTTCAATTGTAATATACTGTAACACACTGATATGAATATGTATGAATGTCAGATATACATTTTCTACATTTTGAGGATGATAACTGGTGATTGTTTTGTCACTGAAATAACTTAATTCCTGACATTTTCTGCAGAGTTAAAAGGGCTTTCTAAATACAATGGAAATCAGACTGAAATACTCTGTAACATTGAAAACCCCCATCTGGGACAGCAGCCTGAGCTTGAGGTGAATAACTTTAAAGCCTTGAGTGTGTATGGACTGGAGTGAAAGCCAAGATCCAGAGAGGAGATTAAAAATACTGCAAATAAATATCTTTAAAAAAAAAAAAAAAAGAACCTTAGTTCTTGAAATACTGTCAGTAATAATAATAACAAAAAAAGACATAGTCCAATTTAAAATCAGCTTAAATGAAATGGAGGAGTTTCTGAATAGATAAACTCTCTCAAAAAGAAAAAAAGAAGAAAAAAAAAAAAAAAGAAAAGAAAAACGGGGGACGGACTCTCTTTCTTGCAAGGTAGCCACTCTCTGAGGGGACTCTAACTGGCAATACATTCAGCACATAAACAGGGGGTGCATTCACAAAGCAATTTTTTTCAGAAAAGCTAGAAAATTTCAAAGACCGCTCCAGTTATTTTCAATTTCTATGTGTCCATATTTATTTCAATATATATATTTATATATAAAAACCAATGTGCAGCTGTTGAAGCAAACTTTATAGGATTTATTATTGAACAGGTTTCCTTTTCTTTTACCAAGGCTCCCACGGACCAAAAAAAAAAAAAAAATAATAAAAAATCAATTTTATAAGAATTTTTTTTTACAATTTGCTTTAGCAGCTGCTCAGATTCCTGTTACAAGCATGTTTAAAGTTTGTTCACATGCCACCAATGCAGAACCTAGAGATGACTGTGTAATGTGGTGGACAGTTTCTTTAATTCCAAAGTGTGCACTATCCAATAAGAACATTCCTTACATTTCCCATTAGACAGGCCTGCTGTTTGCCTGGAGTTATCAGGCTAACTGAGAAATCCTGCTTTGTTAGACACCCCCAGGACAGCACATTCTGCAGATGCGCAGCAAGTTTGGCACATTCTTCCCTGTTCTCTCACTATCATGTGTAAATGTCTCTCGCAACAGAAAAGTCACTATTCAATGGCAAATCACCTGAATGGAGCAGCTTTTGACAAAGGTACCAAAGGTGTTATTGAAGCATTCATTTTGCAGGTGTTCATTGGCAAGAAAAGCAGAAGTGGTATTCTTGCAACAAAAGAGCATCCATCGAACCTTTTACTGATAAACCTCAATATCATGTTTCTGAATTGAAATACCCAGGATTCTTCAAAAATAACCCTTCAAGCCACTTGCTTGTAGGTCCACACAGAAAATGCGGGAACAAGTCAAAATGGCAATTCTCCAGTTTTTGAGATCCTTTGTTCTGCCAGATGGTTTCATATCCCATTAGTCAAATCCTGAATGACTCCAGCCATCACCAGCTTACGCAGGAACTCCTTCTCTTTCGATATGTTGTGTGTCCATGACTGCAGAAGGAAAGAAACAGGAGAAGTTGAGTTAAAAAGGAAGATAGTCTATAAGTATGGAAAAAAAAAAACAAAGTTAAAAAAAAAAACCAAAAACACAAAAGTAAGAAATAGACAAAAAGAGGGTGGTGGGAGAAAAAGAGGGAGCTAAACTCAACTTGGATAGTAAAGTTTCACATGTTTTATTTTAAAAGGCTTTGTTGTCCTTTCATGGTCTATAATGTTTGATCATGCACATTTTTACAGTAAGCTGCACAATGGAAGACTGCACTGCCCATCTAAAGTAAACATGTTTTGGAGCTGTGACACAATACAAGCTCTTCTGTGTAGGGAGCAGGCTTTCAACTCTGGACACGAAAGAGAAAATGACAGAGCAATGACGTAGAGTAGTATCTCTACTGTGGGAAAAGCACTAGTTGAATTATAGTAAGCTCACAGCGGGTCTTAAATCCCTTAAATCAAGCCTGTAGCACATTAATGAAGACCAAGCCTGCATCTAACAGCAGAGTGAAACCTCTTTTCCCATCTCCTCACCCTGACCTCACCTGGTCTGAAGCCCAGAGAACACTTTCAGCTTTCCTTAGAGAATTAAAGAGGCTGTTTTAAGCATAGCCACTCCATTTCCAAAAGCTCAAAAAAGTGATTATACAAGAAATTAAAGATGGGCAGATGTGGTCTCTTGTTATCCCATGAAGCAAATAGGGTCTGAAGTTGATTCAATGTACTGAATTTGCTTTTGGTAGCTGTTCACTGGTGCACAATATATTCATAGAAAAGTAAGTGAACGCTATTATTAGACTGAAGAGGAAAAAAAAAAAAAAAAAAAACCTAGGAGAGGGCAAAAACTGGTAGATTGTGACAGCGAAGAAATGCAGTGACCAAAAGATGCTAGTACAATTGGGTCAGTAGTGTTCATAAATGTGAGTGTTGAAACAAATAGCAGAATGAACTCTGAAGTGTTTAAGGCCATACTTTATGCTCAGATGCATTAAGGCAAATGGCATATTCTTCAATGTCCAAGTTAGTCACCCAGTTTCAACATAATAAATCAAACTTTTCAGTAACTGATGACAAAATTGAAAGCAGAAAGTAAAAAAAAAAAAAATAAAAAAATAAAAAAAAGCAAAAAAGCAACTGAAGGTGGCTGTAGTTAAAGCCTGGCAAAACATCTCAAAGGAGGAAAATCTGTATTTCGTGACATTCATAGGTTCCAGATTTTAGGCAGTAACTGACTGTTAAAAATGTTCATAGTGTAATATTTGATGAAAACTCTGTCTACTTTTGAAATGGGAAGGATGTACAAAATAGCTGTAATTTCTGAAATTTCCTTTGTTAAACCCCTGGAATTAAAGCTCAAAGTCTACACTTCAGTCTTACCCTGACTGCTTAATTTAAAATCACTGTGATCATAAACATAGGCAAAATGACAAAAGTGTGCTGTAAGGGGGGGGGGGAGTTAGACAGATTAAGGAGGAGTCTAAACCTGGTCAGAAAAGGTTAGGACAAGCAGTTCTGACGAATGGGTTTTGCCAAGGATAACTGATCTACTTCACTTCAGAACCAAATTCAAATTAAAAATGTTTACCTTTTGTGGATTTGTTGAGTATTTGCAACTTCAGATAAAACTTCATAAAAAACTGCAGAATGCATAATTTCTCACTCAACTATAAACCAGGGAAGCCATAGTGGTATCTCATGTGGGAAAAAGCTAGTTTAACCTGTGGTTTTATGTGCAAAGATACAGGGTAGCTATGTGTCAGCTTCAGAACAAAAAGAGACTCTCAATAATAGATGTGTGGAGGCTGGGTCAAGGGGCAATGGTAAGACTGAAAACTGAAACTCGAGATGCAGAGAGAAAAAGCCAGAGCGAGAGCAAGAGAGAGAGACTACGTTTGATTGGAAAATATATTGATAAATTGCTAAATGTAATATAAATTTGTCTTATTATTGACATATTCATTAGATGCTTAGGAAAATACATTGCATGCACAGGACTGGATACTGTTGTTCTGTTGTCCTGCAGCCTGTTAATCAATTGCTCAAATTCCATCAGCAGCATCAGCTTAGCTGCATTAATTCTTGTTTCAATGTGGTCCATTTCCATAGTCTAATAGACAGACATGAATCAATAAGTGAATAAATAATTCTGTACTGATGATTCTATTGTGAGCTCTTTCACAGTTTAATACTAATATTTTCCAAATTTGTCACTGCTATTGCCATACATGAATCAGCTAAATAGATTAGCTGCTCAGCTATCTCTGATATACAGTACTGTGCAAAAGTTTTAGGCAGGTGTGGAAAAAATGCTGTAAACAAAGAATGCCTTCAAAAATGGAAGTGTTTATCATTTATTTTCATCAGTCAACAAAATGCAGTGAATGAACAAAAGAGAAATCTAAATCAAATCAATATTTGGTGTGACCACCTTTTGCCTTCAAAACAGCATCAATTCTACTAGGTACACTTGCACACAGTTTTTGAAGGAACTCGGCTGGTAGGTTGTTCCAAACATCTTGGAGAACTAACCACAGATCTTCTGTGGATGTAGGCTTCCTCACATCCTTCTGTCTCTTCATGTAATCCCAGACACACTTGATGATGTTGAGATCAGGGCTCTGTGGGGGCCATAAGAATTGATGCTGGTTTGAAGGCAAAAGGTAGTAACACCAAATATTGATTTGATTTAGATTTTTCTTTTGTTCGCTTACTTTGCATTTTGTAAATTGATAAAAAATAAACAATCATTATTTACATTTCTGAAAGCATTCTTTGTTTACAGCATTTTATCACACCTGCCTAAAACTTTTGCACAGTACTGTATCTCCCTCAGCTCCACCTGGCTAAATGAGTGACTGATGCTGTTGGATGTTTCGGTTGGCTTCAGAGACATACAGAATGACAAAGGGATGGAAAGAGGTTTGCGTGTTAGTGAAGTAAACAACCTCCGGAGCTGTCATCTCCACAGACTGATTTATAGTGTGTGTATTTAAGCAGCATATCCAATGTCCTGACTGACACTTCATGTCCCCAAACCCCTCCACATACACACACACAGCAGGTCAACCATCTTAATTCATAAGCTCTACACACATGAAGACACCTATCTTAATTGCCAATCTATCTGCATAAACTTTTCTGTTTCTGTAGCAGCATAAACTGCTCAAACAGAGTGGGCGTCCCCGACTAAGTGAATTGCCTCAGACACACATATTCAGTGTGAATTGCTAATAGCAACGTCCTGGTTCATTATGTTAGAGCAGAAAATGTTCCAGGAGCCCAGAATCTGCCTCAGTCACATGGGTTGGTGTGTAATGTTTGTGTGGATGTGAGTCATCAGGCTGGGATTCCCTAAACTAAGCCAAACACTCTGCAGAAGCAGAGAGCAGATGACTCAAGCTAATACAACTGATTCATGTAAAATGAAAAAGTATGGTCTGAACTTTCACTCTATTCTTATTCAAAGTTCTAGGCAAATTAAATAAAAGAGATTACTGTTCCCCACTCACTGAGAGGCAATTTCTTTTACAATTTGGCGATTCTTCTGTATTTAGCTATGGGATATACTGAACAGCTTAATTCGTATTATACTATTTAAGTGTTGCTAACTGTCTAAGATTATCAAATGTAAGATTTAGGTTGACAAAGAACAAGCACATTTCACAGAGTACAAATACTTGAATGCTTTCACACTCTTGTCTGCACTTAGTAGACTAAGAGATTGTAAAAGGGTTCAACGTATTTTTATAGCATTTTAAAAGTAATATTCCTGAATTACTTTGCAAAATATAACTCAGGGTTTATTGTTTGATTCATAATATGAAAAAAATCTGTGGTCTACAGTGAATAAGAATACATTAGTTTGGATGTATGCAGAAGAAAGACAAGGAGTTTATTGGGAGAAAAATGTTGAGAATGCAGCTGCCAGGCAAGAGGAGACGAGGAAGACCAAAGAGGAGGTTTATGGATGTGGTGAGAGAGGACCAGTGTAAAAGAGAAAGATGCATTAAGATAGGGAAACAAATGATCCGCTGTGGCGACCCATAATGGGAGAAGATGAAAGAAGAAGAATGTTTTTTATGGCAAACAGGAATGTTTATGTTCCAAAAAGACATTTATATTTATATGTAAACATCCCTTTTATGTAACATGTTTTGTGTAAATGTGAGGTAAGCAAAGCTCTTGATTTAGTGTGGATGTTATCAAGAGTTGCCAATCATCACACAGAAAACACACAAAAATTCATCCGAAATGCTGATCCTTAAAAGTTACATTTGTATTCACTCTACTCTAAAATATCCAAATCATGAAACCGTACAAGGTCACGGCTAGTAGAGATACACAAACAGGAGACAGGAGAGTGAGTGTGCTACCTCTTTGATGGCAGACATCCTGAGTTTCTCATAATAATGCAGTGGAGCGTAGGGGGTGTTCATGTCATAGCCAAAACCAGCAACTGCCACTTCATCACAGTTATGAAGAGCCATTGTAATCGCCACTGTCCCAAGCGTTGGAATGTTCTACACACACACATACACCAGAAATCATTTCATATCCTCCAAGTGATGACTTCCAAACAAACATTTATCTTCAGTATTGTCATTTTGTCATTTCTTCGCATATCTTGAAACAAACTGAAGCCTGATGGTTGGATCAGCAGTTTGGTGTCAGTAGTTTAATGTGCATCAAATTTGAATGTAATTTGGTATGCCACATCTTAAAAGTGTAAGGGAAAGGGACTATTGTTTGTTGTGACTAAAAAGAGAATGCATTTCTGCTGTGCTTTGTAAACTATGTATCTTGAGTGTAGCAGTGGGCAGCTATATCCAGTGCCAGAGAGCAGTGCTGGAGACGCTAGCTTGCTAAAAGATACCTCATGGCAACCTACTGGTCTAGGATTCAAACCAATGACCTCCTGATTATGGGGCCCAGTCCCTAACTACTACACCACTACCACCCAGAGTAAACGTACGCAGATCAGTCTTAACATTACAAAACCAAGCAAGCTCTTATAAGCGATCATAGTCAGCATTTACCTTTTCTGTAATTCATCAATGGCATATAAACAGTGAATGACTTTCATTGCAACTCAGAGAGACATGATTTTATGTGCTCTCTTACCCCGCGGCCCATGAGACCATTGTTATGTGGCAGTCCAATGAATTTAAACGCTGCCTCCTGGATGAAATACGGATTCAGGATACGCATGTCCTCTGGCTCTCTAGGTACAACCCGTGCCACAGATTTCCAGAAGCCCTCTGTCCCCCGCTAAGAGAAAGTGAGAAAGAGAGAGAGAAAAAAAAAGGAAAACAGGCATTTAATTGTGAGAAAAAAAGGAAGTTCTTCAGTATCTGTTAAGACATTCAAGGGTGCTCAGGCCAAAAATGTGCCTGCAAATTGAAAAGCAGTATGAAAATCTATAAAAAAAAAAGGTGGTCTTTGATGCAGTTTGAGAATCTCTGTGTATAACATATCTCTGTAGCTCATGGTGCACACTTCAAAAAAGTGACAAATACGGGGGTCTAGCTTTTATGATCATTAAGAATCTGTTACAAAATAAAAACAACTTAAAGTTCCATTAAGTATTGTTCATCCTTGCAGAGACTGTTCTTCATAATGGGCACCTGAATCACTTGAAGTGAAATTAAATAATCAGATAAGATGCTTGAGCATGTGCAATAAAACTTGCCCTTTCCAGCTGAATTTCTAAATTCACTATGGTCTTACCGACACACCCGTATATTGTGAGTTTATGTATGCCACGCCTTCACACCCTCTTTGGCTTTAACTGTTATTCTGCTATGATTGGGTTAAGGTGACAGAGACACTCTACAGCCACCACCACAGCTCAGCTGTGTAAACATACCGCCCCAAACTGCCTTTGATTTTCAGAATAAAGAAGACAGATGTAAAAATGTTATTTAAAAAAAAAAAAAAAAAAAAAAAATCCAGAGCTTTTTTGACAACAGCTGAGAAGCAAATTCCAATTCAACACACTTGTTCCTCAAACAGGCTGACTGAGGCAACTGGAGTTAACCTTTCTGACATGTATTGGAATACTATTTAAGAGTTATTAATAAACAATTTAGAGACAATAATATTTAAAATTGGAGTAACAAAGAGCCAAATCTGTCAAAATAATAAGAAAGTGAAACTTTTTAAAAGAGAAACAAGTCATTTCAAAACATGCTATCCTGGAGAGGGGGGGCCAATTATTATTATTTTTTTTTCCTGAATGTAAATCAGACCTGGAAGACTAAGCAGACAGCTAGGGGTAAACTGGACAAGTAGTTTAAAAATAAACGATTAATTTCCATTCATCCATCCATCCATTCTCCTCCGCTTATCCAAGGTCAGGTCGTGGGGGCAGCAGCTCCAGCAGGGATGCCCAGACTTCCCTCTCCCCGGCCACTTCTTCCAGCTCCTCCGGGCGGATCCCGAGGCGGTCCCAGGCCAGCCGAGAGACATAGTCTCTCCAGCAAGTCCTGGGTCTTCCCCGGGGTCTCTTTCCGGTGGGGCGTACCCGGAACACCTCACCAGGGGGCATCCTAATTAGATGCCCGAGCCACCTCATCTGGCTCATCTCGATGCGGAGGAGCAGCGGCTCTACTCTGAGCCCCTCCCGGATGACTGAGCTTCTCACCCCATCTCTAAGGGAGAGCCCAGACACCCTGCGGAGGAAACTCATTTCGGCCACTTGTATTTGCGATCTCGTTCTTTCAGTCACTACCCACAGCTCGTGACCATAGTTGAGGGTGGGAACGTAGATCGACCGGTAAATTGAGAGCTTTGCCATTTGGCTCAGCTCCTTCTTCACCATGACGGACCGACGCAGAGCCCGCATCACTGCGGACGCTGCCCCGTTCCGCCTGTCGATCTCCCGCTCCATTCTACCCTCACTCGTGAACAAGATTCTGAAATACTTAAACTCCTCCACTTGGGGCAAGGTCTCACTCCCAACCCTGAGAGGGCATTCCACCCTTTTCCGACTGAGGACCATGGCCTCAGATTTGGAGGTGCTGATTCTCATCCCAGCTGCTTCACACTCGGCTGCGAACCGATCCAGTGAGAAGGTCACGGCCTGATGAGGCCAACAGGACAACGTCATCTGCAAAAAGCAGTGACCCAATCCTGAGCCCACCAAACCGGACCCCCTCAACGCCCTGGCTGCCCATAGAAATCCTATCCATAAAAATTATTAAATTCCATTATATTTCCTAAAACTCAACTTTGTAAGCTGTTGATAGCCAGCGGCTAAAAGGTTGCTTTATAAATAGAATTCAGAGTAATCAAGACAGTGATTTAAAAAATTGTTTGCAAATCATTTGCATTTATAAGGTCAACATCTTTATGGGACTCTGACAACTTAGCAAGGCACCTGGGTATTGATTCTCAAAGTGTGTTTACTATTTCAAACCCATAATTACATTATTTTCATAATTTTTACATCGGAAAATTGCTGCAACCGTACATCTGATCCAATTTCATGAGCATGATATATCCCGATCAGCTAAAACATTAAAAGTTAAACAAATAGCGTTATAGTGAGTGAAGTGAAAGTGACCATTCTTGTCATTTTGAAACAGCAGAACACACAATGAGACACATTAAGCATCAAATGAACAGTCAATCCTTGAAGCTGATATGCTGAAAGCAGGTAAAACATGCAGATGTAGAGTAAATATCTGAGCACCTTTAGCAAATACCAAATTGTGATGTGCAGATGACTGGAACAGTGCATCACTAAGATAGATAGATCTTTTAGGGTGTTCCTGCTATGCAGTGGTTAATACCAAAAGTGGTCCAAACATAGAAGGCAAGCAAACTGTTCATGTTTATGGTTAATTAATGCTCATTGATATGTGGAGTGCCTATGCTGACCTCTGTCCACTGCCAAAAGAACATACACGGGGCATGTGAGCAACAGCACTGGATCGTGAAGCAATGGAAGAATTAAGCCATGTCTAATGAAACTAATTTCCTTCATCATGTGAAAGTCCAAGTGAATGTGTGTATCTTATCTGGGGAAGAGATGGCACAGTTAAGCTTCATGGGAGAAAGACAAGCCCACTGAAGCAGTGTGATGGTCTAGGTAATGTTCGGAATATCTAAAAGATGCACTTGACAGTTTAGTCCAATCTCTGGAGACTGCCAAGAGTTCAGAGCTGTTTTAGTGGCATGAGGGGGAAACTACATAAAATTGCACAGGTGGTCTTATTATTTAGTATAAACGAAAAAAAAAAAAAGAAAAAAAGAAAAAACAAAAATGTTCAAAATTCATCTATCATTCATCATCAATGGAAACTAAACAATTAAAACATTTACTTTCTTTCTGGGATATCCAGAATGTGTGGTTGTCGGAAGAGAAGAAGTTGAGGAGGTCAAGAGGAGAGAGTCATGCAGACAGATGAGGGTTTTGCAGGTGGAAAATGTGATGGAGCTGAAGTGGATGAAAATAATACCTAAGGCGGTGTTGTAGGGAGGGCAGAGGAGAGGAGGAGAGGGGCCTTTAACTGCTGGTGAAAAACAAGAAGGGCAAACAAAGCCACAGTGCAAAGGAGCCCCCGTATCAATATCCTCAAGGCCATTAAAGTAATCAGAAGTGGGTTTATGTGCATTCTATGGTTAAGACGAGTTACTTGGACATCCATGACTGAGCTGCTTTATGCTGCCACAATGCTTATACTAAACATTAAATATGCAAAACAATGAAAGAAAGCAAGAAATGCATCCATTATACTTTCTTAACTCAAATCAAGTTTACTTGAAATATTTCATATTAACCCTATTTACATTCACCTTCATAATTCTATTGTCATCAGTAGTAGCAGTAGAAGTAATTTAGTAGAAATTATAGTAGTATCTCAGAGGGCAAGGGCCAGATAAAATTTTCATTTGTAATAATGAATTTAATGAATGGGAATACACTCGTATCTGTATTTCAGCAAAGCAACAGTTTCTAGAATGGTTTCCTTTAAACTATGGTTACTGCATGGGCGGTACGCTGGATAAAGTAGCAGACAGTCTAGAGTTAGATATTCAACACCAGTTTATGGTCAAAAGAACAAAGCAAGAACCCAGTAATGCTGCTGAGGAAAACCAGGTCAGCCCACGAACCACACAGGCTGTATAAATGACACTTTCTCTGAACCATCAAACAATGAACTTAGCACCTCTGCAGTTTGGAGAAATCTACACCCACATTCACAGAAGAGATACCACATCTCACACAGTTCAAAGGCTGTCCACCAACATCTCTTCCTCTCAGCTGAAAAGAATTCTTGCCTCAACACATTTTTGTATAATGGCACTGCCCTCTGATCTCTGCGCCTTATGAAGGCTTGGTTTTTCCGCTTTCTGAAGGAGTTATGAGAAAGACTGTCACCCATTTGACAATGGGGGCTCTCAGTAAGTGTGGCAGTGAGGAGGTGAAAGCCCAAGAGTTTATCTCAGCCTGCATCAGTGTCCACCCCACGCACACACTCCCTCATTCATAAGCAGTGACAATCCCTATAGTTCGTGTGAGGAAGAGGGGGATGATCCTCACCTCCTGTCTGAGTCACCAGACGATAATGCAATGCAGTTAGCACTCACAAAACACATGCACTGCCCATCAAATCTGCAAACAACTCATATTCTTTTAAAATTTCAGTCCAATGGCTGTATTTCCCTGCAACTGAATAATTTTACAGGAATTTCCCCTTCAGCCGGTCCTAACATCAGAAAGGCCTGAACAAGACACCATTGCACAATGCAACCAAAAATACAAATACATACAAGAACTGCACACACAGTGATTTTTCCACAGGTTGAAAGTGGTAAAAACTAAAAGAAGCTTAGACAACAACAACAGAGAAATAAGACACTTGCTCTGAATAAATCTGTAAACCCATAATGTCCAAATGTATAAAGACACCTCTTCTAAATACTGAGTTAAGATACTTTAAAGTTCCCCCATCGCTGGCACATCTACACACACACAGCTTATAATCTCCATAGAAAAGCATAGTCAATAAAAGTTCTCTGTGATACTCTATGGATAAGGTGGTGGCCTTTATAATACTGTACTAATCATCATACATCAGCCTGACCTCACTAATGCTCTTGTGGCAAAATGCAATGAAATCTTCACAGCTATGGTCCACTATATATATTGTGAAGTTTTTCTACAAGAGTTACAGCTGTTAGGCAGTTTGTTCTTTCCAACAGATAATCAGGCCAATGATCATGGTCACACTAGATCACTTCTTTTAAAAAACACTGCCTCAAGTTTACTTAACGCTTTGGATTCCTAACAGATTTGAATCTGATGAATACCCTCAAAGGAGCTAGATGCCTGATTACAATATAAGCCTAATCATGTCTGAACGAGTACTAACATACAAAGTCAGTCCAGTCATGTCTGAACTATGAAATTTATTGACAGTGAATCACTGTCAATCAGAAAGCCCACTGTTGATGACACAGCAATGAAAACATGACGTTTTGTCTTTGGTACTTCAGAACACCTGTCTGTGTTTGTTACTCTAAGTGTGTTTGAAGTTAATTTCAAAGCAAAAGAAAGAGAGAGAGAGAGAGAGAACACAAAGACAAAAGTAGCTCTAGTCAGTCTTCTTTCAAAACAGCTGACATGACTGAAACTCCTAACGTGACGCGATTCTTCATTTCTCCACAGCAGACCACACAAGAACATCTCTAAACAGCCTGCCTATCTGAATCTATTCAAACCTTTATTTCGCATCATTTAAAGTCAGACATTTTCGCTGTTTTTGTTTACATTTCCAAGAGTTTGTTCCTTACATAGTCTTTTAAAACCCTCATGAGACAGCCTGTTTCTAAACCAACCAAGATGAAAGCAGTTCAATTACTATATAATGCATCATCACTGAGAAGCAAGGACTTTGAAGGAAGCTTCTAGAGATAAATGAGGTTAATGCGAAACTACACAAAAAAGTCAGTTTTTCCTTTCACTTCCTAATTATTCTCATCACCATCTCCCTTAGAATGTTTTGATGTGAATAATGAGTAAATGGAGAAGGTTCCAAATTCACATACTTTGAAAGCTCAGCTGGGATGTTCCACTCAATTTCATGTTTAAATTATTCTTCTGATTGCAAAATGGAGGAGGACTTCAAGAAACAGGGTTTCATCTAAATGGGTCAACGAGGGACAATGTTTTTAAATTGGTGAAAACATCCACATGCAAAACAATTATCTTGTAAAAATCACTTCACTGGTTTTGAACTCGCATTTTTGTCCTTAAGATAAATTCTCGATGCACTAAGCTAAATCTTTGTTTAATGATTGCACCTTTAAATACAACAAGCTTTCCAGCAAATCGAAGCAATTAATCAAACTTTGTGCGTAATAACAGGAGCTAGCTCTACCAAATGTAACTACTCTTACAGGGTAATCTAAGTTTGATGATCAATTTTGTTCCAAATGAATATCAAAGCAAGACATCCAACCCTAAATACAATGTAGAAACGCTACTTCCATCAAAAGTATTTTACCAGTTTTAGTGAAGTGGAACATATCCCAAAGCAGCCCCCCTCCCTTTACTGTCTCCATCTCCTTTGTAAGCCATTCTTAATGGCTCTTTGACCTGCTAGGGAGAACTCTAATGGAGGAGCATATGCACTGTGTTATCTCAAGTAGAAAGACAGGTGCCTTTTATAGTCAGTCTGGCAGCCTTACGCTAAGGGATTGTAGCTATGTAAATTCTTCTCAAAAAGGCCAATGAGCCTGATGCACTAGCCTTATCAGATTATAGGGACACTCAGTTCATCCAGAGCTATAAAGAGACTCTCTGATTCTCTTTGAGCTGTGTGTGGGCTGTAAGTGGTTATTGTTCTGTCTTAATTAAGCTACATTCAATAAGGATATTGGCAGTGCCTGTTCCTTATCTTAAAGAGCTTGTTTGGCATTACCTTTTATGTACACAAAGAGCAATGGAAAAAGAAAACCTCAATTTGGCTAACACTGTTTATAGCTATACAACATATAGACTGAGACATACTGAGCCAGGCACCACATTTGCAATTACTTAAAAACTGAATATGATAAGCACATAGCTGATCACTAATTATTGCCTTATAATGAAAAACTAAAACAGCAGACTTTATACCAAAAAATTTTTCGGATCAGTGACCACATTTGAGGCAAGTGAAGTTCCTCTAAGTGTAGATCCCCAAAACGTCTTTTAAACCCCTCAAACCTAAACCAGCCCATCATTACAGGACCCCAGGCTCATGCATGTGGAATAGGATAAAATTACTGAAGGTAAGAGATAAAACTAGGAAAGCTTCACTGTTACAAGCAACATCATAGCAAGCATTTACAATGCAGAACCTGAAATTAGATTATATTCAATCACACATATGTCTTTTCACAATAACTGATTTTGAAAAAGACGTTTTCTAAAACAAAAGCCCAAACATTTCACTTTGATGTAAGGTTTAAGAATTAAGAATACAAAGTGAATGCAGAAAATGGTTGGCAGGAAAAAGATGCCAGTGAATGTACATGCCAGCTGGACTGCTAGAGGAGCAGACACTTTAACAAAATTAGCTGCTTCCCCTTTACAATTTGTGATTGTTTTAGTTCGATCCACATGTTGGAGAATCATGAAATAGACTTTGTGCATCTCTTGCCTCTTTGTGTTTTATGCAAAGTATGGATCACCTTTGGATTTGTTTGGAAAACTTTGCAAAGAAACTCTCAGAACAATTTCAGAAATAACAGAATTCAGAAATAAAAACAGTTAGTGTTTCACAAAAATCCTCCACGTTGTTAGTCTGATGCATCTAGGAACATACACCCCGGGGACAGTGGTAGCCTAGTGGTTAAAGACTAGGCCAGGCCGCATGATTGGTGAGGTACCATCCCAAAACCTGAAGACATAAGGAAGAGGGGCCTTTAATTCAGCCAGGACAGGGGCAGCGGCAGGGAATAGGCCCTATAATTGGAAAGTTATGGGTTTGAGCCAGGATAGACAATTTACCAGGACCATGACATAGAGAAACTATAACTCACAGTAGCATAGATGCTGTATGATATCCTATATCAATACTGGTGCTGCCTTCAGAAAGTGGTAAATGTTTTAGCTGATTTAGAAACGTTTTGGGTGTCTAAGCAACATTAGCCTTGCAGCCCCTGAGAACTCAAAGCATTTTCTTGGCTGATTACAGTGGAATAAGGCGCAACATATTTTTTACCAAACTGTTGCTTTAAATCACATGATGAGAATAATCTCTCTTTTCTGAGGTTGAGAAATGCTGTGTAGCATTACAAACACTGTGCACCAGTTCTTCATCATCATCATCCAGCCAACAAAGTGTCATATAACATTGTAGCATCCTAGAAGTTCAGATAATGCAGCTTTGTCCTTGAGTATCTGATGTGCCCACAGTATTGCTGCTGTAGTGTCAGCTTTCACTACTGGAAGACACTTCACCCACAGAGTGGAGGCAGACGTGTGTGCACCCATTTCGATTAGCATTAAGAGATAACTCCCAAGTAGCTGCTTCATTAACCTCTACAAACCCCAGCCCCACCTAGAAGAGATAAGCAGTATATTCTTCTACTCAGCCATGATGATTAAGCACATTGTTAAGTACCTGTCAGTCACCTGAAAGAATGCAATACTGGCTGCTCCTTTACACACATATAGATTCTAAACAGCCAGTCAAATATCAAAGAATGAAAGAGTTTGAAAAGACTCTCAAAGTAAAAAAAAGCTTATTTTTAAATATATCTTCGTACAAACTTCATGGTTATCAGTCTATACTGTTAAACTTTGTACAAATAAATATTTGACTGTTTTGTTAAAGGCTTACATAAAAACCTTTTTGAGTCAAAAGTGCTTTAAACAGCTTAAGTGTTTGAATGCTGTTGAGTGATGCCATCACAAGCATGTGTGCTCTATGGCAGTATTGCTAAGGTAGAGCTTTCAGGAGCTTACTCTTTGGTTTTATAGTTTTACCAGGAAAACATTTAAACAGTTTCTATTTTATAAGTTACATTATTGTAAATCAACCAAGAAATGATCATTAAAAGTAATAAATAAAAACCTATGTCTCCTAAACTTCTGACAGGAAGTGTCAGTTCCAATATGAAAAATTCCTAACAGGATTGTTATTTTAAATAGCCTGCAGACAGTTCCAGCACAAACTATCCCTTTGATGAATCCATGAATGCTTAGCATAGCATGCTGGCACTTGTCCCAAATGTTGGTGTTAAAAAATTAATGACAAGTTTGGAACAACATAGGCTAAATGTTACATTATTGGGATGTGAAGTACATAATAACCTAGAGCCCATGGGTCTCAAGTCTCATGTCACTTTAAGGATTATCACATTTAAATGGATTCCACACATTCCTAAGTCATCGGTTGATGGCTTAAAGGATCCGAGGAGGTTCTTTATTCTCCAAAAGCTGACAGTGGTAGCAGTACGCTGCCCTCTACTGTTACCAGCACCACCAACAGCTAGGTGTGAAAATTAGGATAGTTAAAATGAAATCAGCACCATGTGACTAAATGATTGAAGGTGGTGATTCAACTGCATTGGTTTTTCCTTGTTATAATTAAAGACAAAACATTCTAATAACATAAAAAAAATTTGATTGGAAGCACTATTTCCAACATTTACAACGAATGTGGTTACAGATAATTGTTAAAAAACAAAACAAAAACAAACAAAAACAAACAAACAACAAACAAACAAACAAACAAAAAACTCATGCTAGCCTTCTAAAACAGATCTGAAATAATTACAAAATTAACTAATACTTAACTGGATGTGCCTGTAATATTCAGAGCTGATGAATATCCTAAATGACAAAGTTTGAAGGTCTAATAAAATCAATAATCATTATCCCTTATTTCTAAAAAGGTGATACATTTTTGAGGAAAATAACCTGACAATAATATTTGATATTAACTGCAGTATATTATTCATCACTTAAAATCCTTTTAAAAATACTCCAGTTCTTTACTGAGCCTGGTCAGACTTACGGGTCTCTCCCCGAACACCATCTGCCTCAGCCATTTGAAGTCCAACGATTTAAAGGCAGAGAAGACAAACAAGGAGGTTTTCTCATAGCGTTCAGGTTTCTGGATGGCACCCTCTGGGTAGGTGATACGCATTGTGGTCTTGGAACCCACATCCTTCTCAAAGCCACTCACAGGAGCTTCGTTCAGCCTAGATGAATCACAGAAAAATACTTGGAGTGGGTAATGTTATGTTACTAACATAACATAAATACTTATGTTAGGCAATACAATAAGAATGTCATACTTGTCCTTTTCACAACGCATATGTAATTTTTTTCCACCATCATTGACACCTTAAATAATTTTTTATGTATGTAATGTAAATTAAAGTTAGCTTAAGTTTAGTTTCTAAGGCTTGAGAACCAGCTGGAACAGATTAAACTAAATAGGAAAACAGCAGAGCGATAATGAAAAAGTCAAGAATGACTTTAAAAATATGATGATCACCCCCCCTATCCTCACTAATGTGGTCCAAGACCTTGATTACAATATTTTAACAATAACAATGATTGTTGTAAGATATACTACACCTTTCAACCGCAGTCCTGGGGATCAACTGCCCTGCAAAACATCTGCTATACTCTGCCTCCAATTCTTGTTGAAATGTAAACTTTCATGCCAGCCTGAGATCCTGAAATCTGAGATCTGGAAAAGGTTTTTCTCTCAGAATTGCTCTACATTTTCCCCTCTATCCTGACTAATCCCCTTGTCCCTGTCACAGACAAACATCACCACAGCATGAAGCTGTCATCACCGTGCATGACATGATAATAGGGTGATGCTCAACACATGGTGTTAGGAACTGCGGCCAAATACATTACAATTTGTTTCATCAGACGAGAGGATTTTGCTCTTAGGTTGTTCAAGTGTTTTTTGACAACCTACTGATGGCTTTCATCTGCTTTGTAATGAGGAATAGCTAACCAATCAAGAGGCCTGATTGTTCAAGTGCCGCACAGTTGGTTATCTTCTTAAAGCCTTTAAGTTATCTCCACACAGGAGCCCTGGATGTCTTTCATAGTGGCCACTGGGTTCTTGATTATCTTTCCCACCAAGGTCCTTCAATCCCAATTGATCAATCTGCACAAGTATCCAGATAAGGGAAGACTGCTGGAGGTTTCAATACTGTGGAAATTTGGTGCATTTCCTCAGATATATGCCTAGGCAGAATCCTGTCCTGCAGGTCTATAGATAAATCTATAAACCTCATGGCATGGCGGTCACATGAAAATGGCCAGATGTTGCACTGTAGCAACAGCCTTTACGTGTAACCCTTTTGAGTTATTTTATTAATTTTTTTTGTGCTCTCATCTCCTAAAGTAGGAAAGACCACTAGATTTGAAGTTAATAAAAAAACAAATGTTTAAATAATGCAATTGATATAAATGAGTTTCATTTAAAGTCAGGTGACTCTTTACAAAGTTACAGCAAAGCTTTTTTCTAGGTACAACTGTGGCAATAGCTTTCATTTAAAGTGCAAATGCACTTTACTCACCTCATTTCCCTCATTAAATAACACAGGATGGCTAGAATGAAAAATAAGTTGTACTATTGCTGTTTTGCAGCTTGCAAAATTGCAGCTTTGAGCAATCCTGTCAATTCTAGTATTTTATTATTCCAATCTTGCATCCCAGTTGACAATACATAGTGAAAAATAATGACAATTAAAAGTATGTTTTGATATACAGATTAAAGAAATGGCCTACCGTATGACCACATCATACTCATCAATTTTGGATCCTAAGGATTTGTTGGAGAGGATGCCGCCATTCCCGACAATAACACATCTTTTGCAGGTTAAACTGTGAAGGACAAAAATAGGATGTTGACTCAGCGAAAGTGGTTAGTTAGCTTCATGCCTCGTCTTTGTTTTGTTCCCCAACTTTAGAACATTTGTGAGGTTTATCAGGCACCCAAACAGCCATGTTCTCATTGATTTTATTGACAATTTTTAAAATTCTCTTTATCCCTGCCCAGCATGCCATGCCCTGTTTTCATTGCCTCAAAAAGTAGTAAAAAACATTCTGGTATGAAATTTAAAGAAAAAGGTTTTTTTTTTTTTTGAGACAATGGAAAAAAAAATTATTTTAGCCTCTCAAGATATGTGGATGCTTTAATAGACAGCAATAATTTGAAGAATAATAATAAAACATATGTTTTATTAATAATAAAACATAAAAAAAATGAAATTACTTCTTGACACAAGTCATAAAGATGGTCCACAGGAACTAAAATCTTTTTCAGCAGGTAGGAGGGAATTTGCTTTATATATAAAGTCAATATCTTATCCAACAATATATGGAATAAAATCTCTTTGGAGATTTGCATTAAGAATGAAGATTTTTTTTTTCTGTGAAGCTACCACTTTAGAAACATTGAGTAATAAATATCACTCTCTGAGTAATATAAAGTAAAAGGTGTATGTATGTTTGTACCTGTCCAGTTCAGCACCCAGTCCATAGTTCTTTGTCTTGGCTAAAATAACATCAATAATCTTTTCTGTGGGGAGACAACAGCATGCATAAAAACATTTAAGACTGAGCACTACTATATCACATCACATGCACACAGAAGAAAACAATGGTATGTTGAGAGCTCTTATTCTGAACTACTACTCACATCACTGTTACAAAACCGGCGTTAAGACAGTAAAAATAGCAAGGTCTAGATAATGTAACAGCAAAAACAAAATCATGCTAAGAGCGTTTATGCATTTAATAACTAACTGAACAGCAGCCTACCACCAAGCTTTAAATAAACTACAGTTTTTAGCTCTAGCTTGTGTAGTTTCTTACACTGTACAAACAGTGATCCAAAATAATGAACTAAAGCACAGACAGCATTCATTTTGAAGATGACAGCTACTCGTGGATCTTAACAAATTTGCATAAGAGAGAAAAAAAATCTAACTTTTTCCAACCAATTCATTGAAGTTACCAGAACAAAAAAACTGTCACCAAAGTAGAAGACAGAATACTTCCAGAACACTTACTCATACTCAGACTGTAAAAATGCTAATTCAGAAACAGTTCTTATACTACCACAGGTAGTTCTTTAGAGTAGTGGCAACAAACTTAATTAAAAGGGGGTCTCTATGCTCCCTTCTGTGTGTACATATTTCAAGGTCTTTGGAAAACATTTTAGGATATTTTCATAAGACTTTAAAACAAAAATTTTAAAAATGTGTAGCGTCATTGTAAAAATGCATATTTCTGTGTCTGAGCCCTTAGTGGGGCAGCGGTGGCCTAGTGGTTAGGGAGTTGCTCCCGCATTGGAAGATTGTGGGTTTGATTCCCTCACCAGTAGGTTGCCCTGAGGTACCCTTGAGCAAGGTACTGTCCCCGTCACTGCTCCTCTAATAAAATTATTTTTCATTTTAATAAACTTCAGCAAATTAATGTTAATTTTAATAATTTTATTAAAGTGTTCCAAACATTTACTCTGAGACTGGAAATAGGAATGATGAAATGAAAACATATCACCAGATAAGCCATTCTATTGCTGACCAAGTACACACACTCTTTAATGAGACTCGATTGGGATGACCGCCTTCTCCACTGAGCCAAAGAAGAAGATAAGAATTGAGGCTGAGACTATTTTCTTGAATGACAGCATGACACTGAAAAACTTCACAGATGGGTAAAAAGTTTGCACTAATGTCATGTTATTTATCATGAATGTTTGTCATGAATTTTCCGACTAAAAAGGTTAATTTAGTCGGGGCAGTGGTGGTCTAGTCGTTAGGGAGTTGCCCCTGATCGGAAGATTGTGGGTTCGATTCCCTCACCAGTAGGTTGCCCTGAGGTACCCTTGAGCAAGGTACCGTCCCAGTCACTGCTCCTCTGGCGCTTTCAATAGCTGCCCCCTGCTGCACATGTATGTGTATGGGTGAAACGCAGAAGTTTGTCACACATTGTGTTGTGCTGCGCTGCGTTTCATGTTTAATAATTGTCTAAATGATCATAATGGTTTTTTTTTTTTTATTAGATGTCTTATGTTAAAGCAATAATCAACTTTAAGTTCCAATAGAACAGTTCCTTAACCATATAAAATCCCTACCTGGCCATAAATGACATACTGACTTATAAAGTATTAAAAAGGTATGAAGATCAAGGCCTAAAAAGTTAACTGAATTCACATTTTTATGCCAGTTGTCAACAATCTTGCAAATAAACAAGGAAAAGGAATAGTTCACTTATTTTACTTGGAATGAAATACGCAGGCATATTGTGTTTGAAAAATACTGGAGCAAATTCTTCATATGATACACAAATACAGCCATGCCAGCAAAAATCAGAACAAGGCAGTGGACGCTCTTTGGCATTTACTCTCTGGAGCAGAATAGATCATTCTTTGAATGTCAGTGACTCTCTGGATAAGAGGGTCTGCTAAATGCCGTAAATGACGATGCAAAACTAGAATTATAGTGTAAAGTTAAATATGTTTGCTCGTTTAATATTTACCCCTTTTAAAGTACTATGTGTAAGCTGTTAGACTGCCTATTCAAAAGTTCTGAACTTTATTTAATTCTAAGGCTCATCCCCTTGCAATCTGAAACCATCCCCTCACCGGTACCTGGGGCCACACTCGACTTGCTGAGCCTGGGAAGCAGCTTAGGACTCTGTACTGATCCTGGGGTTAAACCGGAACTAACTTTGTACTGCTAGTATACCCAAGGGGGTTGGGTAGCCAGTCGACCTTGGACCCTCAGAGGTTATCTTTTTCTCCACACAGTGGAGTTTTTGGTTCCTCTCATCCGTAGTCGTCTGGCTTTAACTTCTAGCCAATCTATAACCTATGTAAAGTGCTTTGGGGCAACTCTGTTGTGAAAGGCGCTATACAAGAATAAATTGAACTGAAATTTAATTGAAACCAGAAAAATACACTTAGCTGTTTACCCATGAAGCCGGTCTCCTTAGCCATTATTGGAACAACTGTTTTCAGCACAAACTAAGTTTTACAAACCCACTCATCTGCTCTGTATCCCCATCTAGGAGGGGTTCTAGACCAAGAATAAAAGGAAACAAGGGTAGTATATACTTATATACAAGTGTCCACCTCTTCAATAGCAACTTTTTTAAAGTTAAAGAAGATTCAAAAAGAGCTCACAAAAGCAACAAGTGTCAGTACCTCAACACGAAACTGTGATTTTGCCACAGTGGACCTATTTATTGGCTACATCATGGATCACTCATTCTGCACATCCAAAAAGATGCAGGTGAGATGCAACCCACAGAAAACCAATGCAACCAATACGACTGGTTCAAATCTGTGCCTAAGAAGTAATAATTAGCTAGAAAAAAAAAAAAAAAAACACCCAAAAAAAAAAACAAATCCAAAGTTTACCATTTAATTGATGTCACCTGATACAGACCCTGACATGGACACACTTCAGTGGAGGAATTTAAATAAAAATTCTCCATACAAAGCAATCTTGTAATGAAATTACATGATCTGAATATTTTCAAGCTGTGAGAGAGCTCTGGTAATGTACTATAACTCAGCACTGAAAAAACATAGGGGTCCAACGTTAGCATAGGGTTGGTGATATGGAGTCAAACTAATATGTTTTTTCTATTTGAATGATAACAATACGATACTATGTTGTTACCTCATCCTTACCGTTTCTGAGGCGAAAGTGAAGTAACAGTCATTGTGAAACACAGCATAGCACACAGTGGAACACAACAAAATGCATTCTCTGCATTTCACCCATAAACCCACAGTGTACCACTGGGCAGCCATATTTGGCGCCCGTGAAGCAGTGATGGGGACCTTGGTCAAGAGTACCCCAGGGAAACCTACTGGTCAGCAATTCGAAACCATGACCTTATGACTATAGGGCCTGTTCCTTAACCACTAGGCTACCACTGCCCCAAGGGGCTAGCTGCAAATTGTGAAGTATAGGCCGACTGTAAATGAGTAGCAAATTGTATAATTTTAGTGCATGCAAAATAGAAACTACAGCAGAAACTACACAAAATCTCAAGTTATGTTGTGTCCACATGTGAGCTCAGACGTATTAGAGTTAGAAGATTATCCATGCTGAGAGTCTATTGGCTGTAGGGCATGAAGGAACAACATGAGGGTGATAAAACAGTCTAGGACATTTTGTGTTCTCTGGGCTCTCAACCTTCACGTACAGTGTTGCAACAGCTCTCAAGAGGAACAGTGGATTACAGGAAATAAAATATACCCTAATGAAAAATTAGCCATAATAATCTGAATTAGATGCTAAAAGATGTTGAAGAGGCAGGAAATGCTCATTAGTGTGATAGCTGGTGTTTCCTGTTTTGAGCATGTGAAACAGAAGCAAAATTAGAACCGTACCTTGCGTTTTTATGCCAAAAGGAGGTGGGTAAGAGCTTATCTTCGCCAGACGTTTAAAATTTGGATCAAGGAACATAGGTGTTGGCTTTGTGAACCTGCATACAAATACAAAGAAAAGCAACAAAACAAGAGGGAATTTGCAAATTTAAACAAGCAATGAAAATAATAAAAAAATACAATACAACACTAAACAATACAAGGAGAGAGCGTGAGATTTATGGATAAACACTGGAATATTTTAGGGGATTGTGTGTTTTGGATTATAGATAATCCCCTGACTGTCTGAGTTCTTTATCAGTAGATGAAACACTGCCCTGGCCTTGGCTCAGACAAGGAGATTACAACACCTAAGCAAGTCTATGAATACAAATAAAAAAGAGAAATGGGGATTAAAAATAAATAAATAAAATATCCTTGTCTTAGTAGAGACAACAATACGTTCAGTTCAGTCCAAGCGTTGACACAATACACCATTACAAATGACAAAATTCAATTTTGCAAACTGTTGCACTTATTTAACCAAAAAAAAAAAAAAAAAAAAAAAAAAAAATCAATGTTTATTTGTTTCATCAAAATGATTTCATTTCAACTAAACGTTCAACTGCTTATTACTACATAAAGTACTTGTTTTGTTTTTTTTTGGTTGAACAAACAAAACATCTAATATATTTTCCATACATGACCATGGAGTTTTCCTTTTAAAGAACTATTTTTGAAATAAGGCTCCATAAGGATTGATTAATAGTTGATAGCTGATTTTGATCCATTTCAGGACAGAGTTCAAAGTGTTCAAGCAGTTATTATATTGATATCACTATTTTTGTTTTCAAATTACAAATTTTTCTATTGCTGAATAATACTGCTTATACAACTTTTAACATCAAACAATATTTTTCCCTTCATGAAGGTTATGATCAATCAGTGATAAATTCTTGCTGTGACTTGACCTCTAATGTTGCAAGTAAGATTAAGGGCACTCACTGTTGACAACTTTGCACAAGTGTTTGGAGACGGAGGGTCAAGAAACAGGCATGTGTAAAACTGAGGGTTTTGTGCTCAGAAAACAAAATTCATTTTCTTTTCTCATGAGAAAAAAGTGTTTTACTATTTTCAGAAGCTATAATGGTTATGACAGAATGATTAAATATATCTAAGGATAACTGGCGTTTCCTACACGGGTGTTCTCACACTACTGTTGGCTTTTGACCATTTACCTTTTTATTTAATACTACTTACTTATTCAGAGATTAGAGGACTGTCTACCATCATAATGACTCTGTATAGATATCTAAATCAAGTATAAATGTTTCTCCCCAGCAACATACAAGCCAAGACTCTTTTAGGAATCTTTATTTTCAGAATTTTTTGGTGCAAATCCTACAGACATAATATCAACCTTCCCTTGATAAACATCGAAACCTTTCCATCCACCATCGTTAAATATGGTGCCAAGCCTCATTAAAAAAAAAAACACACAAAAAAAAAAAACAAAACACAGGGACACAAAACTTCAAGCAAAAAAGAAAAACAAGTACCATACCGTCCAAGGTCAAAATGCAGGTTAAAGCTTACACAAGCCAACTCATGAACTCGTACTCTACAATACTGAAACCATTAAAATTTTACGACCAGTAGAATTCTAGTACACAGCTTAAGGATGGACATCAAGTGATATGCAAGACCCATTACAAGACCAATATAAGCCTCTTTCTCTCCAGTCAGACACCGTTCCTGTGAATAATGACCACTTTGACCTTAATATTGTTATCAAAAAATAGAAAAGGCAGAACAAGAACCAAATGTCCACATTGCTGAAAGCACAAGCGTGATTATTCAACAATGCTATGATATGAACAACTTGTTGGCCAAGAGAAATCCTCTTAGCACTTCAGTTATGATGTACAGAAATCCCCTCTCCACACAGGCATGTGGTAATAACACAGGTGTTGTGCAGGGGGGACTGCTTCTTTCCCAGGAACACTGTGGACAGAGAGCCAGAAAAAAAGTCTGGCCTTCCTCACAGAAATGCAGTGAAAATGAGGAGGACAAGCTTTCTCTAAAGGCCTGGTGACCCTGAATGTCATACACACATACATCCTTTTCATTTATAACTCCAGACATTTTTTTGAGTTCTGATTGTGTGTGTGAGTGAATACTCAAATAAGTAACTGTTTAATTTGTACATTGTTACATGTAATAGGTTTCTTCATGGCTGAAGTCTGTACTGGTTTTTTTTTTAAATTTCTGTTCTGTTGTCAAAAAAGAAAAACCATTACAGCGTGATAGTATTTACAAATGTATAGAAATATACCAAAAAAACAACGAAGACAGCATTATGTTGCCATGTCACAAAGTATGCACCATGTTCAGTATGTGGTGACATGCTAGTGGGTACTACTCTTCATGTCCTAAAGGGCTTACTGTTAAATTTAGGTTTATTTTTGTAGGTCCGCAGCACACATCTGAAGTCAAATTCAGTTAGAACGCACTGAGGGCATGTTCAACTATGCGTGTCAGATGTAAATTACATGGCTAACTAAGTTTTGTAGGTTTAGTGTCTCAACAAACATTTAAGATGTAATGGTCTATTTAGTGTTACCATCTGGCTCCACTTAAAGGCAATGCGTTTGTGAGGAATTGTGCCGAGGCCACGCACCCGCACCAACCTGAAACACACACACACACACACACACACACACACACCTCAAAAGCTCCTGTTTTCAATCTCATGCCTGTGTCACTACGGATTTTTGCAAGCTTTGGAAACACTCAGCATTTTCGTTTTAGTGGTGCAATGTGTAATATACAATATGATGAAATTTTGTTGTTTTCAAACTAAACTGTACCTAAATTGATATTAATTTTAATTTTTCAACAGTTATTTTATATGCCTTTTTTTATTTAAGTGTGGCAGTGGTCTAGTGGTAGGGTATGGACCTATGGATCAAGAGGTCCCAGGTTCGAATTCCACCTCTGGCACTACCACCACTGGGTCCCTGAGCAAGACCCTTAACCCATAGTGTCTCCAGGGGGACTGTCCCTGCAATTAGGGCATGGAAGTCGCTCTGGATGAGAGCGTCTGCTAAATGCTGCAAATGCAAATTTAAGTGGTGCACTTTAAACTACATTTTATGGTGCATTTTAACAAATGAAAATGCAAAAACATTTTCCCCTCGATTTTCTTCAAAAAAAAAAATATCTCCTTTGCTTTGACCTGCAAGCTCTGTGCTGTGATATGTGCCGAGTAAGGCAGCCCCAAATTAAAATGAAATTACGCGTGAATGTTCAAACAAAACCGATTGTCAGATTGCATTGTAAACAGAAGCAGCAGAATGGGTATTTGTCAAAACAGCAGATGACTTTTTTAAATTTTTTTATATATACTAATTATACTAAACCCATTCATCTCTATTATATATATATATATATATATATATATATATATATATATAGATATAGATATAGTTAAAGAGGCAGTTTTTTCAGGCAATGAATCAGATAAATATGCTGTGTCTTCCATTTGAAACAATACCGTCTTAAATGTCAGATCCAAAACAGCTTGCTGAAAACAAAGTACATGAAAATATAGGGTTATTACCATTATATTCTACAATTTACTATTTATTATCATATTCTACAAACCTGTCTGCCATTGGGTATTTCTGCCATTGGGTACAAACCTGGTATATAAAATCATTCTGTAACCAAAACAGCTCTGTCCCTTCAGTAAAGGGAAGGACTTCGAGACCAAGTCAAACCTTGAACAGTGTCATTCCTACACGATTTCTGGAGTGGGGCAGGGCACTTCCATTAAGGAATAATTTAGTCATGAACAGATGTATTTGCTTTGCAAATCCTGATACCCAATGTTGACCTGACCAGGATAATGTTAACATTATACTGCTTCCACCAGCTAGCACGGCACATCCTGGTGTCTTGTCTTCCCCAACTAAGCAACACATGCACACCTGACCATCCAGATGATATATAAGAGAACAGGATTCATCAGACCAGGGCACTTTCACCCCCTTTGCTCTATTGTGCAATTCTGATGCCCAAAAATACAAAAAAACTAATAAAACTTAAAACTAATAAATAAGTACTTTCAATGGTGGATAGCAGTCAATGAAGGCATTCTGACTTCTGCCACATACAGAAAGCTGTGCAGCACTGGGTTTTTTGACACCTTTTTATAATAAAAAAACAAACAAACACAGCACTAACAATCTTTGCTACAGTATCACCTTAAATCCCTAAAATTAAAAACATTTATTTCATCCCTTATGCAACATGCAAATCCAGAGGTATCCAGAAAACACTTTGAGTAAACTTGGCTTCTACAGAAAACTGTTTACAGAACTGGCTGATCTGGATTACCCACACAACCCCAAGCCTGCATTCATCAGGGATTTAATTCTGTTCCCAAAAATGTGCCCCAAAAATGAAAGATTTAAATGTAAAAATTACAGTTTTAGTTCTTATGGTCATATTTCATTTTTGATAAATTGCCAACAGCTGGACATTATCCTTGTTCACATGTAGCAAGTTCGGGTTTAAATAAACCCACAGGAGACAAATACTGTAATTTGAGGTGGCTGGTAGCTAGAGTGGTAGTGGGGTTTAAGATCCAGAACTAGTTATCCAACTGTAGTGACTGCCCTCAATAAAACTCTGCCGTATCCTCACAGCAATGTTTCAAAATCAAGTGTCCTAAAAGACTAAAGACAGCAACCAAACAGCCAACGTCTGAAACACTGTAACTGAAATGTTATCAAAAATGTCTGGACATATAGTGCACTTTGTATTTCAAATAGGATTCCTGTGTGGCATATATTGTCAAAGTACTTAAAGGTAATTTACACCAAATGCAATTCTGGAGAAGTGTTTGGCTGTTGTGATGAAAGGAATTACATGAGTGAAAGCTTTGAAATGCTTTTTGTGTCATTTCTGTTTGAGTTAGTCTAACTGACATTAAATACCTCACTAAAAGTAAAAAGTGATTGTCACACAAGATTTTGGGTGACCCACAACCTTTGGCACAAGAGGAATATTGAGTGATTTTTGCCAAATGATACATTTAAAAAAGTATCTTGGCCGTTCTGTAATGTTGAGTGGTGGGCAGTGCACTGCTCTTGCGTGTCTTCTAGCCTTAACAAGACCAATCATGTGGATAGTGTTTGTAGTTCTCTCACGCACTGGGAGCTTTGCAGCGCACCAAGGGCCAAAAAAAGCCCCCCAGCATGGTGGCTAAGAGCGGGACCGTGTCCCTTGGGTGGTAAGGCTTCTTTATAACATGTCTTAAGTAAACACACACACAATGGTGCAGAGTATTCACAGCATGAAGTCTTCTTTAATGTTGAATTATTTAGTTATAGAAAGAATATCTTTCGATTTACATGGCTTTTTCCGACAGGGGCTCACATGTTGATTTGTTAATTTATTTTGGGTGGGGGCAGGATGAAACAAAGCATCAAATTAGGTAAAGAGACTCGAGATGTCCTAAGATGTCCTAATTCAACAAATAACTATCTTTTTAGATGCTCCTTTGCAACAGTATCATACCAACAGTTCTGCATTAACCTTCTCAAGCTGAAGTTCACACAGCAGTGCTGCAGACAGGCAGGTACATAGTCCTTCCCTTTACCAGCAGCTGAATATTACATTACATTACATTTACGGCATCTAGCAGACGCTCTTATCCAGAGCAACTTCCATATCTTAATTACAGGAACAGTCCCCCTGGAGCAACATGGGGTTAAGGGTCTTGCTCAGGGACCCTCAGGGCTACCAGTGGTGGTAGTCCTAGAGGTGGGATTCGAACCTGGGACCTCTTGAGCCATAGGTCCATAGGCAAGTATCCAACCACTAGACCACTGCCACCCCATATGTGCACAACACTGAGCTGGCTCAACAAGGGCCTACGCGAACAGTTTAAATTAAAAGTGAAAAAAAACAAAAGCACCATTTGGAAGTATTTTGATTTGAGGCAAATGACCAGGTAAAGGCTAGGGATGGAGAAAAGCCTGTATGTAAAGTACACTGCAAAACAGTGGCAACAAAGTCAAGTAGCACAACAACCTTGGCAAAGTAACTTAAAGACCAATACCTTAATACCTTTCTTTATTAGGAATTTCGAGGAACGTTGAGTAAAGCTCCCATTTCAACAAAACTGAAGTGCTAAACATTCTTGATAACCTGGCCAATGCAGACATGAGCTGTTTAACTTAGCCAAAAGATCATATGAGTTGCCTTAAGTATTCATTCAAATAGTGGCTTTTGGCTATGGTCACAAACAACAACACTAATGCAGGAACTAATTATTTCCTGTAGCTGTGCATCTATTACTTTCTTTCCATTACTTCCTCTGGTATAAGTTATTCTAGCAACAGATCTATCTTCTAAGAAAAAGAAAATCATGAAATAGTCATTTACTGGGCAAATTTAGTGTATGAATCACTGTGTGTGTGTAGTGTTGCAAGAATGGATTAAAGATCTGCTTAGTAAGAAGCCATCATGGCAGACAGATTGATGTAAACACAAAGGTTTACATTGTCCTAATTTTCTTCAGTCTGACTTGGGGAAACTATTGAGTCACACTGTAGAACATCTTTATGTATGTGTGTGTGTTATAATATTAAGAGAGGAACCTTAACAACTTGTAAATAATCATACTGTACAGTAAAAGTAGAAGGGAGGGGAGAAAAAGCAGCAACAACCAACAACAAAAAACACACAAACTTGCTTTGGATAGATTGAGGTCATCTTAGCCTCCGAGTAGCCGGGTTTGCATTCTCCTTTACTCAGGTTGCCATACTTATACTGCAGCTCCAGGGGCCTGGGAGAAAGGGGAAATATGAGAAAAATCCATTCATACAGAAAAGGGATGAATTCAGGAAAATTTAAGGATACAAAAGAACATTCACCACATGATTTGATGCCTTTTTGATACAGAAATAAAACATAACATTAATGTTGATTTATTTCTGGTTCAAGACTACTGGTTAAAAGAAAACTGAAGCATAAAAGTAAAAGAATAAGAGAGGAAAAACAAGTAATTTCCATACTGAACAAATAAAGCCACAAGGATTTGTTCACACGTGTCGTAAAAGGTTAAGGCTAACACAGACTAGTAACTAGTTTTTCATACACATAGTATAAGGGATCTTTTCTTGCACAGATCAATATCATAATGTTTACTGCATAGTTCTTCACTGAAATTAGTTTTTTTTTTTTTTTTGGTGCTTCTAATAACAAGAATGAACCGCAATGCAGGGAATGAGACCCTGGGAACTCCTCCGAGTTTTAATGTCATTTTGGTTGAACTAAGCCTTTAAAAAGCATTTCCTGCTACTGATGAACTGCTGTTCTGTATTTTTCTCTACAACATAAGTGAATGTCCTGTTCTGAACATCAGAAACATATATTATTAATCCTGACATAATGGCAACACTGAGCGAGGTCAAATGCATCAAGTACAAAGAGTAAATTAATTTAAACCTCACTATAGTGGAGGCATGCCGATTCCAGAAAAGATAAGCAGGCCGTCTACTAAAACTCACATACAGAGAAATAACATATAAATCCTCCTTTCACACACACTAATGTTCTGGGATCACAGAGGTCGGAGTGTTGGGTTAAATCACTGAAGGACCAGCTGTGATATGTTCCCATTGCTTTAATTGGTATAACGTCTAAAATAACATGACTAAAAACAACAAAAAGTCTGTGTGCAGGACTGTTTATTTTATAACTAGTTGTCCTGTAAACCTACTGATTCGCCGAAAGGCAAATGAGATCTTTCCAGTGGGCCACCATTTATACTCATTCTGCTAGGAGGATTAAGACGACTGGTTGACGACAGAGGCATTTGTGCAGGTGGAGCTAAGTAGTATCAAGAGAACGGCTGTCACATATTTCTTTGGCCATACAGACCTCCCATGAAGTGCCTACAAGGAAGATGTAAAATTAGAGTATAGAGGGGTTAAGGAAAAACCAGGGGCCATTGGTTAATTAATCAGCAAAGCTCCAAGACCCCTCTAGCCTATCATTTATAACCTGCATAGTTGTGTACTATTCACATAAACAACCAGACAAGATATAAAGCGAGATATATCGAGAGAGGCCGGGGTCACACAGAGCGCACAGATAGCGTACAGACCAGCGGTTCTCAATTAAAAACCAAATATCACGTATATTTCGTTTTTTAACAAATATTGCTTTAGATACGTGTTTGGTAAAACTCACCAAAAACAAAGACTACTGTCTAACTTTCTCTGATCCTTTGGACTGACTCTTCTTATTCAAGTGAATACTCCAAAACTAGTTCATGCAGAAATACTCCTTTAAAATTTGTTGTGAACAGGAGATTCTAAAAGGCACTAAGCTGAAGAGGTGGAAACAGTGAAAATCAATAAATGGACAAAAGGGATGAAGGTAATTCTGTTTTCTATGATATTGGCACTTTAAAGTACTAAGAACCCCATTCACAACATGGACTACAGTACAATGTATACAGGTCTAAAGTTAAGTCTGACTTACCACACAGTGTTGTATTTTACAAGCTGCCATTGTGTGATTGTATCTTAAAACACAGGGCATTTATCAAATGATATTTTATTATCCCACAATTATCCCACAGTGCTCACCGTCTGAAGAATACCCATAATGCACAATCATGCAATTTAACATCACTGTTGTGGTTAAACAATGGGGAAACCCAAATCATTACAGTAATTATGCCATTGCAACAGGGAAAAGTAGACTGCTGTATATAATCGACAGAACATGTTTTTGCTTCCTTTTCATCACAAGACCATGCCAATATAACTTCTTCAAAGCCCAAACATGCCACTGACTCTGATGAATTTTTCAAAAGACCATACCTCATTTATGCCACATTTTGTTTCACCCAGAAAAAAAAAAACATTCTTTGTGAGTTCCAAAAAAAACCCCAAAGGATATATACCTTTATATAAGAAAATAAAAAGCAGACAGGCCGATATAAAGCCAATATTAAATAATAACAAAGGTTCTTTACCCAACAGTTAAGATGGATGTTCACTGTTGAAAGAGTGTACAGATCACTGCTTTAGAAGCTCTTTGTGAGTTTAACTTGACAAGGCATCGAGTCAACAAGTGCAAAACTGAGAAACACTGCTTTAGACAAACATACACTCACACACAGCAGTTACTTACAGTTTTCCATCAAGCTTGATAAGGAATCCCTGCTTGTCATACACTGAAGAGAAAAAAACAAATGAAAAAAAAATTATACACCTGAAAAGAAAAAACAAAGGGGACCCAATGGGGCCAGGAATTGGTGGGTAAAACACAGCAAAATGGAAATTCCCATAGTTCTGGGACAGAAGGTGGTGACCAGAGAAATGTGAAACGTTGGTTAGTGCTTAGCTTTACATGCAGAATCCTCAGGCTTTAGTATCTCCATAGCAGCCATAAAAATACATTTTAGGACTGCACAATATAGCCTCAATGTCTTAATAATGTCACTTTCAGAATGCTGATTGCACAGAAATCTTTAACATGCAGAAAAATCTCTGAACCACAGTTGTCAAACTGGGTTCCTTCCAGGTAACAACTCTGTAAAGTTTGGCCCGCTCCCTCTTTCAGCATTCCAAATCGATGGAGATTTTAGTTTTCATATTTATTTGAGGCCGACTACTTAACTTTGCAGGGGAGCTGCCTGGAAGATTTGCTCTAGGCAAACTGCTTATTTAACTGCTTAATGTGGGCATCTTCCCCAAACACATATTTAGGCATGTTTGTATAAATGGAGGTATTTACTTGATTTAACAAATGCTTGAATGCAGGCTGATCATAAGCTGATACTTTATCAATGGAGAATCCTGTTTTTATTAAAGAACAGTGTATAATAACTCTTTCAGCATTTGTAACTGCAGCTGGAGCATAGATTGCTCTATGATTATTGAAAATATATGTTAAAAGATGAAAAACTAGAATCATGAACTTCTGTACAAGCTGAGACCACACTGATGTGCGAACAACTGGTGGAAGAAAGCAGGGTACTCGTGCAGCCTTTGTTTCTCACGCCACAAGGCTTAAGGTATGAAACATGCTGACTTTAGAATCTTTTCAGCTAGTTTAGAATAGTTATATTAATTACACTAATGCAAATATTAAGATGTAGTAATCCCTTACCATTAAGTATTTTATGCACACAAATTCAAAAGGTATTTAAGGGCATCTTTTAAGGCTGATATACTCTCTGTAGACTACATTAAATGACTTGATTCCACAGAACTCAAATTATTTACAACTATTTCCAAAAGCCTCTTAGGACATCATCAATCTACATACTATACTTCACAATAAAAGGAACAAAGCCAGGTTTTGAGGGGAGAACATTCAATTGCAATATACTATTTACATATTTATTCAAAATGTCTACTTGGTTCATCATCTGCAGCAATGACTGTCTAAAGCCATCTATTGAATGATCCTACAACTTGACCTTTCTAATGGAAGCATCTCCCATTCTTCTCACCATTTTCATCCCAGCTGGATTTGAACTTCAGTGCACAATCATTATCAGGTCTCTCCAGAGATAATCCATTGGCCATAGCCTTTTAGTAGGGAAGGCTTCTGACTACCATAAAGGTTTGGTTAGTGAACTGTTGCATTCATGGTTGTCCTTCTGTAAAAGTTCCCCGATCTCCCCAATCTCTGAAACTCATTAGGTTCTTAGCTACCTGCATGACCAAGAAATTTCATCCCTGGTGATAGACTAAGTAAGCAGGCAGATCAAGAAAAAGTGTTAGTTTGGTGGTAGCTAAACTCTTCTTTTTGAGAATAAAGAAGGCTACTATGCTCTTGGGCACTTTTAAATCTTGTATACTTCCCCAGATCTGGCTCTTGACAAACTCCTGTCACAGAGGTTTGCAGACAATTGCCTTTTATAAACATCTTCCCTAAATGTGTGAAATGAATTTCTTTAGGCAAGTGTAAATTCCAGTCAAGTTGTAGAACCATTTCAAGGATCACTGACAGACATTGGATGCACCAGCAAGATACACATGTAAATGTATTTTATTTCTAAGAAATCATTTTAAATAACAGCTTTTGCTTTCATTGTGGAATGATGTATATAGATTTATGTGAGCTCTAAAAAAAGTAAATATGGAAAACTTTAACGTTCTATAAAGTGTTGAATGTGAAATGCTGCTGCTAAATGGGAGAGTCCACAGTGGTTAACTCTAGCACTCAGCTTTAACCAAGCCACTGCCATGCTGTTTTCACAAAAATTCTATTTCCTGAGCCTGGCTTCTCTATAAGCCCCACAAACCACTAGCACCACCACACAACCAATCACCCCCACCCCACCAGCAATCAACAATACCCATGTGTAAAAGGTTTCTAGATAGATGCAGAAGAAAAATGTGATCCATTTACTTAAAATCTATATTTTTATATTAATTTAATAAATCATCCAACAATATTAAGATATTTTATATGTAAAGTGCTACCCTAGCTTAAATCTGATATAAACTATGTTTGACTATAGTTTTGACCTTTTAAATTTTGAGGCAAATTTAGTTCATGAACATGAATAAACAGATGACTCTAATAGGGAACATTTCCTCTTTCAATAGTTTATACAAGGTTCTGCATTTCATTCTAAGCAAACTCAAACAACTGAAAAAACAAATAAATACCATAAGAAAACACTAAAAGGGACAGAAAAGAGAATTAATTGCTCTGGTAAAGGAATCCAAACTTACTTGGTCACTGGTTAGATTAAAAGAACAGTTAGACAGAGAAATATATGTTTGAAGTATTATTTTCTGGAAGCAAATATACATTTATAATCTGAACAAATTCTGTATACAAGTGTGTAAGTATGTGTGACAGAAAGCATGTGTTTGAGTACTATAGGCTTTATTAGCAACACAGCCAGGATCCGCAGCATAGTGTGGGTTAGTGGCTAGTGCCTGCAGCAGCTTTGGACAGTAGCAACTCAACCTGTGCAGAAAGCCTTCCTTACAAAGATCCCTGTGCTTCTGTCAACAATCAAGTCAGTAAGTAACACATACACAAGGGATGTACTCTTTGACTTGATTATGATTCTTTGAGAAATGCCTCAGATTTCATTTCGACATGTCAACAAGAGATGAACAAAACGAGCAGAAAAATGTTGGATCGGAAATTGGAGAAAAAAAAAAAGAATGATTTTTGAAGTACACTAAGTCTCATGAAGAAAGCTGTTTGACTAGTAAGCTCACAGCACTTTAGTGCAGCCAAGTGAAGTGCTTCATTAAAAACTGTTTTTTCCCAGCAAGGTTTCAGGGTATAAAGGAAAAATGGTCTTGTTTTAAGCTGAATGACCATGGTTTAATTTTTTTTTTTTTTAATTTTTTTTTTTTTACAAATAATACAACATTTGCACAAGTGGAGTTTCCTAGCTTCTTAGTAGGTTTATTAGTTTCTAGAAATTAGAGAGTAAATCTTTAAATATTTTTTTTAAATTCTAAATATTGTTTCTACCTATATACAGTACTATGCAAAGGTTTTAGGCAGGTGTGAAAAAATGCTGTAAACAAAGAATGCTTTCAGAAATATAAATAATGATTGTTTATCTCAATTTACAAAATGCAAAGTGAGCTAACAAAAGAAAAATCTAAATCAAAGCAATATTTGGTGTTACTACCTTTTGCCTTCAATCCAGCATCAATTCTTGAGGCCCCCCCAGAGCCCTGATCTAAACATCATCCAGTGTGTCTGGGATTACATGAAGAGACAGAAGGATGTGAGGAAGCTACATCCACAGAAGATCTGTGGTTAGTTCTCCAAGATGTTTGGAACAACCTACCAGCCAAATTCCCTCAAAAACTGTGCAATTGTACCTAGAAGAATTGATGCTGTTTTGAAGGCAAAGGGTGGTCACACCAAATATTGATTTGATTTAGATTTCTCTTTTGTTCATTCACTGCATTTTGTTGATTGATGAAAATAAATGATTAACACTTCCAATTTTGAAAGCATTCTTTGTTGACAGCATTTCTTTTCCCACACCTGTCTAAAACATTTACACAGTACTGTGTATATATATGCATATGGTTTAAATTTATAAACTGTATTACATGCCTTCTTTACAATGTTATGAAAAGTAATGTGGTGCTTCAAAAAGTTTGAAAATTAGAAGTAACGTTTCTCCAACCAAATCGGTTTGCACGGGGGTTGGGGGTGGGGGGGCATACTACTTCTGCATGACCTGAACCCAGTAGGGGTTTTCCATTTATTTGTGAAGCAGTACCTATAAGAAGCTGAAACAGAATTATTCACAAGCTAAGAAATTAAAACCAAGAAATCTAAAGCAAGGCCTAAAAACATGCTTTATAAGGTATCTTTGACTGAGACAGAAGCACTGTTGAGAGTCTTTGTAACTGCTCTGTGTATACAAGCCCGGAGTTTGTTGGTGGTAATTTGGCAAAGCTCCACAATGTTGGGAGGTTAACAATCTTGGGTGACAAAGAATTCAAAACTGTTCTGTGTTAGTGTGTGTGTGCACGCACTACTTTAGACAAGACCAAGCATAAAAAAGTTCCCATGTTGCAGTAAACTGAGCTTTTCTTATAATGTACAGGGGGTCCTCGAGTTACAACAGACTCAAGGTACATTTCAAGTTTACGATGCTCACGCCCATAAGAAACGCTTTGTCTTACGCCATTTGCATCGGACTTACAAGACTACGTGGAACTAACTTTTGGCTGCGCGCGGCGGTACAAATGCAGTAACACGGCGCATGAGTGAAAAAGTTGGTGTACCCCAGTATGCTAACATACACCAAAATCCACGTTACATCACTATTGTAGGAACGGATCTGTGTTGCAACTTGAGGACCCCGTTTATTCAAATTTATTAATGATGTACAATAGACAGCAGCCAGAATATTATTTACAGATATTTTGTTTATATTCCAAAAAACAGCCTACTGCAAAATAAAAGGTACATTAAAACGAATGATTATTGTTGAAAAAAATAACTTAGATATTTGCAGGTTAGAATGTTCTATGAAATGTCTCAACTAATTTAAGAGCAAGGATCTGAATGAATGACTATCTGAATGAAGTCCATCTGTTATAGGTATGAGGCTCAGATAGTTCTAAGCCTGGTTTGAACATCATGGCAACTCAAAACTTCTGCTTTATTCTATTCTGTGGTTTCAGCCTGCTATTATTGCTATAAACAACTGTCTCAACCCAGTTATTCAAGATGCCGATTAATGCCTGCTAATGTTGGTGAAAACACATCAAGTTTCCATATAGGTTAAACCAGGCTACGCACGGGTTTGCAAAGAATACAGAGATATTAGTTCTGTTAACCTCCCAACATTCACAGTATGTTCAGCCTAAATGTCTTGAGGTATACGGTCAACCTATACCTGATGCTACTATACGTCCCACGAAGACTGAACTATCCACGTCCACTTCTGAAACACAAGAGTGAGTTAAGCGTGTGAGAAGCATGCTGTGTAGTAGGGGACGTGTTTTTCTGACAATACACATAGCCAACAATAAACTGTCATCTATTATGATCAATGAGGGGGTACTGTAGCATTGAAGTAGGCCTTCATCTGACATCTTAAACTGATGGTCTGATAAAAGAAAAAATTGGATAACCGAGTCCATAGCCCCTAAGTGATACACTTTGGTGTCCAAAGTTTGCTTGTTTCTATTTGCATTGAAGCATCCAGGACATTGTAGCTATCTAGCAATGGAAGCTTATTAGTAATTGGCATTGTGAGAATAAGCATTTTCGAAAAGAAGGTATAACAGTATGCTTATAGTCATATAGTTTAAGAAACTCAGGCTAATCTCTTTGTCACAGAGATTGTCTATTACTTACTATCATAATGCATGTTATGTTTTAGGCATGCAACCTGATCTTAATTAGCATTCATCAGCTTCCAATATTTAGCTGGCAAATTATACATGTACCTCCAGTGCAAAATCAAAGAAGCAAACTTCAGTAATAAAACACTGATGATTGTAGCAAAAGCATAATTGTAGTGTTTTTTTTTTTTTTTCTGCCAAACTATTCCTTAAATTTTTTCCATTGGTGAGTAATTAGAGCACACTGCACATCCTGAAGCACATTAAATCTTAATCAAAATCTAACGATCTCATGTCAAGACTATTGTCTACATTGGAGAGGTGGATGACAGGGTATTTGCTTTTCATAGATCACATGACAAGACAAAGACTTCGTTAGCTCATATTGATATCACAGGGTGACGCTCATTAGCTATCAACATTTCTAAAAGCTTTCTGAAACAGAATGGACCTGACAGCTTACGGTTTTGTGCTTGGTGACAGGCAGCACAATACACTTGCCAAATCTTAAATAACCTTTGCAAAGTATTCAACTCTAAGTGACCTACAGTAACTATCAAACAGTCAGACTCCAGAATGATCATGCAGTCAAAGCCAGAAATTCACACAGGCAGTTGGACTCAGTTAATCTCTTCATAAAACAACGTAAGGCTGCTAGCTTTTGGGCCAAAAACCCAAAGGAAGACTACAAGTAAGGCCAAAAAATTTGACAATGCTGAAAATGTGCTTTGTAAATGCTGTAAAGGCCTTAGCTTTAACACTGGATTAACTTACGCTCTCAACATCAGCCCATCACATTCAAGACATTAGAAGTGGCATAGGCGAACCCCAGGATACCCAGAGGGAACTGTTCTGAACAAAGGGCTTCATGGTACATGTACCAGCTTGAGCGGTGTGAGGTGTGAGCAGCTTAAGTTCGTGTGTTTATGTCTAAACAAGAAAAATAATTCTGTTTGTTTCTCCTCCATCTCCCAAACAACTTCAAGCTCAGGAAAGAGGTTAATGTGCACCAATCTGTGAGCATTTTGCACTCCATTTTCATACTGAAGTGAAGTTGGCAGCAGTAAGAATACCTGTAGGCTATGGTTCCACCGCCCTTTACAAATGCCACAACACAACGCCAACAAACATTACTGTTCTAATTACTGGCAAATGCTGATTGATGAGGCTCAGTTACTGGAATCATTTCCAGCTTTACTGCATGTGTATTTAAGAACTGTTTGTTTTTAAATGGGGCAAAGGAAATATCTTTAAACTGATCAAATTCTGCAATAGATCTCCAAGAGTACAAATTAAACGGCAATTTAGAGTTTTGCATGAGCTGTTGGAAAACAAACTAAAATCTCCAATTTTGCCATTTATTTTCTGATATGATTTAAACACACAGACTGCCTTATGTTGTGTGATGATTTCATGAAAATATAGCAATATGTGTTTGAAAATGGAACACAGCATTTTCACATTAATTTACAGTGAACATTAAGACTATTCAGACAAGCCATCCAGTTAATATTCTAGAAATACAAGGTTTTAGTACAACAGCAACAAACTGACCTAAATCCTCTGGCTGCACATATACTATTGTGTACGACATCTTTGTGAACATTTAAGCAGATTCACTAATGAACTAAGACATGACATCAGCAATCCAGTTAGGCACTTTGATTATTGTTACTTCTTTCTACTTGGTTAAAACCATGACAATAAAACACATAAGTGTAACATACATAAAGCCATGCTTCTAATGAATAAACTTACAGGACAGCACCATTACCAGGTTGAGTGACATCAAAATAAGCCTTAAATTATTTCATGATCAATTCAGCATACCAACATGTCAACTGCTATGCATCAATTCAACATGTCCTCTATGCACATCACATTAACCAGTTTATGGTTCAAATTATGCATCACTTAAAATAGATTCCTGAACCACCAACAGTAACAGACAGCAGGTATGTTTTCTCATTAAACTTTTACAAAGATGTTGGGTGTAAAAAACCCCCAAAACCTCCAGGACATTCAGTGCTGTCTATAAATGACCTTTGATTCAGGACATCCTAACTGAGACTTACAGTGGATTAGAGTGCATTAGACAATCCATTAAGGATTTGAAGAGAGTTTGATGAATTCAGTCAAACAACACCACAAAATAGGTTCCAGATGCAAACTAATGTCATAATGGCATTACAGTTCAGACAAAAGACAAAAACATAGATAAATATTTAAAATTTTACAAAAAAAAACAAAAAAAAAAAACAAAAACAAAAAAAAAACAAAATTACTCATTGTGTTAAGCTCACAAAATTGAAATCCTTAACATTTGTTTAGCATTGATCAGTGCAGGTGGTAAGGATCCAAGACTATACAAAAATAAAAGCCAGAAATAACCATTTCCTAGCAAATTTTCAAGATTTCTTCTGCTACTAAACAGATCAAATATTGAGACTTACAACTCAATCCCTCAGCAACAATGCAAGGAAAAGATTTCAGTGATGGAAGCCTAGCTCCCTCCTCTGGTAAATGCTGGTTAACATTTCCAGTTGCCTCACAACCAATGTTTTTAATTATTTTCTACATAACATATCAAAAGGGGACACAGAGCATGGCAAAGATGACAATTATGACTGATGTGGAAATGCTATGCATCATTTACAATCAATAGTGCACAGGAAATATGGCTCAGTCTGACTGGAACACACTTGATCAGAAATGACAGAGGTATGAGGTATACTGACGTGTTTTCTGCCCCCAGGCCCGCAGGTGTAGTCTCCCAGAGGAGTAATAAAGGAACCCAAGAACTAGCGTGGGACAAAGCACCAACATCAGGTTCCTTGTGGGCTTCATCGTTCTCATCTCTGATAGGCCATCTTCACAAATCCACCTATGAAGAGACAAACGCAAAAACATCCCCATATTTCAAATGTTTTAGTCACTTAAGAAATTGTTAAAAGTGTTTACCATGGCAAACAACTTTGTTTTTACTACTTACAATAGCACATCATTCAAATAAAGATCAAGTCAGTCGAAATTTTATGTACTGGTTTTAAGAATACAAGTTTGTTTCTTAATTTCCCTGTGACGCACTGAGCCATCACAAAGTAAACTGTATACTTCAGCAGCACACCAGATTTAACTTAATGAAGGACAGACTAGCAAAACCAGAAATGGAAAAGGAGTCACTAATCATACTGCAATTCTCTAAGAAGAGGTTAAACAAGATTTGAAAAATAGATATTTTTGACACTACATTTCCAAGTCATGTTCACTGAGGCAGTCCACGGTTCTAAGATTTTGACAGATGCAATCTCTTGCTGCATACATACAGTCTATACACAGACATTAGGTGGTTTCCTTCTAATTTGTTCTTATACAAAAATGAACCTAGACAGATTAACTAATAATAAATTATATGTATCGAGAGTTTTTAAATCAGCTCTAGCTGAACTAATCAATTCTACTGGTAGAAGTTTGGTGTTAGGGTTTTTTTTCAGCTCCACGACTACTGCCATCATACTTACATCCACATGAAGACATGCTAAGTTCGACTGTGCGGTCTTTTTACATTTTAAATGGTGATTTCGTCCCTGTAAGAAATTGTACGTGTAGCTAACTACAACAAGGGCGCGACCCTTTAACTACAAGCTAGCTAGCCACGTTAGCAAACAAGCTCAGAAATGGCTCTCTCTGTGTCTTTAAACAAGCAGCGAAAAAAAACCGCCGTTGTTAAAGGAGCCCACTAATTGTCTCTGTTAAAATGGGGGGGAAACACACACACACACACACACACACACACACACACACAAACTAATAAAGTATCACTCCTGCGGCTAAAAGCCACAAAAGTGTTAGCTAGCTGGTGAGCTAATCGCACCGCAGCCACTGAGCTGGTCTCCGTTACCTTGTACCGCATAGGACTGAGCGATTGCCTCAAAAACGCCGAAAATTATTTCAAAAACACCACTCCGGGATAGGACAACGCCACGCAGAACATGCTGCTATCTCCCACTTTCGTCCCCGTGGGTTCTACACGGTGAGAACCGCATTTTTAGCCTTTTTAATATGTTAGCATAGAAAACGCTCCGATCAAACCGCCGTGGCTGAGAAACAACAGCACTGAAGCAAATTGAGGGCTGATTGGATGATTCAGATGCGGCTACTGCAAAACCTCATTGGTCTGCACCTAAAGTTGCCACAAACCTTTCATCTTAAAACACATCTATCATCATCTGAATAGCCTTAAAACACATCTATCATCATCTGATTAACCATAAAACACATCTGTCACCAACAAGATGCAGTGAATGAACAAAAGAAAATCTAAATCAAATGAATATTTGGTGTGACCACCCTTTGCCTTCATAACAGCATCAGTTCTTCTAGGTACACTTGCACACAGTTTCTGAAGGAACTCGGCTGGTAGGTCATTCCAAACATCTTGGAGAACTAACCACAGATTTTCTGTGGATGTAGGCTTCCTCACATCCTTCTGTCTCTTCATGTAATCCAGACACACTGGATGATGTTGAGATCAGGGCTCTGTGGGGGCCACAAGAATTGATGCTGGTTTGAAGGCAAAAGGTAGTAACACCAAATATTGATTTGATTTAGATTTTTCTTTTGTTAGCTCACTTTGCATTTTGTAAATTGATTAAAAAGAAACAATCATTATTTATATTTCTGAAAGCATTCTTTGTTTACAGCATTTTTTCACACCTGCCTAAAACTTTTGCACAGTACTGTACTTCTTTGCCAAACTTGACTTCCTCATACAAAACCACAACTCTTCTCTAAGCACCCAGTCATATGCTTTCTTCAAGTCCACAATAGTACAATGCAATGCTTCTAACCTTCTCTGTACTTCTTCATGAAAACCATCTGAGCAATCATTGCATCTAGTAACTCTACACTCCCAGTGCTCTTATTAACTCCTGCCTGAATTACACCTTGCAGACTTCCTTCTTCAGTTCCATCATTTGATCCTCCATTCTGCCCTCAGTTTCCTCTTCTTGACCTCCAAGGTCAAGGCCACCATCATATACTGATTAGCCATGCTCTCCACGTCACTACTTTGCAATCCACATGTGTGCATCTTCCTCCACTCCTCCTGTTACCCTGTATTGAGACCGGCACAAAGAAATACACTGGCTTGTGCGGCCCAAGTGGCTGGGGTATTACTATTATCAGAATAATTTTCAAAAATATAACCTAAAACACAACTATTTAGTAAATGTACATTTTGGACACTGTTTAATGGAGTAATATAAAATCTGGAACAGAGCCACAGTTATATTATGTCAAGATAAGTCAGTTTTATTTAGATAGCGCTTTTTATGACTGTTGTTTTCTTAAAGCAGTTTTACAGAATCCGGGTTCAAGCCTATCAACCTATCCATTACTACTGCAAATAAGAAAGGGCTCATTGCTGATCCTTGATGTAGAGCTCAAAACTGTCACACTGACCTCATACATATCCTGAACTACTCTCACATACACTTGACTTATACAAAACTGCAACTCCTCTCTAGGCACCCTGTCATATGCTTTCTCCAAATCCACAATGGCACATGCAACTCTTTCAGACCTTCCCTGTACTTTTGTGTCCATCAGCACCCTCAGAGCAAACATTGCAACTGTAGTGCGTTTTCTCATCATGAAACTGTACTGCTGTTCACTAATCATCACCTCTTTTTTTAAACCTAGCTTCCACTACTCTTTCCCATAACTTCATGCTGTGGTTGATCAACTTAATCCTTTTATAGCTACTACAGCTCTGTGCATCACCCTTATTCTTGAAAATTGGGACCAGTACACTTTGTCTCCACTCTTCTGGTATCCTCTCAGTTTCCAAGATTCTGTTAAACAATCTGGTCAGAAACTCAACTGCCATCTCTCCTAAAAAAGTGAAAATGAAAGTGACAACTTTTGTCATTGTGTAACGCAGCACAGCACAACACAACGAAATTCAACCTCTGCGTTTCACCCATACACACACGTGCAGCAGGGGGCAGCTATTGAAAGCGCCCAGGGACGGTACCTTGCTCAAGGGTACCTCAGGGATACCTACTGATGAGGGAATCGAGCACAATCCTCCGGTCCGGGGCCAACTCCCTAACCACTAGGCCACCGCTGCCCAAATAATCTTCCTATGTCATCTGGACCAACAGCCTTTCCATTCTTGATCCTCTTCATCACTGCCCTTATTTCCATCTTGCTTATTTGTTGCACTTCTCTCATTCTCTTCAATCTTCAGCTGCTCAAAGTACTCCTTCCATCCTTCCCTTCTCAACACACTTTGTTCACTTTTAAGTACATTTCCATTTCAATCCGTTATTGCCCTGACTTGTTGAACTTTCCCAGCTCTGTCTCTCTGTCTAGTCAATCGGTAAAGGTCCTTTTCTCCCTTCATTACTGTCCAACCTCTCATACAATTCACCAAACACCTTATCTTTGGCCTTCACCACTGCTTTCTTCGCCCTGCGGTTCATCTCCTTGTACACCTATCTGCTTTCTTCATCTCTCTGACTGTCCCACTTCTTCTTTGCCTCCCTTGTCTTCTGTATACACTACTGTACTTCTCGGTTCCATCACCTTATCCTCCTTCTTCCTTCCAGATGTCACACCAAGATTAAAGCTTCCCCCACTCAAACAGAGCTACCACCATTAGCTCATGAACCTCCAATTATAGTCACCAATGGACTTTTTTTACTGTAACTCATGCTTACTGACAGTCATCACTATAGCATGTTTGGAAAGTTTTTCCTTGCCTCTCTCGCCCTTGGCTTACCCAACTGGGGCTCGGACCTTGATTCTGTAAAGCTGCTCTGTGCTTCAGTTCCAGCTTCAAACTCATCACCCTATCTGACACCCTCTTCACCTCCAAAACATTCCTTCAGAATAACTCCTACCCCATTCCTCCTTCCATCCATATGGTAAAACAATTTAAACCCTCCTCCAATACACCTGGCCTTACTACCCTTCCATTTAGTCTCTTGCACCCACAAAATATCAACCTTCCTTCTCACCATCATATCAGCTAATTCTCTCACTTTACCTTTAGTCATGCTGCCAACATTCAAAGTTCCTACCCTCACTTCTACTCTCCTCCTGCCTCCGGAAATGCCTTCCTCCTCTTCTACTTCTTCTCCTTTGGCCAACAGTAGCCAGTTTCCACCGGCACCCTGTAGGCTAACAGCACAGGTGGTGGTCGTTGTTAACGCAGGCCCAGACTGATCCGGTATGGAAATCTGTTTTGTTGTCCACTTATTGATGTGGCAATTTTTTTACACCGGATGCCCTTCCTGATGTAACCCTCCCCATTTATCCGGGCTAGGGACCAAAGAAATACACTGGCTTGTGCATCACTATTGGCTGGGTTGACCTTTCACCATTTACATTTACAAACATAGCAGTTGGTCAAGTATGAATTAAACCAGGAAAGGGCTGTTCCTGTTATTCCAAATAGGATATTTAATTTGTCAGATGCCATTAGGAGATTGTTTACTATTTTCACTAGTTTCGGGGCTACGGTATGGCACTGAATAAAGTTCTGATTATTACTGGCATGATCTCTTTGAATAGTCTGGTAGGGATTGAATCAAGGATGCAAGTAGAAGATTTGGAAGATGAAATAGCTGAAATTGGATTGATCAACTGGATTAAAGTAGGCTAACCTCTCTGTTGCTTTTTGATCAAGTTTTTGATCTGTACCTCTCTCAGGTGGCTGACATGGTGAGTTTGGTATTTTGTTTTGGATTTCTTGTTGAATGATTTTAATCTTATTGCTAAAAAATATCATATTAAAATGAATTTTTAGTTATTGTTCATTGCAGGTATCTGCCTTTCAGCTCCTCCTTGATTCTTCGTTAGTGAATATATTGTGTTGAATAAAAAACTAGAATTATTTTGTTGACCCCATTAGTGTGGGTAAGTAGGCTGAGCATGCTAATGTAAGTGCCCTCTTATATGGTTTGAAGCTCTCTTTCCAGCTAGAGTGAAATGATTCTGATTTTGTCAGCTGCCATTTGCATTCTAGTTTCCGCACCTTTTGCTTTAGAGCACGTATTGGATTGGTGTACCGCGAAACAAAGTCTGCGTTTTAACAGTGCTACGTTATCTAATGTGGTTCTATTAGCAGTCAGTTAGATTATCCAGCTCTTCTAGACCTGATGGCAAACTAATTAAAACTAAATTGTTGATAAGTCTGGAAGGTTTTCGATAAAACTAAAGGCTGTGGAGAACGTTACTTTACGGCTAATGTGATAATGGGGTGATGTACATAAATTATATCTGTTGTTGATCGCATATGTGATAAGGTAGTTATCTGAGATCACTGCTGACTGTGAACACCAAGTGTAAGGTTAGGCCTAGAGTATGGTAATGGTAATAATTGGGCCCCATTACATTCTGGATAAAACCCAATAGCTGATGTAAAGGCTAACTTCAGCGAGTCTTGTTCTTTCTCAGCATGAATATTTACATCACCAACAATTATTACTTAATTTTTATATAGTACTAGGCTTGCTAGAAAATCACTCCTGGTCCCAGTGGCCTATTGATAGTAATAAGTGAAAATCTCTTTTTTATATTTGAATTAATTAATTATTTTGGGGAAAAGGGTTTCAAAAGAAGAGAAGTTTAAACCTGTTCTCTGACTGAAAACTATGACATTTTTAATGTATAACTGCTATACCTCCCTCTTGACCACTAAAGCAAGGATTGTGTACATAGCTATAACCTGTAGGGATGGTTTCATTTAATGTAATAAACTCATCAGGTTTAACCCAGGTTTCTGTGTGGACAGAACATCAAAATCGTCTTCACTGATTATCTCAATTACAATTACAGCTTTAAAGTTGATGTCTAAAGTTATCTAGTTAAAGGGAAGGTTTATTTTTAGTCTGAAATATTAGCAGATTTTTTGAAAGAGGATGGTAGTTAATTTTCACTCACCTTTGATAAACTGTGTTTAATGACTGAAATATTGCAGCTTGTATAGAAGTTAAATGTGCCCAAAACCTTCAGTATGTTCTCTTATTTTTGTCTTATTTAATTCTGTTCAGAGGTGATCTAAATATTTGCTTGCTTGGAACATACTGGAACAAATATTTGCTTGCTTGAAATGTACTCACCTTTGCTGTAGTTGTAATGGTTTTTGCCCTTTAGGTCTTTGTGTTAGGCACGTAGCTGAGTTATATATATATATCTCATAAAAGTGAGTACACCCCTTACATTTCTGTAAATATGTCATTAGATCTTTTGATGGGATGATACTGAAGCTATGATACTTTGATACAATGTAAAGTAGTCAGTGTATAGCTTGTATAACAGTGTAAATTTGCTGTCCCCTCAAAATAACACAACACACAGTCATTAATGTCTAAACCACTGGGAACAAAAGTGAGTACACCCCTAAGTGAAAATGTCCACATTGTGCCCAGTTAGCCATTTTCCCTCCCTGGTGTCATGTGACTCCTGTGAGAGAGTGTTGCAAGGTCTCAGGTGTGAATGGGGAGCAGATGTGTTAAATTTGGTGTTATTGCTCTCACACTTTCTCATACGGGTCACTGAAAGTTCAACATGACACCTCATGGCAAATAACTCTCTGAGGATCTGAAAAACAAACTTGTTGCTCTACATAAAGATGGCCTAGGCTATAAGAAGAATGCCAACACCCCGAAACGGAGCTGCAGAACAGTGGCCAGGACCATATTGCGGCTTAACGATACAGGCTCCACTCAGAACAGGCCTCGCCATGGTCGACCATGAAGAAGTTGAGTGCATGTGCTCAGTGTCATATCCAGAGGTTGTCTTTTGAAAATGGACGTATGAGTTTTGCCAGCATTGCTGCAGAGGTTGATGGGGTGGGGGGTCAGCTTGTCAGTGCTTAGACATTTACATTTACATTTATGGCATTTAGCAGACGCTCTTATCCAGAGCGACTTACATGTCCTAATTACAGGGACAGTCCCCCTGGAGCAATTCAGGGTTAAGGGTCTTGCTCAGGGAGCCAGTGGTGGTAGTGTTAGAGGTGGGATTCGAACCTGGGACCTCTGAAACCATAGGCAAGTATCCTACCACTAGACCACCGCCACCCCATTACGCACACTGCATCAAACTGGTCTGCATGGCTGTCATCCCAGAAGGAAGCCTCTTCTAAAGATGATGCACAAGAAAGCCTGTCTGATGAGACCAAGATGAACTTATTTGGTTCAGATGGTGTCAAGCGTGTGTGGCGGGAATCAGGTGAGGAGAACAAAGACAAGTGTGTCTTGCCTACAGTCAAGCATGGTGGTGGGAGAGTCATGGTTTGCGGCTGCATGAGTGTAGCCAGCACTGGGGAGCTACAGTTCATTGAGGGAACCATGAATGCCAACATGTACTGTGACACACTGAAGCAGAGCATGATCCCCTCCCTTCAGAAACTTGGCCGCATGGCAGTATTCTAACATGATAACGACCCCAAATACACCTTCAAGATGGCCACTGCCTCGCTAAAGAAACTGAGGGTAAAGGTGCTGGACTGGCCAAGCATGTCTCCAGACTGAAACCCTATTGAGCATCTGTGGAGCATCCTCAAACGGAAGGTGGGGGGTCTGTAACATCCACCAGCTCCGTGATGTCTTCATGGAGGAGAGGAAGAGGATTCCAGTGGCAACCTGTGAAGCTCTAGTGAACTCCATGCCCAAGAGAGTTAAGGCAGTGCTGGAAAATAATGGTGGCCACACAAAACATTGACACTTTAGGCACAATGTGGACATTTTTCACATAGGGGTGTACTCACTTTTGTTGACTGGTTTAGACATTAATGGCTGTGTGTTGAGCTATTTTGAAGGGACAGCAAATTGACAGTTATACAAACTGTACACTGACTACTTTACATTGTATCAAAGTGTTGTAACGTCAGTGTTGTCCCATGAGAAGATATAATAAAATATTTACAAAAAAGTAAGGGGTGTACTCACTTTTGTGAGATACTGTATGATATATATGTGTGTTTTCTAGTCTATATTTTGCGGTTTATTTCTCTGAGGTTGTTGATCGGGGCAGCGGAGACCTAGTGGTAAGGGACTAGGTCACAGGGTTGGAAGATCAAATCAAATCCCAGACCAGTAAGTTGCCCTGAGGTACCCTTTAGCAAGATACCGTTCTCATCACTGCTCCCTGGGTACTTTAAGTAGCTGTCCCCTGCTGCACAGTGTATATGGGTGAAAAGCAGGGGTTGCAGTTTGTTGTGTTTCACACTGAGAAGTAGTCACTTTCACTTAAAACTATTAAATGCAGCCACTTTATTTTTTTTTCCAAAAGAGAAAGATTAATTTGAGTTTTATTTACCCTCCCATGACTTAAGTATTAAAATCAATCTGCTGGTTAAATACTGTTTGACCCAAGGCTTAATAAGATACTAAAATACTCTATGAGCCTTATTAAGAGTCTGTCTGGGACCATCAGACTTAGTGTTTTTTTTTTTGTTTTTTTTTTTTTTAATAGTTTTCATATTGAAGGAATATTTTTCATTTACATTTGTCAACATAATCTGCATGACTTGCAAAAATGCAAAAAAAACAATATAATTGCTGTTTATGGCCTTTTCATAGATTAACAAGTAGGCAAATGGTCAGCATTCTATATTCAGGTCATAAAATTCTTTAATGAATAAATACATTGCATTCAAACTGAAATTTGCATAATTGTACCAAGTGTGGTCAGCCTTAAGATTTCAGCCTTTAAAACTTCATTTTCTGATACTGGCCAATAAAGTTTTCACTTGCTTTTTTAAGATTTCTTCATAAATACATCAAACAAAATAAAAAAAATATTGTATTGTTGGTGATTGGATGACAACCACAGACGAAATACTGGCTCATTACTCATTACTGTCCACATTTTAAGTAGCTATAAGTAGCTTTAAAGGCACACACTTATGTTTTATAAAAAACACAAAATAAACATATTTGTGTGTGAGAACATTCCATAGCAGTCACAGACTGCTCGTAATGAACTACACAGTCTGGACCAATAAGTCTTCATTGCATTTTTTATTATTAATAAAATAAATTATTTATTAAGCATGGGAGAGTTATATATTTTTTGCTGTCATTTTCTAAAAAATCAACATGACCAGGTATTACACAGAATTCTTGTCCTCAACTAATTTTTTTGACTAACCACTCTGAACCACACTTAAAAAAACTCACTCAAGCAGTGTCGGCCCATATCATTTTACTGACACACACTGATGATCTTTACAAAAGACATGAATTGACGTTTCTGAGCCTCTGCATTCATGAAGCACAGTGTGGATGGAGGCTCATATTTCTTTAAGAAAAGCTGGAAAACAAAAGGCAGCCCAAACGCACTGGCAGCTCAGTATCATTAAATTAACCTATCTCTATCTCACAGTTTTTGAACATTAAACACTTATTATAAAACAAAGCAATAAAATAAGCTTCTTAATAAAAAAATTTCCTTTTATAAGTAATTTCTTTAAAAGTGGTGATATAAGTCTCTTTCAATTAAATGAAAGAGGGACTTTAATATTCAAAAATGCTGTCAACTACATAGCCCTAACAGACACCGATTACACATCATACACAAGCAAGCATGAGGGCACTGAAAGGGTCACGTTTAACCTCAGTAAGTGTGTGGCTGTTTCTGAAACTCGGTGACTGCAGGTCCCAAGCTTGGAAGTGCAAAAATAGCTTATTTAATGCATGGGGATTTGATAAGATTGCAACAGCAGTAAATTATTACAATAAAAAGGAGCAACAATATGATTCGGATTAGAGTGCAAGGCAGAAAGCTTTGAACACACTAAAAAAATAGCTCAGGGCACTGTGGAGGAAATCCGTGGTTTTTTTTTTCTTTTTCTTTTTTAAAAACAAGTTGTCTCTACAAATAACTTTCAGTCAAAAGAGAAACCACATCATCTATCCAGAACTTTATACAGCACTGTAACTCACACAGTTATATTGCAAAAGGCTACTTCCAAAAAGCACCATCTAATAAATAGGTTTGGTAAAAAACAAAAACAAAAGAAAACAACTCCAGAAATGCAAAAAATGCTCAATTCATGTTCCAAATAGTCTACAATATTCAGGAATGCAATTGTACAATTGATGACAGAGTAGATCTTTTAAAAAAGGAGGCATTTCTAATAAGAAAATGGCAATGGTTCCTCCATTCTGTTAAATATGGGCAGAAATAGCACCCTGAATATGAAAAAAAAAAATTAATGCAAAGTGAATGATGATTTAGGAAATGAACAAAACATATCCTTTCTGCACTGATGCCGTAATCCCGTCTAAAGAAAATAGCAATGTTTTGGACCAAATAAAACATGTTATAAAAAATGTCAGAAGAAGGAAGTCCAAGTCCAATTTTTGTTGCGGGTTGGAGTGTGTCAGGGCTATGTGTAAGTGTGTGTTGAGACTGAATCGGTGCTGGTGGTATGAGAGAAGAAGGTGCTGGCTTTCTTCTGGCTACTCCATGATGGCTCTGTAGATGACCGGCTCGATGTAATCTCCACGATACCTGGAGTTGATCACTCGCTGCCTCTTTGTGTCTTGAACCTTCTTTTCGCCAAAAATTCCATCAAAGCGCATGTCTGATGCTTTTGACTGGACATAAACAAACAAAAATGTGAAAACATTAGACTCACTGAAATGTCTCAGGGAATCAGGTATCAGGGCTTGTTATTTGGTTTCTTTGAGGGGGCTCACCAGTCTGGACTTCACCCTTTTGGGAAGTTCCTCATCTAATGTGTATACGTCGTCCCGCTTGGCTGTTAGCTGTGATCCATCCTCAAACTCCACCTGCACAAGGAGTTAGAAAACCTCACTCATTACTGCTGTAAACAAAAGGAAGATGGGGTAATGTGTTTTTACCATGTTTGTAATCTTTATGAGTAAGTTTTCATCACAGAGATTTAATCACAGAAATGTAAATGGATACTCCATTTATAGTTGCTTTCAAATGTTTCCAACGTTAAACATTTTTAAGAGTCAGCTTTTGCATTTGTGTTAGTTTTGGAGGGATAGAGCTAAAAATGACAAGTATGACAAGTAAGTTTATTTAGTAATTTCCTGCAGTGTGCTCAGAAAAGAGACGTTATCTTCATCCTACTTTTATCACATAACCTGATCTGAAAGCGTTACAGCTGTAATACTAGTAATTAATGATTTGAAAGAGTGTAAGATTGCAGAGTGAAATGGTGAAAACACGAAAAAAACAAGGACAACAAAAGTGCAAAATATTCAGTATCCTTAACCCTCTTTTTTTACATTAAGAAATCTAGTATTTTGGCTGTAGCATACCATTTCAAATATGGTTATACCTACAATTACAACACTTTCTCCCTGAAAAATATGGGGGGGAAAAATTATATATATACACACATATATATATATATATATACACATAGTACTGTGCAAACGTTTTAGGCAGGTGGGAAAAAATGCTGTAAACAAAGAATGCTTTCAGAAATATCAATAACGATTGTTTATTTTTATCAATTTACAAAATGCAAAGTGAGCGAACAAAAGAAAAATCTAAATCAAATCAATATATGGTGTTGCTACCTTTTGCCTTCAAACCAGCATCAGTTCTTATAGCCCCCACAGAGCCCTGATCTCCACATCATCCAGTGTGTCTGGATTACATGAAGAGACAAAAGGATGTGAGGAAGCCTACATCCACAGAAGATCTGTGGTTAGTTCTCCAAGATGTTTGGAACAACCTACCAGCCGAGTTCCTTCAAAAACTGTGCAAGTGTACCTAGAAGAACTGATGCTGTTTTGAAGGCAAAAGGTGGTCACATCAGATATTGATTTGATTTAGATTTCTCTTTTTTTCATTCACTGCATTTTGTTGATTGATGAAAATAAATGATTAACACTTCCAATTTTGAAAGCATTCTTTGTTGACAGCATTTTTTTCCCCACACCTGTCTAAAGCTTTTGCACAGTACTGTATATATACCTTTCTTCTACACCCATAACATATATTTGTATTAAAAATAGTATAATAAAAATATTATAATTGTAGTATTAATATGTAATTAGAAATATTTTTATTCATAAAATATCAAAAGATTTAAATATATAGTAGTATGCACACAGACACACATGCTTATTTATAAAAAGTCAGACTGTACAACACTTTCCACACATGACTAACTGCATCACTAAAATTCCTCTACTTTATTATGGTAATTGAAACTTAAATTACACAAGTCAATACTTCAGTGCGTCACATGGTATTGATGCCAAGAACCCACTACAGTACCTGGTACATTTGGATGATGTGAGCTACCACAAACTTGGCTCCATATATGAGGCCATCAGTCCACCGCACCTGCACAACCTCTCCAGGGGGTGGCGGACCCAGCTGGCTGCAGTCCCGGCTCTACACACATACAAAAAGGAATTTCAAATGGACAAACAAAAGTGAACAAAAATGAACAAAAATTTCAAAGATAAATTGTGAAAACCTTTTTTAAACATTTGGGTAACAAATTAATAACACTGCGTTCTCTCACATAATAAAGCAAAGAATAAGAAACAAAATGATTTTCATATTGGCTCCTTCTAACAATATTTCTGGTAGAACAGATCTGGTAGAACAAATCTGAAAATAACCTTGTGAATCTTGTTGGCAATGTTCATTTAACTTCTATTAACCTGTGGTCATCTCAGGATTTGAATCGCCTGGCCCACAGAAAAACCGTAATGATCCAGATGACATAGACAATTAAAGATTAATATTAAATATGAATAATTATAATAATGAATAATAATAAACAACTTTTTTTGTTTAACAGCGGACTCTCCATAGCCCTCCTTTTTCAGACCACTGTTACATTTGAAAGATAACAAAAAAACCTATAAAGGTAAAATACATTTTTGTTTGATGCTATTTGAGTCTTTCCAAGCCATCACTATAAACACAGTATTTGGCCAGTCATCATACTGCAGTTGCCACCAGAGATTATAGCAAATTGACATTTTATTTATTTACAAAAAAATTAAAACTGTACAAGTTTCTTCCTCTTTAACTGTAAAAGTGTCTTTTTGTATACTTTATCTTACTTAATGATGATGAAAATATGATGAACATATATTTAATGGCTATTTGTTTAATCCATTGTGTTTTGGTCTCTTGCCAGGCTGCCACTGTAAATAAGAAATCTGTTCCTAATGTTTTGCCTGGTTAAATAAAGGTTAGATAAATAATACTTTGGTTTCTGGTGTTGCCTAGAGGAGTATGAATTACACTTTTGAGACCCGAGTGCTTCCCAAGTAAGTTTCTTCTTACAGTTTAGAAGTTTTTATAGAAGTTTTTTTTTTTCTAACTCTGTCAACTATGACTTGTGTGCTAGTGCTCAAACCCAGATTTTGTGAGTAGCTTTGTGACAACATCAGCTGTAAAAAGTTCCATACAAATAAAATGTACTTGTTTTTTAGTTAATGAAGTAGTTGGAATGCTTTTTTTTTTCTTTCTTTTTTTTGTTGCTGTTTTCTAATTATTTCAGGTCTTTCTATTATTAAGATACAACATCAGAAAAAGGTTTCCTATTTTTAAAACTATTGAGTGAGGTAAGTTTATAACATATGTTCCTATGGTTTCAATTTCAGTTCATACTACATTTGTACTTCTAAAAAGAAAATAATTTTTTTTTGTCAAAAAAAAGTGTAGTGATAGGTTAGGGCTTTTTTTTTTGGCATATATCCCAAACTCAGTTCCTCTCACCACTATGTCCTCAGGGAACAGATTGTCGCTGAAGGAGCCATCATCAAAGTTGACCTCATAAAATGTTTCTTTGTAAAGTTGCACCACATCGCACTGGTAGTAACGGCCATTTTTGTGCTTGCAGATGACTTTCTGACCCACACTGAGTTCCCTCATGGCATCTTTGTTCCGCTGAGGGTAAAAATACTAACAATAACTTCCATATCATACATCAACAAGTAAGCATTGGCATTGCCCAACACATGAAAATGGAAAACAAAAACACTTCTACAAATTTTATTTATGTATTATTTTCTAAAGGAACAGTATGGCAACAATAACTGTGGATAAATAAAATTATTTAAAAATAAATAAATAAAACAAAATAAATAAATGTGGAAAAACAAGACATTAGACAGTGAAAATTTATTTCAGCCTTTTGGCCTTGAATGGGGACACTAAGGGATGTAGGGAAATTCAACCTATTCAAATTAGAGTTCAAATTCATCCTTAAATGATGGTGCCCCTTTGCCCTTAACTAAAAAAAAAAAAATGATGCCACTTATTTTTCAGAATGCAAGGCATAATATACAGTACAAGAAATACAATGCACTTATAGTATAGTATCATATAGTATTATAGTATCTTAAATAAAAATATTGTTTTAACACTGAATGTGACTAGGACACATTAGAAAGGTATGTATGATTTGCTTTCTATAGTATCTTATCTAGCAAAACTTATAAGGGTGTGTCTCATGAAAGCGCGTAATGGACACTGACTATTATGAGAACATATTTGGCTGGCTGATTACTGGTACAGAAACTTTCTTAATCTTTTCTGTACAAAGCCTGACAATTAACTAACTACATTATAATTTTAAGTATGTAAAGAGAATATCTGTTCAGAACTTTGTAAATAAAATAATTCACTATATATTTTTTAAATGAATTATATTTTTCTAAATCAATCCTTTAAAAACTTGAAAAAATAACATTTTTCTTTCATATGGCATGTTCAGTTAACTTTTGATTTTAATTACTAAACTTATGTACCTGTCTGTCTGTCTTTCAAAAGATGTAATGTGTGTTCAAGACTTAAGTGTTTACCTCTGAATGGACAGGTCCTTTGTGGCGGCAGCAGGTGACATAGACAACAAAGGGCCAGTCGTCCGGGTGCATGAGGACGCCGGCAGCCTGGGCACAGGTGGGGTGGTATGATGTGGGACAACGGCCATGAGAACATTGTACACAGCATCCTGATGGCTTCTTCATTCTCCGCTTACAGTAATAACATTTCTGTGAAACATACAATATACAAAGAGGCAATTGGATTCTTACTTACATGCTTTTCCAAAGCACAGTTCTTAAGCACGATCCTGCAAAAAATACTTCCTGAGTGTCTTGTGAATCCTGAGTAGGTATGTGAATACTATCAAAGCCTTACGCATATGAAGTTCCACGGTCTTCCTGAACACTAAAATATAAGGAGCAGCAGTGCTGACAGCGGTTTTATTGTACAACATCTAATTCCATCAACACAATTTAGTCTTCTTTGCTTTATTTCACTCTTCTTCGCTGATCCGTTTCAATTTTTTCTGGTCCTCTGCACCTTCCTCCTTCAAACCAACCACCCGCATGTCCTCTCTCGCCACGTCCTTAAACCTCCTCTTTGGTCTTCCTCCACGTCCATAAACCTCCTCTTTGGTCTTCCTAACTTAATTTTAGTCCACTAAAACTAAAATTGTTTTGATGGAATTATTTTAAACTTGATGAAACTACTATATTTTGGAGGAAGAGATATGAACCTTTTTTTTTTTTTATATTTGGGACTTCTTTGCATAACATTTTCATAAAAAACTACGGTACAAAAGCAGTAGAACACACAAGATGGTATTTTGTATATAGCAGAATATTAACTTTGTATATTTGTGAAACAAAATTTAAATCCACATATTTGTGACCACTTTTTCTGTTCATTGTTCATGCAATTATAACAGTGTAAAGAAACAGCTGATCATTTAAAATAAATAAAGCAATAACGAATATAAGATTTGATACGATATCGGCTAAGTGGTAATCGGAGAAATTACATTCTTATACAAACAAAAAAAAACACCACTCATGAAAAGGTCTCTGGAGCTGCTTACCAGTTTGAATCTTTGTAAGGGAATTCCACTAAGGTCTACCGGTGATCTTTCTGCAATGTTCACGAAACGTGCCTCCAGCACTGCTACGGCACACAACACATGCACCCACCTAAAAATCCAAAACACGTACACACCTTTTAGGGCAGACCATACACTGAATCAAAGAAGAAAACCGAATCTTAGGCAAGTAATTATACTGGGAAAAGATTTTTTTTTTTTTTTTTTTTTTGGGGAAATGGTGTTCGACCACCACACTTACTTTTCATTGTTGGCTCTTTGTAAGGCTCCACCTCTTAATGAGCACAGACAACAACTCTATAAAACAAAACAATGCTCTAAAGTAAGACTGGCAAAAAGACTTTGATATGTGAGATTTGTGAATATAATTTTAGCAATTAAACCACTATATACTTTTAACTAGGTTTACCAAAAGCAATGCAATGAACTTTGCTTAAATACAGCTAGCTGATTAGTTCATCATGTATAATGTTCTTCGACTTTACTGTGAGACTGCATAAACTACAAACTCCACAGATTCATACTGAATTCAATCAGTCCAAAATTATTACCGTCAGACTGTAAAAACTACACTGTCACTGTGGATTTATTACACTATTTCTGTCTTACTGGAAAATTGTACTATGGTTACATGTCAACCACATGATCCTTAAATGACAATGTAAATAAACCAGCATAGACATTTATAAATGTTATTCTGACAAGCTAGTTTCATCAGTTTCACTCCAGAAGTTGTCAGGACAATAGTTTCATTTTAAACATCTACCACTAGCGATGCTAGTACACTTACTTCTGTCCAGGCATGGGCTTTACAACGGGCACATTTCCAGTCTTTGGTTACTCTCTCAGGTGCCACACCATAGCAGCCTAGAAAGAAAAGAAAAAATTATTCCATTTTGGAATGTTACAAACTAAAATCTTTCATTTATCCATTGGTGTGCATCTCATTTCTGGTGGTGTTACTTTGGAAATGAATATGGGTAAAGCAGTCATGAAAAGTTTGGCTAGCAAACAACAGCTGTTCATTCAAAAGTGCCGAACATATAAGGTAATTTTTGTGTTTATATTCTTTCTTTCTTTTTCTTTCTGTCATTATCTTTGCCTGAAATTACTTTATGGAGCTCAGGTTGAGCCATTTGCAGCTGTACTAGTAGCCCGGCTGTTAAATATGTGGGTTCAAAACAATGATTTGATCATACAACAAAAACAAAGAGGGACTTTAGCTCACCATTTGTACACTTTCCACTCAGCATTCTACTAAGCATCCTTTCTAGTGCCTACAATCCGTTTCTTCTGAACATCAGTGCAGAAACCCTGTGTTGCCCTGCCTGACTGCATTCTCACTTTACATTAAACATCTGTTACTCCAGCAGCTGCCAGGTGTGATTACAAACAGTACTGACAGACCAGCACCAGCGTGGAAGTTGTGCTCATATTTCAAGCAGAGTATCGTGGGAGATGTAAGGTGGATAGTACACTCTATTTATTAATTTCCATAATATCTAAAATCTCATTTCAGTTTCAAATATAGTATAAAAATGCTTTCTAAATATATTATGGGTCATGTCACTACTTCAAGAATACTGACCAACTGCATGGTTCATTTAAAAAAAAAAAAAAAGACAGAAATGAATAAATCCTGAATCTGAATTAAATGCTAGTGTTGAGAGTAACAGTTTGTGGAATGGAAGGTGTGAAGCTGCTAGACTGCTCCCAAAGGCATAGCTATGCCTTTTTCTGATTCCTGATTTCTCAGCATAACAGATGGCAAAGGAAATCATATGAAGCTTCGCATAGTAGGTGCCAATAATTTCTAAATTTCTAAATAATTTAATAATTTCTAGAAAGCTCATTTCGCAATCTAACAAATATAACTGACAATGTCAGCAGATAAGTGGTACTCACTAGTGTGAACACGAACACAGCACTGAGCACAGCTGATTAGCAGGCTGGTGCCATCCTGCTCCAGGTGAGGTGTGGCGCGGTGGAGCTCAGCACTGTCCTCTGTGGTGGTGCTAAAGCACATCTCAGGGATCAGTGGTTTTGTGCGCATCTGACCCCCAGCCCAGACCACCTCAATATTGCTGCCTTCAGACTGGACAGAGCACATAAATATACAATTACAATGGGATCATGAAAAGGATATTATTGTTTCAAAACTACCTGGATTATTATTACAGAAAACTCCCAAGTGCATTACATAGTTTTAAAATCAATTGGCAATTTGACTCTGAACTCACTGCAAATTAATCAGAGACCTCCAGCCATAAAAAAAAAGTTTCTTTTTTTTTTTTTTTACTTTTACAATTGATTATGTAGAGTTTAAACATAAAAACATGAACAGAAAAGCCTTTAAAACTGATAAAAATGAAAGAACACTAAAGAACTATTAATAGTAAATTCGTTCTCTGTTGTTTAGACACTTAATATGTTTAATGGCCTTTTAGACATGTGTAGAAAAACAAAGACTTACATTGAGCACTGAAGCAGAGTTTAGTGTGTGTACTAAGCTGTGCATTTAGCCTGTCAGGGTGAGGTGGTGTTGATCGGACATAAACGTGGAACTAGGAGTCTGCAACTTTATTAAATATAACGATAGCGTGTGCTCACAAGCACTGAACCCAAAAGTCCTACAAACAGTCACCCAACGTGGAATCCAAAGAGAGAGAGTGACCAACGTTCTGTTCTGACTCATTGGGACCTTTAAACCCTTGAGCCAATAAGACACATGACTAATGAGGCTCCAGGTGCTCCCAGTCAGTGTAGAGCACCACAAACCGTGTCATAACCTATTCACTTGGTTCAGATACTGTGTACTATCTTCTCTCACTGTTCACTTCCCCTTTTGTATTCCTGTTGCTGTTTCTTGGAAGCCTTTCTGTGTGTTCGTGTTGACTATCTATCAAGTCACTTAAATAACATTAATAAACAGCTCAGAATTTCCCACATGTTATGGAAACTGACCACTGCATACCAGAAACTCCACACCAGACTTGCTGTTTAGGGGATGCTTTGACTTAGATGTCTAGTCATCACTATTTGGTCACTGAGATCCTTACGCTTGCTCATTTTTCTGCTTCTAACAAATCAATTTAAATGTTAACTTGTTGCCTAACATAGCCAAACCTTTATAAAGCTGATTGCTATATACATCATAATATAGTGATCCACCAATGGTCAAAGAACAAGACCAGGGCTGTGTTCTAAATATCTGTGACCTCTGCCCCACAACCCAACTCTTTGGTTGCCCATTGGTGTCAATTAAATCAGCCACTATGCTGTGTTTTTAACTGCAAGCACAAAATATTACAAACTACACTTTTACAAATTTATGACACTTAATCAATGTAAACCATTTGAGGCAGTGCTGCGTACCCGCTGGTATGTTTGAAAGAGCATGCAGACAGCACAATACGGTGGTTGAAGGCCCATCTCTCTATTATACTCTCTCTCCCTCTCTTCATTATACGGCCTGTTCTGCCACAGCTGAGACAAAGGCTTAGCCCAGGATTCACCCTCAAGCCAGTCCTCTTCAAATCCAGCTTGGTCCTGCAATTCTGCACACACCCATGTATGCACACAGAAATGTATTAAAAGCAATTATTTATATTAGCTTTGTTGTCAAAAGAAAAAGTGCCGACTTCTTGAATATACAGATTGTAATAATTAACTTAAGGGTACAGACTGTAACGGTCACAAATGACTACCGATGACCAAAACAAATAATATTTTTTTTATCTGTCAGATAAAGCATACTTAAATTTAAATAACACAATAGCATTAAATTCCCCACCTTCGTCACTGATGCTATCCTTCATCAGAGGGTGATGCCTGGGGAGCTTCACCAGATTGTTCAGTACAACCTCAGAATCTTCTTGTGCCTCCTATTGGAGAAAAAAACTACACTTTCAGATTTTCAGTGAGATGCAGGAAGCACTATGTTTCACTACCTTTCAAAAGCTTGGAAACAGTGTTTTTGATAATATTAAGCCAATTATCTACAGCTTTATAGGTTTCAAACAATCTGTAAAAAGTTTTCAATTAAAGACACTGTCAGATGTGACCTGGCAGTCCTCTAAGGTCTCTGTGTCTGTATCACTGTCTCTATGCTGCTCTCTGCTGTGCGTTTCCAGATCGCCATAGTCTCCTTTAGCGTAGCTGTGGACATGCAGCACCTCAGCAGGACTTAGAGTGCGCTGGAAGAGCCGCTGAGCTGAACCTTCCCTATTGCCCTGCGGGCAGAGAGAAATAAACTTTTAATTAAAAGAATAATAAGAATAATGAATATAAAGAATAATGCTACATCAGCATTTTGAAAATTCCTCAAATTTTTCACAATATTTTAGTTTTTGGAGGCAACTTGAAATTGACTTAACCAATTAACAAATTTTCTGTTTTCAACTCAATTTCTGAAAAAACTATTTCAGAAAAAAAAATATTCTTTTAAAAGCCATTCTGCTACTCTTATCAACATTGTCTATCGGCTGTGGACTTTGTACTAGATGCAAGAAAAACAGATATGCAGAGGTTTTCTTACCTGGAATGAGCTGCCTTGACTCTCTCTGCATTTGCGCTCAGATTTAGGGCTGGTTTTGCTGTGTTTGGATATAGTATCGCCGCGGTGTCTGGTGTTATTGGTGTGCTTTGCTCGAACGCTGAGGTCACTTTGGATAAGTTTTGCGGTGATGTCACCAGGCTGAGGTTTAGCTGTTATTTTACTGGGTTTGGAGATTATAGACGCACGTGTAGAACTGATGATTCTAGCCTGCCCAGTGGCATTAACAGGTTTTGTTTTGAGGTCCTTGCTTGCAGTCACTGTGTTAGGCTGGGAAGTGATGTAAGTTGGTTGAGAGATGATGTCACTCTGGTGTGAGGTGATGTCGCTAATTGTGGAAGTTGTAACATAAATGGACAGAGAAGTACTATGGCTTGGAATATCTGTGATATCATTAGGATTTAAGGCGATGTCACTTGGATGAAAGATGACATCACTTGGTTGAGAGGTGATGATGTCATTTGGATGAGAGGTATTATCACCTGGCTTAGACATAATGAAATCAGTCGGTGAGGGCATGGTCATGTCGCTTGGCTGTGACTTAATCGTGTCATCTTGCTGAATGGTTATGCTACCTGGTTGAGCTGTGATGTTACTCATCTGTGAGGTGGTGTCACTCGGTTTGCAAGTGACATCAGTCAACTGGTCGACTTCTCCTGGCTGAGAGGTGACATCTGTAATCTGGGATTTGATGATGTCGTTTGTCTGAAAGGTGTCATCACTCGGGTGGGAGGGGATGTCACCAAGTTTACAGGTGACATTACTCATTTTAGAGGTGACAGTGGCACTTGGCTGGGAGGTGAAAATGCAGCTGGGCTCAGAAGTGATTACATCAACTAGCTGTGTGGTGATTAATTTATTTGTCTGAGAAGTAACGCTCAGCTGACACGTCATATCACCTGCCTGAGAGCTGAATTCATTCATGTCAATCGGCGGGAAAATGACGATTTCAGTCGGCTCTGCGATGACATCACTTGACCGAAAGTTGACAGCATTTGGTTGGGAGGAGATATGACAGGGATGAGATGTGATGATATCATCTGAATGGGAGGGGAAATCGCACAGCTCAGAGGTGATGTCATTCGGCATCAGGGTGATGTCACATGGCTCGGAGGTGTTGATGTTACTAGGTTGAGTGGTGGTGTCACTTGGCAGGTTAGTGGAAGAACCAGAGAAAGCTGTGGACAGAGAAGTGCTATGGCTTATGTTATTGGTGATGTTGCACGTCTCTATGACATCACCAGCTTCAGAAGAAATGAGGTTAGCATTCTGTGGTGGTGAAGTGGCATTATCTGATGGACAGATTGGGATCTCTGGGTGAGCAGGGTGATGAACTTGCTTTTCTTCCTGATTTGATGGAGGAGTCTCAATCTCCATCCTCTCTCCATCTTCTCTTTCATCTATGCAACATAAACAGTGCCCATCAAAAGCTTTGGTCCACCTGACTGATTTATTATGTGTCTTACAACATTAAAGACATTTTGATTTAGGTGATCAAGTTTGATTTCCCACACATGATGATCAGCAATGCACTTCATCGCAGAGTCATGCAATTATGTCAGTTTTATATTACATTTAGAGAAAACTGAACAATAACAATAACAACTCACATGAATCAGACTGTTCTTTCTCTGTTTTTGTTTCAGGTTGGTTAAGCCTGGCCCTCTTTTGCTGCACCTGCTCTTCAGCCTCAGCAGAACCCAAATCAGCAACAGCACTGGCTCTCCTCTGCCGCTTTTTTCCCTTCTGTTTATAACTGCTGCTATAAGAAACAAGTTACCGTGAATATAAATGTAAAAAACACTCAGGCATTTAAAGAAATACATAAGAATACTTAAACAATTTTCCTTTTAATTCTACTTTGAGTGTAACTACGTGTAGACATGTTTAGTGGCCACATTCTGATTCTTTGTGTAGAAATGCAGCAGCGAAACTAATGTTACCGAAAAACCTCAGAAATCAATAGTTACCCAAATACTTTTCTCAACCTGCTCAAACCACTACAGCAGCAATTGCAGACAACAAGAGTTGAATGACCCTGATTAAGACCTGGATGAGGGTTGAGACGTTCTGTAGATACATTTTTGTACGAAAAGCAATTTGGGATATTTGTATTTTGACTGTTTGACTGCAGTTAAAATAAAGAAGAAGCATTTGTATAAATGTACTCCAAACATGTCTTGGCTGATTGACTATATCTGGGATAAGCAAAAAAGCATGTACATATGAGTTACACCATCAAATACATAGCTATGTTTGTGATAAAACTGATTTTGTTCCAGCGTATGACAGAAATGATTGAAATCACATACTTCAACTTACTGAAGTACTGACAAAGTACTGTCAATTAATATTTAAAGTCAATATCTACTACAGTGTTTCGGTCTTGCTGTCCTTTATAGTGATTGTGTAAACCCAGTTCTCCTGGTTGTGCTGTCATGTTGTAAACCTTCTGTCAAACTGAGCTTTCAGAAGAGAAGAAAAAAGCTAATATCCGAGCATGAAGACACTCTGTATCTTTGCACTTATATACATACACTTATAATATCATATCTGTTTTGTGCATGTGTGCATTTGTGTGTCTTTCTATATTGGTCAAACCTGGTCTCTTGCATTGCTGGACTGCTGAACTTTTCATCGTTTCTTTTCTTTTCCTCTTTCTCCCTTTCTTCTGCAATGTCTCTCTCTTTCTTTGCCTCCTCTCTCTCCATGTCTGTGTGCATCTCTTCTTTTTCAGTTTCCATTGTTCCTTCCTCTTCATCAAGCCTTTTTAACACCATTTGTCCTTTCAGTCTCTCTTCTACTTCAATGTAATTTTCTTCTTTCTCTAATTTTGCTTCTTCCATCACTCCTCTGTCTCTCTCTCCTTCAATATTTGCCTCCACTGTGTTGGTCACACATTTTTTTGTCTCTTCTTCTTCTCTTTCAATATCTTTCATTTCTCTAAATGTCTCTGAATTTGCACTCTCCTGCTCTCCTCCTTTAGTCTCTTCTTTTACTGTCTTTTCATCTACCACTTGATTTTCCAGATTTTCTTTTCTGCTTGCATCTCTTTCACTTGTCACCACTTTTATATCCTCATCTCCTTTAGTCTCTATCTCTGCTGACTCCGTTTCTTTTTTTTCACCCTCACCTGTCTTCATTTCTTCAGTCTCCATCTCTACAGAGTAATCATGTTCTCTTTCATTCTTAGATTCTCCACACGCTTTTTCTGTCACCTCAGTTTCTGCATTCTCTGTTTCATTATTTCTTTTCTTGTCTGCTTCTCCACTCTCTATGTCTTCCTTTTCTCTGTCTATATTCTCGGTTTCTCCACTCTCTACATGCTGCATCACTGTATCTTCGTTCCTCTCTGCTTCTCGACTGTCTTCAAGTTGTATTTCTACTTTATCATCTTCTTTCTTCTCTGTTTCTCCTCTCTCTTCACACTGTGTCACTTCACCATCTTCCTTCTCCTCCATTTCTCTAAATGCATTAAACTCAATCTCTCCTTCTTTCTTATCTCTTTTTAGAATTTCCAGTTCTTCTTTTTCTCCTTCTTTCTTCTGCATTTCTACTTTGTTGTTAAGTTCCAACATACTTTCTTTCTTTTCTGTTTCTCCACTCACTTCAGCCTCCATGATTACTGGCTCCTTCTCTCCCTTTTTTTCTTTCTTTTCTCCATTCACTGTTTCAATCTCTATTTTTTCCTTCTTCCCTGCTTCTGTTTCTTCTATTTCAGGCTTTGCCGCTCCATTCTCTGGATCAGTTTTTTCGTTCTCTGCCTCTTCTATTTCTTGGATGGTCTTTTCTGCCTTTTTCTCTGCATCTGCCTTTCCTGCCTCTGTATCTTGTTTCTTGTGATCAGATTTTGTTTCTATCTCTCGTCTGTCTCTTGTTTTTTCAATTTCTTTCCGTCCACTCTCTGCATTTTCTGTCTCTTTCACTCCTAACCATTTAGTCTTTTCTGTTTCTTTCTTTTGTTTCTCCTTTTCTTCTCTCTCTGCAACTGTCTTTTCCATCTCCTTCCTTTTCTCTGTTCTTTCTTTTTCTTCTCCCACTCTTTCCGTCCTGTTGCTGTTACTCAGCTCTCCTCTCTCTCCCTCTGTTTTTCCATCTTGCAGAAATACAGCTGCCTCTGGAGTGGGCTTGGAGTGGTCGATGGGTGCATTGTCTTTCCCTGCTTTCCACAGTTTATATCGCTCTGGCTGGAACTTTCGCACAAACATATCCATGGAGATCTTCACCATATCTTTTCGACATGAGCACTAAGACAAAAGAATAGAAAAACTAAATCTCAGCAATAATACTATACAGCAAATTAAAAAAGTAAATTTATTACATTATTACATAAAAGTATTACATTATTACATATATTTACAAATACAGAGTAGTTATTAAATGTGTGAGGTATTTCAAATTTACCTGCTATCAATGATCTATCTATCTGTCTATCTATCTATCCATCCATCTAATGTGTGAGTTAGCTAAACAACATAAGCCAGACAAGTTAAATAAAAGGCAACAAAGAGTACAGATTGGTCTAAATGGCAGAGATTAAAAAATACTTTAGTCTGTATGCCTATATTAGATTTCCAGTCTGATACTGGTATTAGTGTTGTTCCAATGAGAAGATAAACGAAATAAATAAGTATTAAAACTATTGTTTTTAAGCTTTTTTTTTGAAGAATCCTTTTTTAATTAGTCCTTACTAATGTTGCTTGCTTGCCGTAATCAATCCAGCGCTGGGTGGCAAAGTTGGTGGACTCTGCACAGTTAAAGCCGTGGTTGAACCCAGCATGATAAGCATATGGGAAGGTCACAATAAATTGGTTTGCTTCTTGTATGACCTGAACAGATAAAAAGATAAAGGTTAGGAATTAATATTTTAAAGACTAAATATCCCATATTTAAAATATACCAAATTATCATTTTTATTTTTAAAAGGTTTTCAAAAAATTCTTCATAATGGCAGAAATAAATACATGTGAAGTTGAGATTTTTAAAAACATTAACCTCAAACAGTTTATTTATTTTCATGAAATTGTTATTCATTCATTTTGAAATGTTGAATATAAAGTTTTATTTAAATTTAAATAAAAGAGTGATAAGCAACATTCTCTTTCTTATGACAGTGATTTAAAAATGTCCATGTTTCATAAAATATTAGAAATAAAGAAGATAAATGGGACGTTTTGAAATAATTAGTTTAGTCAATGCACTGAAAATTTTAAAAACAAGCAACAGCTAACCTTTTCAAGTGGGATACCATACTTTCTGAGAATAGATGGAGAAATCAAGGTCATTTTGTGTCGTAAGAAGGCTTCACAACTTTGTGCACTTCCAGGAAAATATCCTGCACAGTCCAGACATTATCACAGTCAGACAAAAGATGCCCAAACAGAACAACTTCCACAAAAAAAAAAATCCTTCCATTCCTACCTTTAGCAAGGCGCTCCAACCTTTTCCCATGTTCTGGAGGCACAACATACCTAAACAGAAATTTGCTGTTACCCTTAACACTCCTTTTGGCCATTTATCAGGCACATTTGATTAACAGAACTGATATAATTATGCAATTATACATAAAATTGTCTAGTAAGCAATACCAGGATTTGGGGTCTCCAAAGTGCAGATAGTTGATGCTGTAGAGATCCATGTACTCTGTGTGCCATGCAAATGTACTCTTCCACATTCCAAAGTAAAGATATGGTGTATTTACTCCTTTTATCTTAATCCCACTCTCTCTCTCCACTGAGTCTAGAATTGTGTTCAAGTGTCCAATGTTCCATTCAGTCACATCCTGCACAGAAATGTAATGGGATACATGTACTATTAACTATATAAAACACTACGTTTAACACACTCTTTCCTTCTCACAAAACACACTACCATTCTACTACCATGTGGTTTCGTGCTGAGAATGTTTCCTCACATTAATTTTGTTCAGCAGTGATACTGTAGTCAGAAAGTGACCACATTATGGGAAGAGATAAATTATCCAGCAACAATTGGGCTGCTGGGTGTAATAGTACAACAATAAAGTTGGAGTGAGGTTTGTGATCCATGACTGAGCTTCCAAAATTAGTACATTACTGCTCTTGTAGCCGAATCCAATCAGACTCTCACATCAACGTTGCAGCATCTATTGTAAAGCCTCTTAGAAGAGTATAGGCTGTTTCAAAACCTCTTTACCAATAGTCTTAATTTCAGAAGAATGCTGAATAAAGTCTCTACAAAAGTTTGGGAATATTGCATAAATGGAGGGTAATTTATTCTGATGTTTTGTAAGTAGTGGATGCTGCATGTTAAAGATACAGTACTTGCATGTGGTGTTATCAGGATTTAAATTAAGTTCCCAGTCACATAAACACAGTATTTATTAAAGACATAGGTCACTGAAGTAAACAGAATTTATACTATAAACATCACAAATTAGCCCCCCAAAAAATATGCATGATGTAGTGAAGTTATTAGTGCTTATGAGAAGCAGAATACAAAAAAAAAAATTAAAAATTAAAAAAAAGATTAGTGACTCACAGGATCATAAAGAGTTCCACTAATTTCTGCCCCATACAGAGGAGGATTGAAGGTAAGATTTTTCCAGTACTTTCTCTCTAGCTCTTCAAAGTCCACATATCTGGGGTTGCAAAACCTGCAACAGAAAAGTCAGTGAATGGTAGCATTGCAAAAAGAGTGTTTTAACCTTTTTTGTTTAGTTAATCTAACTTCTAGTATTAAGTTAACACTATAACCATGTAACTTCCACAATTGTGCTGAACTAAAAACTGAGGCAGTTCAGTAACTAACACCTTTGATTTAAAATACCCTTTTTTGACATATTTTGTACATGGCTTATGGTAGCATAAAGTTTTGGATTTTTTTTAATACTCACTTTTCTGTGTTAGAGACTTTGCGGAACTCCCGGACACTCATGGGCTTTTTCTGGATGTTGTACTGTGTGAAAAGCCCTGACTGACCGGTTACAACTTGCTGAATTGGAGCAGGAATAACTAGGTCATCTATGTCATCATACGTATGCCGGGGCTTCCAGTCTTTAGGAGGTATGATCTGCGTCAGGAATAAGATATTAACCACAGGCTCAAGCAGGGTAAACATCTCTTACAGCACAATCTGCCGCACACTCATTTAAACTTCTATATATATAAAAACTTGGTATATGAGTTAAGAAATGTATGTAAGAAATTACTAAAAATGAACTAAAGGGATTGAAAAGAAGCAGGATATGGAAACTGCAATAGAGGTGTAAGCAAGTGATCTCAACAACTTAAAAGAATGCTAACCTTTGCAATACCCGCTCTGTGAGCCCCCTGTGACTCCATGTAGGCAATGTAGCGACCAAAATCTTTAAACTCTTCCTTAGTTGGGTGGAAGGTCATGATCCTGAACACAGGATTTTGGGCTACTGTGTCTGAAGCCATTTCTGCTAATGGAACTGTAAGCACAGAAAGTAAAATAACAGCATTAAACACAGAACAGAAAAATGATGTAACTGTATCATCAGAAAGCATATCTTGCAAAAACGTACCATATTACGCAGTAATAAATGTGTATATATAGTGCTAATAAACTACAAATTTAAAGAGACTTAAAGGAGCAGTGCTGAAAACAACACAATGATAAATACAAATGTAGAATCAATTACATCGAGGGTAACAGAAGCTCTAGCTTGACTTAATAAACCCTCATTACACATAAGTAAGCATTACACCATTAATATACACCATTATAACACATGACTGTGTGAGACAGGTTAACAGTATCTTTAACATTATATCAACCTTTAAAATAAGTAAAACAGGCAAAAACAACACAAAAACCTCAAAAAGGGGCACAGCAGTGCTTTCAGAGTCTTAAAGTGCGCTCTAAGCGATTTTAGTGCAGATAATTTTGGTGCTGCTGGTCCTTATTTGGAAATATACTATCTTGTGTAAAAAATAAAATGACTTACATTAAAGGTATAACAGTGCATTTATAATGTAATATAGGAAATTAAGTGCTAATTTAAAAAATAAGACATATACTATATGTATGAAATACAGACTATAGTGAAGGAAAGCTAACTGACGTTAGCATGCTAATGTAGCTGTCTGGATAAGCCCCGCCCTGAAAAACTGACTAATCGGAACGCCAGACAGCAGTCACTTTTGCACTTCTGAATGGTGAAAACTCATGCCCATCAAACAAAGGACCAATCAGATTCCAATCCCGGAAAAACACATCTCGGTTAGCAGGCTGCTTTCAACAACAACAAACTTTGACTAGTGAGGATTGATTAAGTGTAAAGTAGTGAATGAACATCTATCAGCACGGTTCAGTGGATTAAGACTCGATATAAAATGGTCAAATAACTCAGAATTAGCACGAAGAAATTAAGTTAATGGATATTTTTCCCTAAACTTTGACGCTTTGCGAAGGTTAGCCCGTTAGCTCAGCATTACAGCGCCTCAGTTTCATAAACTGCTGCTCTGCGGCGGCGAAACTGAGAGTCTCTCTGAAGCAGAAAAGGGGAATGAAGTCTTACAGCTTTCTGATGTTTGATCTGATGGATCGTCTTTAAAGTGTGCAGAGAAACGCGGCGCTTACAGCGGGTTTCAGCGCGGAGTGAAAAGATCCTCCATTATTGTGACACACGAACACGCATGCGCAGTGAGACTGTTTACAAAGATGGAAGAAGGCGTTCCTTCATAAAGAATAACATTACTATTATAAATAATAAATAATACTACATATGGTGCAAAACGTAATAACGATATACTACTACTACTACTATATAATAATAATAATAATACTACTAATAATAACAATAATAATTGTTATTATTATCATTATAATTGTTACTATTATTATATAATAATAAACCTGGTCATCATCATGATATAAAAACATCTTAAATACCTTAAAGTAGTAAACAAATAAAATATCAATAGCAATACATATTACAGCTAATACAATATTAAAGTAACAGAATCATAAATGTATATACTTTATAAGGGTCAAAAGAAAATTTAAATGTAATAGTAATAGCAAATTTGTTACTGATGCAAGAAGCTGATAACAGTATAACACACACACACGCACACATATATGTATGTGTGTGTTTGTGTGTGTAACAAAAAAGCTTATCAAAGTCAAATTTTTTGTGTTACACATTTTTGCAACACTTGCACACTGTGTTTTTGGACTAGGCTTCCCCTTGGCAGTGTATTTTCCGCCCTCATTTTTTGCTAGGCAGAAGGGCCGGGGAGGAGGGTGGGGCACGGGCAGTGGGCGTGCCCTGAGAGTGGGCGCGGCTTCTACTTTATCAGCAGACAGATAGTTCATGTCGCTTCTGATCAGAAGGGAAGGGCTGTTAACACAGGCTCAGCGTCAACAGTCAGATAGTTTGCTCATTAACGGGCCAGTCTGAAGCCCAGATCATAAGACACGTAAGGATTTGGCTATTTGGATGTATAAATACTTCATTAAAAGCCAGAAGGTACTTGTTGCAACTACAACTATTTACAGAAGAATAAGGTTCATTGCCTTTAAGAAAAGTGTTGATAATTAAGATAATTAAATCATATAATATTATATTTAATTAATAATATCTGGTCCATTTTAATCTACATTGATGTTATTGTATTTGTACGATTGTTTTGTTGTGTTCTTCCTTTTCTCTGCCAGGTTTATTTCTTCTTTCCTTTTCTTTCTTTCCTTTCCTTTTCTTCTTTGCTATTCTTTTCTATTGTACAGTCCCTGCTTTCTAGAGCAAAATGCACACATTCTTTATTCAGCAAAAAGCAGCTCTTTGAAGAACATGTCTAGAGGGCCAGAGAAATGGGGCCTACAGGAAGGAAGGTGGGGCTAGAAGAGTGGATGTTTCCAGAGACCAAAGTAGAGATAAAGAGTGGTTGTGGCATGTGAAAACTAAACCTCTTTTCCTCTTTCCTGGCAGCTCAATATTCAACATCTTCCTTCCAATATAAACCTCATCTCTCCTCTGGACATGTCCAAACCAAAACGTCTCCAAAATGTTTAACCTGAGCTGTCCCTCTAATATACTCATTTCTAATCCTGTCCGTCCTTGTCACACCCAATAAAAATCTCATCATGTTTAAGTCTGACACCTCTAGCTCTGCCACCTGTCTTTTCGTCTGACACTGTCTCCAACCCTAACAACATAGCTGGTCTCACTACTGTCCTGTAGACCTTCCCTTTTACTCTAGCTGGTACGTCTGTCACAAATCACTCCAGCCACTCTTCTCCATCAATTCCAACCTGCCTGCACTCTTTTCTTCTCCTCTCTTCCACACTTGCCATTACACTGAACTGTTGATCCCAAGTATTTAAATTCCTCCACATCTGTCACCTCTACTCCCTGCATCCTAACCACTTCACTTTCCTCTCTTTCATTCACAGTCATGCATTCTGTCTTCGTCCTACTCGCTTTCATTTCTCTCCTCTCTAGAGCTTATCTCCCATTTCTCCAGGTTCTCCTCAAGCTGCTCCCTACTCTCACTGCAGATCACAATATCATCAGCAAACATCATCGTCCACAGATACTCCGGTCTAACCTCATCCATCAACCTGTCCATTACTATTGCAAACAAGAATGGGCTCAGCGCTGATCCTTGTGTAATCCAACCTCTAAGTGAAAGTGACAACCCTTGTCATTGTGAAATGCAGTACAGCACAACACAATGACACAACCACAACCACTGTGTTTCACCCATACACACACAGCAAGGGGCAGCTATTGAAAGCACCCAGGGAACAGTGACAGGGATGGTACCTTGCTCAAGGGTACCTCAGGGCAACCCATTGGTGAGGGAATTAAACCCACAATCTTCCGATCTGGGGCCAACTCCCAAACCACTAGGCCACCGCTGCCCCCATAAATGCAACCGTCACTTCCACTGCAGTTCTCACTACTGTTGCACTCTCACATACTTCTCTGCAACACCTGACTTCCTCATACATAACCACAACTCTCTATGCACCCTAAAAGTATGAACCATAGCATAAAACCATACTGCTGCATTAAAGCATAAAACCATACTGCTGTTCACTAATCATCATGTTTCCAAGATGGCGCCACGTGAGAGGCAGCCAGTTACAGGAGCTCTGACAACTTTCTGTTCTTTTTACTTATTTAATCTATTTTCTTTACTTTATTTATTACTTCTTTCACTTCCTCTTCTAATCTGTCACAAGTACAGCAGTCTGAGGAGACTTGTAAACTTTTTTTTCTGTTTTTTAATTGTTTTACCCTGCACGCGGTGAGACACCAGGCAATGGGTTCATTGTTTACACCCGGGACCAGCTGCTGGCGCTTAGCAACCAGCCGCTACAGCCCAGCGAGAGAGCGGAGATCCCCAGAGAACTACAGCGGAGGAGACGGGGCTGCAGAGCTGGAGTGAAACACTGGGAGAGAAAGAGACGGTACAAGCCATCGGTGCCCTCGATCATTATGGGGAATGTGAGATCTCTCCCTAACAAGATCGATGAGCTAACGGCGCTCACCAGGCTCCAGAGAGAGTACAGGGAGGTCAGCATGATGTGCTTCACAGAGTCCTGGCTGACACACCTCACTCCAGACTCTCTCGCTGCTGTTCCGGGATTCCACCTGGTGAGAGCGGACCGGAGCGCGAAGGAGACCGGTAAGAGGAAAGGCGGGGGGATCGTGATGTATGTGAACGAGAGATGGTGTAACCAGGGGCACATCTCCGTTAAAGAGCAGTGCTGCACACGGGACGTGGAGCTGCTAGCGGTCAGCATCCGACCGTACTATCTGCCGCGCGAGTTCTCGCAAGTCATCGCGATAACTGTTTACATCCCGCCGACGGCAGACGCAGCAGCAGCTTGTGAAACAATACACACAGTTGTGTCTCAACTGCAGAAAGCACATCCCCAAGCCTTCCTCCTGATTTCTGGTGATTTTAATCATGTCTCCTTGTCCTCCACTCTGCCTACTCTCACCCAGTATGTGGACTGCTGCACCCGGGACAACAGGACTTTGGACTTACTGTATGCAAACGCTAAGGATGCATACAGAGCATCACCTCTCCCTCCACTGGGACACTCAGACCATAACCTGGTCCATCTGGTTCCCTCTTACATACCTCTAGTATGCAATCAACCCCCCACTACGAGGTATGTGAGAGGATGGTCTGATGAGTCTAGCATGGCACTCAGGGACTGTTTTGAAACCACAGACTGGGAGGCGCTGTGCAGCCCACATGGAGAGGACATCGACAGCTTAACAGTCTGCATAACTGACTACATCACCTTCTGTGTGGAGAACACTGTACCGACCAGGAGAGTACGGTGTTACTCCAATAATAAACCATGGCTGACCCATGATCTGAGAGCTCTGCTGAAGCAGAAGTCAAGAGCCTTCAGATCAGGAGATAAGGAGGCAATGAGAACAGCTCAGAAGGAGCTGAAAAGAGAAATAAGGAGGGGGAAGGACAGATACAGGGAGAGGCTGGAGGAGCAGCTCAAACTAAACAACATCAGAGGTGTGTGGAGAGGACTGAACACCATTACTGGTAGGAGCACAGTGAGTAGGGGAGGCCCAGAGTCTGGAGATAAGGACTGGGCTAATAGTCTAAATCTGTTCTTCAACAGGTTTGACTCAGGAATCTGCCCCTCACCCAACCATCAAAGCTCATCACATGCCAGTGCCCCCTTTCACACCTCCCTGCAAACTCCAACGGCACCTCCCCTTCACACCTCTCTGCAACCCCCACCAGGGATATCAGCTACGTATCCCCTTTTATCTTTATCTTCTCCTTCTCTACCCCCCCTTTCCCCTGAGGACTCGACTGCCCCCTCCTGCTACCCCACTCATCAGGAGGCTCCCACTCTCTCACCACACGATAGCCTCTCCATCACAACTGATGCGGTGCGGTGTCAGCTGAGGAAGTTGAAGCACAGGAAAGCCACAGGTCCAGATGGCATCAGCTCCAGCCTGTTGAGGGACTGTGCAGATCAACTCTGTGAGGTTATCACCTACATCTTTAACCTCAGCCTCAGCCTGGAGCGTGTCCCCATTTTGTGGAAGACCTCATGCCTCGTTCCAGTCCCCAAGACGTCGCACCCCAAGGAGCCAAACCACTTCAGACCTGTTGCCCTCACTTCTAACCTGATGAAGGCTATGGAGAGGATCATCCTCCATCACCTTCGTCCACTGGTCAGGAGGGACCTTGACCCGCTGCAGTTTGCATACCAGCCACACATTGGGGTGGATGACGCTGTCATCTACCTGCTGCATCGGGCCCTCACTCACCTGGAGAGTGCCAAGAGCACTGTAAGAGTCATGTTCTTTGACTTTTCCAGTGCTTTCAACACGATCCGGCCTTCAGTTCTGAGGGGGAAGCTGGAGGGAGTGGGTGTGGACCCATCACATGTCTGAGTGGATTATTGACTACCTCACCAATAGACCCCAGTATGTGAGACTCCAGGACTGTGTGTCTGAGGTGGTGGTCTGCAGCACTGGAGCCCCACAAGGAACAGTCCTCGCCCCCTTCCTTTTCACCCTGTACACGGCAGACTTCAAACACAACACGGACACCTGTCACCTGCAGAAGTTCTCCGACGACACCGCTATTGTTGGTCGTGTGTCGGAGGGGAATGAGCAGGAATATAGGGGGGTCATCAGTGACTTCGTCAGATGGTGCGATCAAAACCATCTGCGCATCAATGCCAGCAAGACGAAGGAGCTGGTGATTGACTTTCGCAGGAAGTCACCCCCCATCACACCGGTGGACATCCAGGGTTTGTGCATTGAAACGGTGGAGGAGTACAAATACCTGGGTGTCCACATCAACAATAAACTGGACTGGTCCACTAACACTACTGCTCTGTACAAAAAGGGCCTGAGTCGTCTACACCTGCTAAGATGGCTGAGGTCCTTTGGGGTAAACAAACAACTCATGAGGACATTTTATGACACTGGTAGCATCAGCTGTTTTTTACGCTGTGGTCTGCTGGTGTGGAAGAGTCGCAGAGAGGGACAGAGGGAAACTAAACAAACTGGTCAAGAGGGCCAGCTCTGTCCTGAACTGTCCGCTCAAGTCCATAGAGCAGGTAGGGGAGGAGAGGATGTTGTCCAAACTAACATCCATCATGGACAACACCTGCCACCCCCTACACGAGACTGTACAAGCACTGAGCAGCTCGTTCAGCAGCAGACTGTTACACCCGCAGTGTAAGAAGGAACGCTACCGCAGGTCATTCCTACCTGCTGCAATAAGACTCCACAACTCATCATAACATCATAACATAACATAACATTACACTACTTGTTTTTATACTTGTTTTTATTATTGTTATATATTATAATATATATATATATATATATATTATTATTATTATTATTATTACTGTATTGTATGTTATATTATTATTATTATTGTTATTATTACATTTATTATTTATTATTACATTTATATTCATATTCATATTTCTGCTATATTTATATTTTGCTACTTGTTATTTATATGTATAATTCATTCATAACTTATTACCGTGTATATTGTAGATATGTATATGTATATATATATAGATATATATAGATAGTTAATTTATTATTTATTTATAGCTCCTCTTTTTCTCTCCTGTACTTGTTCCTTTTCTCTCTCTATATCTTTATATCTTTATATATTTTTTCTTCTCTTTCTATACACCTTTTTTAAGAGCCCTGTAACGCCCAAATTTCCCATTCGTGGGATAATAAAAGATCACTCTACTCTACTCTACTAAAACCATACTGCTGTTCACTAATCATCACCACTTTTCTTAACCTAGCTCCCATAAACCTTTCCTATAACTTCATATGATGGCTGATCAACTTTATCCCTCTATTGTTACTACAGCTCTGTGCATCACCCTTATTCTTAAAAATTGGTACCAGTTCACTTCGTTTCCACTCCTCTGGCATCCTCTTACTTTTCAAGATTGTGATTGTAATTAGAATAATCTGGTCAAAAACTCAGCAGTAAAGGGGCAACAATTAGATGACCCCACAAACAGGATGGTTTTGCAGGTGGAGGCCACAGACGTTTTTTCCATCCTCATCTCTTTTTTTGTTTGCTTTTTCAGTAGATTTGATTTGACCAGGGTAATGCTACTGGTAGCATGAGGTGATACCTGGACCTTACAGAGATTGCACAGGCAGTCTAACTCCACCAGGGTTGCACATCAATACGTGCCATTGCCAGAAAGTTTGTTGTGACCTCCAGCGGGCCACTGCCATCAAACCATTAGAAACAGACTTCATGAGGGTGGCTTGAGGGCCCGATGTCCTCTATTGGGCCCTGTGCTCACTGACCGGCACTGTGGAGCTTGAATGGCATTTGCCAGAGAATGCCAGAAATGGCAGGTCCGGCACTGGTGCCCTGTGCTTTTCACAGATGAGAGCAGGTTCACTCTGAGCTCATGTAACAGACGTGAAAAGGTCTGGAGAAGCCGTGGTGAACATTATGCTGCCTGCAACATTGTTCGGCATGATCAGTTTGGTGGTGGGTCAGTGTTGGTCTGGGGAGGCATATCCATGGAGGGACACACAGACCTGTACAGGATAAACAATGGCACCCTGACTGCCATTAGGTATTGGGATGAAATCCTTTGACTCATTGTTAGACCCTTCACTGGTGCAGTGGGTTCTGGATTCCTCCTGGTGCATGATAATGCCCTGCCTTATGTGGCAAGAGTTTGCAGGCAGTTCATGGAGGATGAAGGAACTGATACCATTGACTGGCCTCCACGCTCGCCTGACCTAAATCCAATAGAACATTCGACCCTGGCAGGTTGCACCTCAGACTGTCCAGTGATGCTCTGGTCAGGATCTGGGAGGAGATACCCCAGCACAACATCTGTCATCTCATGAGGAGCCCTGACATTGTCAGGCATGTATACAAGCAAGTGGAGGCCATACAAACTACTGAGTACCATTTTGAGTTGCTGCAATGACTTTTCAGCAAATTGGACTAGCCTGCCACATCAGTTTTTCAGTTTAAATTTCTTGTTGACTTCGAAGCCCTCTGTAGGTTGATAATTTTCATTTTCATCAAATGATGTGGCATCCTATTGTTCCCAACACATTGCCCATTCCATATCAGTATGGATATCCAGCATGATTTTTTTTCCCAATTGAGATGTGTGTTTTTAAAGTGTTCCTTTAATTTTTTTGAGCAGTGTATATACAGTACTGTGCAAAAGTTTTAGGCAGGTGTGAAAAAATGCTGTAAACAGAATGCTTTCAGAAATAAAAATAATTATTGTTTATTTTTATCAATTTACAAAATGCAAAGTGAGCGAACAAAAGAAAAATATAAATCAAATCAATATTTGGTCTTACTAACTTTTGCCTTCAAACTAGCATCAATTCTTATAGGTACACTTGCACAAAGTCAGGGATTTTGTAGGATTATAGTCGGTGTATGATCAACCAATTTTACCAAACAGGTGCTAATGATCATCAATGTCACACGTAGGTTGAAACACAGTCATGTTTGGAACAACCTACCAGCCGAGTTCCTTCAAAAACTGTGTGCAAGTGTACCTAGAAGAATAGATGCTGTTTTAAAGGCAAAAGGTGGTCACACCAAATATTGATTTGATTTAGATTTCTCTTTTTTTCATTCACTGCATTTTGTTGAGTGATGAAAATAAATGATTAGCACTTCCATTTTTGAAAGCATTCTTTATTTACAGCATTTTTTCACATCTGCTTAACAACTTTTGCACAGTACTGTATGTTTAAATAGATATTTCTAGTTTTAGAGATTTGCACTTTCCCTCTCTAATGTTCTGAATACATTCTGTGAATGTCTGTCTAATTATCCTGTAAGGCTACTTCTTTCAGTTAACAAAACCTGTACAACTTCAGCGATAACTATAGCCCAGATGCCCAAAAACATGGTAAAATCTCTTGTATAAGAGATCTTGTTGAAATTATGTGAAACAATCAAAGAAAACATGCAAGAAATATCTAGATATCTAAGAAATATCTGAAATCTAATTGTTTTCCCCTTAATCTAATCAAACTGCACACATTCATTTCAGGAAAGACTGGAAAAAAAAAACATACTTCTTATCTGTGTTTTTCACATTTTGTTTATGTTTCAATTCTTCAGCTTCACAGAAATTCTATTTAAATTTAAATAAATGAAACTTAAAACATGTCCCACAATCAGTTAACTTAATAAATGATGCTTTATGCAACTGCAGCATAAAAAGTTATTTGTATAAGATAGTAATTTAGGGAGAAATGTAATATGCTCTTTTACAATCTTCCCTCCAAAACAGTGTCATTAAAGCAAATGTGTAGACAAATTTGTAGGCTAATGGCTCATCCAGCGGTGACCAACTGAGGCTAAATTACTTTCAAAGTTCAAGCCGCTACAAAATGACCCTGATTCATATTATTCAGTAATTACAATGTCTAGTGCAATGTGACAGCTTTGACCTTTATGCTGAAAAGGACCTAAAGAGTGTAATTATTCCTTTTGTGCATGGTCACAAGTATTTGTACCTTTGCCTAGATCTCAGCTAATCTAAACATGCTAAATAGTCCAGGTCCTCCTGTCACACATACACGATTCCCTATGTTGCTAGAGGAACAGAATATTCCACTCTAGTGGGTGTAAACTTATTAAAGGGGTCTGCATATGTGTGCCCTATAGGGGTCAGAATGTTTGTCTGTATGACAGCACTGTTGTAGAAGAACACTGAAACTTCTAATGCATGTACAGTACACATTTCAATCACGATTATAGCGATTAGAATGTGTACTGTATGGATTAGAGGTTTCAGTGTTCATCTTCAACAGTACTACTGATAAAACCCTACTATGTATAATTTGTTACACTATAAGTCCAAAAGTATATCTTCTTCTGTAATCATAATCAAGATTATTGTCATTAAGGTCTCTGCTCCTTGTGAAGTGTTTACACTAGATGCTGGAACATTGTTGTAAGGATTTAATTGCATTTAGCCACAAGAGCATTAAGTAAGGTCAAGTACTGACGTTGGATGAAGCAGTAGTGCTGTCACGCCCACCGCTGTACCCAGGCCTGGGGAGAGGCCCCCGTCCCCGGGGAACTGACCGGGCTTTCACGCGCACCCTTAGTCATCACCACTGATCACCCGCACCTGGACAACCACTCACAAATAGCCTGCCAGTCCGAACCCAGTATTGTCCGTTCACCGTCCTCACTGACTGTTCGTGCCGTAAGTTACGGCTCTGTGTTTGTGTTCAAATTCAGATTAAAACGTGTTCTAGTTGGAGCAGCGTGTGTGTGTGCCTTGCCTCTCATGTATAACCATGACAGATGAACGGACCTTCGAGCAGCAAGGCGCAGCGGGCGGAATTTTTTCCGGCGAAGTGGCGGACATGGAGATACGGCAGCGGATCAGGGATCACGAGGGGATCCTCGGGCAAGTGACGTCCAGGTTAGAAGACCTCCAACAACAACTGGAGCGGCTAACTATCTCGGACCGAGGACCCCGGGCAGCTGCCGTGACTTTTCCCCCCCCGCCGTTCGCCCAACCGCCCGTCCCGCCGGTAAGCCACATCGCTCTTCCGGAATGTTATGCTGGCGATCCAGATTCATGTGCGGCGTTTTTGGTCACATTTAACATGTACTTTGGACAATATCCCTGGTTAACGGAGGTGGAGAAAATCAAAACAGTGATCGGAAGGCTTACCGGTCGCGCAGCTGAGTGGGGAATGGCGGTCTGGGCAAGCGGTGGCGAGACCGTGAGCACGTACGATCGCTTTTCGTCCGCTTTTCGGGCGGTATTCGATCACCCCGCTCACGGGCAGTCCCAGGGGGATCGCTTACTGCGCATGAAGCAGGGGTCCGGCTCCGTCGCGGAGTATGCCCTCGACTTCCGCATTACCGTGACCGGAAGTGGTTGGAGCGACCCCGCTCTGATGGCGGTGTTTCGGGCCGGCCTTCACCCGGACATTCAGCGGGAGCTCGCCTGACGAGACGAGGGTCTGGGCCTGGATGAACTCTTCACCCTAGCAATTCGTCTTGATCAGCATAAACGCCGAAGCACCGGGCCCACATGGGAGCCACGCCCCTGCCGCGCAGCAGCGCCCCCCGTGACCACGACCGTCAGTCCGCGCAGCGACCACAGTCCCCCTGAGCCCATGGATCTGGGCCGGATTTGCCTCTCTGAGACAGAGAGGGAACGCCGCATCCACAATGGGCTCTGTTTGTACTGTGGCGAGCCAGGACATGGACGAAAGGACTGCGCCCTGGCAGCTAAAAGACGCACAGTATCCGAACCTTTACCTGATATGTCTAATCAGTTTTCCGTTAAAGTATCTGTACGCTGTGCTGATGTCTGTTTTTGTGTTTCAGCGTTGATCGATTCTGGGTCGGCTGGCAACTTCATCTCCTCCACGGTAGCTACTCAACTGCACGTCCCCCTGTATCCCCTATCTCACACCGTGTCCGTAAAGGCAGTTGATGGGCGGCAGCTGAACCCAGGTGGGGTGTCGCTGTCAACACACACTGAGACCCTGTCCCTGTTCGTATTGCCGCTTTCAGATCACGGTATCGTACTGGGCATCCCGTGGCTGAGGTCCCACAACCCGGTCCTAGACTGGAGGACAGGGGAAATAAGGTCCTGGTCTCCAGAGTGTTCTTTGCACTGTAACACCTCCCTCCCGTGCCTCTCCACGTCTGTGGAGAGCCCCCTGGCTCATTTACCGTTGTCCATCCTGGTCAAATACCGTTCAATGAGTGAGGTGTTCAGTGCAAAGAGGTCCACTCAACTCCCTCCTCACCGGCCATGGGACTGCGCGATTGAACTCCAGCCAGGGGCCACTCCTCCTCGCTCTCGCATCTATCCTCTCTCCGAGCCCGAGACAAGACCGATGGAGGAGTATATTGCTGAGGCCCTTCAACAGGGGTTCATCGTGCCGTCCACATCGCCTCCACGGGGTTTTTCTTCGTGCAGAAGAAGGACGGCGGACTCCGGCCGTGCATTGATTATCGGGGACTGAATGCCGTCACCGTTAAATTCCGCTATCCTCTCCCACTAGTTCCGTTGGCCCTCGAACAACTTCGAGGGGCCACCGTCTTTACTAAATTGGATCTCCGCAGTGCGTACAACCTGGTGAGGATTCGGGAGCGTGACGAATGGAAGACGGCCTTTAGCACGGCGACAGGTCATTATATGTACAAAGTCATGCCATATGGCCTCAAGAACGCCCCCTCCGTCTTCCAGTCGTTTATCAACGACGTCCTGAGAGACATGTTGGGTCGGTTTGTAGTCGCCTACATAGACGACATCCTGATTTATTCCAAGAACTATGACTCACATGTCTCCCAGGTACGCCAGGTCCTTTCCCGCCTCCTCAAGCATGGGTTGTACGTCAAGGCGGAGAAGTGCCAATTCCATCTCACAGAGGTTTCCTTCTTAGGGTACCAAATCGGGCCAAAGGGAATCGAGATGGAACAACAAAAGGTGACGGCAGTTACCAGCTGGCCAGAGCCCCGCACCATCAGACAATTACAAAGCTTTCTCGGGTTCGCCAATTTCTATAGGCGGTTTATTCAAGACTTTAGTGCCACAACAGCCCCTTTAACCGCCCTGCTAAAGGGAAAACCTTCCCGCCTCGGCTGGACGCCCGAGGCACGAGCGGCCTTTTTAGACCTCAAACTGAAGTTCACTTCGGCGCCCATCCTGCGGCTGCCCGACACCGTCCTCACCCGGCCGTTTGTGGTCGAGGTCGATGCATCCGAGGTAGGTCTGGGGGCGGTGCTGTCGCAGTACCATGGGCAACCCGAGAGACTTTTTCCCTGTGCCTTCTTCTCCCGTAGGTTAACCCCCGCGGAGGTCAATTACGACATTGGGAACAGGGAACTCTTGGCGGTAAAGGCCGCACTGGAGGAGTGGCGGCACTGGCTGGAGGGCGCAAAGCACCCCTTCACGGTCCTCACCGACCACCGTAACCTTGAGTATATCCGGCTGGCAAAACGACTCAACCCCCGCCAGGAACGATGGGCCCTGTTTTTTACCCGCTTCGACTTCACCCTGACCTACCGCCCAGGAACGACGAATAACAAGGCCGACGCCCTCTCACGCCGCTTCGAGCCATCAGAGAGGGTGTCCCAGCCGGAACCGATATTGGCCCCGACTGTAGTAGCAGCCCCAGTGCAATGGGACATCGAGCGGGACATCCGGCAAGAGGCCGAGGGCACCTCCGTCCCGTCAGGGTGCCCCCCTGATCGGACCTTCGTGCCGGAGCGCCTCCGCACCCGATTGGTCAAATGGGTCCACACCTCTCCGGCCTCAGGTCACCCGGGCATCCATCGCACAGGGGAACAGCTGAGCAAAAAATATTGGTGGCCCACCTTAAGGGCCGATGTTCGGGCCCTTGTCCGCTCCTGTTCCACCTGTGCCAAAACTAAGACCCCTCGTGAATTGCCAGCCGGTAAGTTATTACCCCTACGGGTGCCCACCCGTCCGTGGACTCACGTGGCCATCGATTTGGCCACGGATCTCCCACGTTCCGGGGGGTACACGTGCATCTTAGTGGTGGTGGATCGATTTTCGAAGGGATGCAGGTTCATCCCCCTTGCTGCTCTCCCGTCTGCTCGACAGGTCGCGGAGGCTCTGTTCCAGTACGTGTTCCAGTATTACGGTTTCCCAGAGGACATACTATCCAACAGAGGTTCACCTCTCAAGTCTGGCGGGCCTTCTTTCGGCAACTGGGGACCTCAGTCTCATTATCCTCTGGTTACCATCCCCAAACCAATGGTCAGGCTGAGCGAACCATCCAAGACTTGACTAGATTCTTCCGGGCGTACTGTCACCACTGGCAACACGACTGGGCCGAGTACCTCTACTGGGCAGAGTACGCCCAGAACTCCTTGTGCCATTCCTCCACAGGAATGACCCCGTTCGAATGTGTGTTGGGGTTTCAGCCTCCCCTCTGCCCCTGGGATACCACACCTACGGATGTCCTGAGCATCGACGCATGGTTCCAAGGGGCTGAACGCGTGTGGGAGAAAGCCCACGCACACATCGAACGGGCAGTGCACCGCTTCCGCCAACAAGCCGACAGGCGTCGACGGGAGGCCCCCGACTTCCAAGCCGGAGACAGGGTGTGGCTCTCCACTCGTGACCTCAATCTACGGATGCCCAGTAAGAAACTCAGCCCCCGGTTCATTGGGCCCTTCCGAATAGAATCCCAAGTCAACCCGGTCACTTATCGTCTCAAACTACCTGATCACATGCACATAACCCCTGTTTTCCACGTTTCCCTCCTCAGGCATTGCGTCCCGGGGCCCCTGGCTGCACCGGTGGGAGAAGCTGAACCCCCTCCAGTCATCGTCACCGAGCAGGGTCAAGCCCATAAGGTCCACGCGCTCCTGGACTCCCGACGACGTCGAGGGGAGCTACAGTACCTGGTGGACTTGGAGGGCTACGGACCGGAGGAACGCAGCTGGGTCAAAGCCCGGGACATACTCGACCCTCAACTCCGGTACGACTACCACCGTAACCACCCTAACCGCCCTGCCCCCAAACCGAGAGGCCGACCCCCTCGACGCAAAAGACCCCCACAGCACCCGCCAGGACAAGGGAGGCCTGGAGCGCGTCGGACTGGGCGTCCGGAGGACGCCCCTGGAGGGGGGGGTGATGTCACGCCCACCGCTGTACCCAGGCCTGGGGAGAGGCCCCCGTCCCCGGAGTACTGACCGGGCTTTCACGCGCACCCTTAGTCATCACCACTGATCACCCGCACCTGGACAACCACTCACAAATAGCCTGCCAGTCCAACCCAGTATTGTCCGTTCACCGTCCTCACTGACTGTTCGTGCCGTAAGTTACGGCTCTGTGTTTGTGTTCAAGTTCAGATTAAAACGTGTTCTAGTTGGAGCAGCGTGTGTGTGTGCCTTGCCTCTCGTGTATAACCATGACAAGTGCTTTAAAGTTTATGAGCTTTTTTGAATTTTCTGTACTTTTAAAAAAAAAAAAAACATTTATCTTTTATTGAAAATGATTGAGTATGAAATCAGTGAGTGGCAATCGTATTTAAACTTCTAGGATTAGCAATAACTTGAAGGTGAAATTAGAAGCACCATGTTAAATTTAAAGAAAAGGTATGGATCAGAATCTTGAGAAGTGAATACACTTGGAAGAAAATCAGGGTATGAAGAAAGGGGTTTTCTGAGTAATTCAGAAAAAGTTTTTGATGCTCACTTGGTATGAAAAGTTTACAAAGTTATCATTAAAAGTTTTAGATTTCACCAATCCACAGTCAGACAGGTTGTGTACATGTTGAGGAAATGCAAGACTGTTATAACCTTACCCAGGAGTGGTTGACAAACAAAAAGCAGGAACAATATAATAGAAATCCATCCATCGATCCATTTTCTTCCGCTTATCCGAAGTCGGGTCGCGGGGGCAGCAGCTCCAGCAGGGATGCCCAGACTTCCCTCTCTCCGGCCACTTCTTCCAGCTCCTCCGGGCGGATCCCAAGGCGTTCCCAGGCCAGCCGAGAGACATAGTCTCTCCAGCGTGTCCTGGGTCTTCCCCGGGGTCTCTTTCCAGTGGGACATGCCCGGAACACCTCACCAGGGAGGCGTCCAGGGGGCATCCTAATCAGATGCCCGAGCCACCTCTTCTGGCTCCTCTCGATGCAGAGGAGCAGTGGCTCTACTTTGAGCCCCTCCCGGATGACTGAGCTTCTCACCCTATCTCTAAGGCAGAGTCCAGACACCCTGCGGAGGAAACTCATTTCGGCCGCTTGTATACGCGATCTCGTTCTTTCAGTCACTACCCACAGCTCGTGACCATAGGTGAGGGTGGGAACGTAGATCGACCGGTAAATTGAGAGCTTTGCCTTCTGGCTCAGCTCCTTCTTCACCATGACGGACCGATGCAGAGCCCGCATCACTGCAGAAGCTGCCCCGATCCGCCTGTCGATCTCCCGCTCCATTTTACCCTCATTCGTGAACAAGATTCCGAGATACTTAAACTCCTCCACTTGGGGCAAGGTCTCACTCCCAATCCTGAGAGGGCATTCCACCCTTTTCCGACTGAGGACCATGGCCTCAGATTTGGAGGTGCTGATTCTCATCCCAGCCCCTTCGCACTTGAATGCGAACCGATCCAGAGAGAGCTGAAGGTCACGGCATGATGAGGCCAACAGGACAACGTCATCTGCAAAAAGCAGTGACCCAATCCTGAGCCCACCAAACCGGACCCCCTCAACGCCCTGGCTGCGCCTAGAAATCCTGTCCATAAAAATTATGAACAGGATCGGTGACAAAGGGCAGCCCTGGCGGAGTCCAACCCTCACCGGGAACAGGTCCGACTTACTGCCGGCAATGCGGACCAAGCTCTGACACCGGTTGAACAGGGACCAGACAGCCCTTAACAGGTAATCCGATACCCCATACTCCCGGAGTACCCCCCAAAGGAGCCCCCGAGGGACACGGTCGAATGCCTTCTCCAAGTCCACAAAGCACATGTAAACTGGTTGGGCAAACTCCCATGCACCCTCCAGGACCCTGCTAAGGGTGTAGAGCTGGCCCACTGTTCCGCGACCTGGACGAAAACCACACTGCTCCTCCTGAATCCGAGGTTCGACTATCCGACAGACCCTCCTTTCCAGGACCCCTGAATAGACTTTCCCCGGGAGGCTGAGAAGTGTGATCCCTCGATAGTTGGAACACACCCTCCAGTCCCCTTTCTTAAAGAGGGGGACCACCACCCCGGTTTGCCAATCCAGAGGCACCGTCCCCGATGTCCATTCGATGTTGCAGAGGCGTGTCAGCCATGACAGTCCTACAACATCCAGAGCCTTGAGGAACTTTGGGCGGATCTCATCCACTCCCGGAGCCCTGCCACCAAGGAGCTTTTTGACCACCTTGGCGACCTCGGCCCCAAGAGATGGAAGAGTCCACGTCTATGTCCCCAGGCTCTGCTTCCTCCTTGGAAGGCATGTTGGTGGAATTAAGGAGGTCTTCGAAGTACTCCCCCCACCGACCCACAACGTCCCAAGTCGAGGTCAGCAGTGCACCATCCCCACTATACACTGTGTTGACTGTGCACTGTTTTCCCCTCCTGAGACGCCGGATGGTGGACCAGAATTTCCTCGAAGCCGTCTGGAAGTCCTTCTCCATGGCCTCTCCAAACTCCTTCCATGCCCGAGTTTTTGCCTCAGCAACCACCAAAGCCGCATTCCGCTTGGTCTGTCGGTACCTATCAGCTGCCTCCGGAGCCCCACTGGCCAAAAAGGCCCGGTAGGACTCCTTCTTCAGCTTGATGGCATCCCTCACCGCTGGTGTCCACCAACGGGTTCTAGGGTTGCCACCGCGACAGGCACCGACCACCTCCCGGCCACAGCTCCAGTCAGCTGCCTTGACAATGGAGGCGCGAAACATAGTCCATTCAGACTCAATGTCCCCCACCTCCCCCGGGACGTGGTTAAAGCTTTGACGGAGGTGGGAGTTGAAGCTTGTCCTGACAGGGGACTCTGTCAGACGTTCCCAGCAGACCCTCACGTTTGTGCCTACCAGGCCTGACCGGCATCCTCCCCCACCAACGAAGCCAACTCACCACCAGGTGATGGTCAGTTGACAGCTCCGCCCCTCTCTTCACCCGAGTGTCCAAGACATGGAGCCGCAAGTCTGACGACACGACCACAAAGTCGATCATCGAACTGCGGCCTAGGGTGTCCTGGTACCAGGTGCACATGTGAACATCCTTATGCCTGAACATGGTGTTTGTTATGGGCAATCCGTGACGAGCACAAAAGTCCAATAACAAAACACTGCTCTAGTTCAGATTGGGGGGGGCCGTTCCTCCCAATTACGCCCTTCCAGGTGTCACTGTCATTACCCACGTGAGCATTGAAGTCCCCCAGCAGAACGATGGAGTCCCCAGCAGGGACGCTCTCTAGCGCCCCCTCCAGAGACCCCAGAAAGGGTGGGTAGTCCAGAATGCTGTTTGGCGCATAAGCGCAGACAACACTAAGGACCCGTCCCCCGACCCGAAGGCGGAGGGCCGCCACCCTCTCATCTACCGGGTTAAACCCCAATGTACTGGCCCCAAGCCGTGGGGCAATAAGTATGCCCACACCTGCTCGGCGCCTCTCACCGGTGGCAACTCCAGAGTGGAAAAGAGTCCAGCCCCTCTCAAGGAGACTGGTTCCAGAGTCCAAGCTGTGTGTCGAGGTGAGTCCAACTATATCTAGCCAGAACTTCTCAACCTCGCGCACTAGCTCAGGCTCCTTCCCCACCAGAGAGGTGACATTCCACGTCCCTAGAGCCAGCTTCTGCAGCCGAGGGTCGGACCGCCAAGGCCCCCGTTTTCGGCCACTGCCCAGCTCACAATGCACCTGACCTCTTTGGCCCCTCCCACAGGTGGTGAGCCCATGGGAAGGGGGACCCACGTTGCCTCTTCGGGCTGAGCCCGGCCGGGTCCCATGGGTAAAGGCCCGACCACCAGGCGCTCGCCATCGGGCCCCACCTCCAGGCCTGGCTCCAGAGGGAGGCCCCGGTGACCCACGTCCGGGCGAGGGAAAATGTCTTCCATAATTGTTATTCATCAGAAGAGGTCTTCTGAACCGCTCTTTGTCTCTTCCCTCACCTAGGACCTGTTTGCCTTGGGTGCCCCTACCAGATGCATAAAGCCCTCGACAACATAGCTCCCAGGATCATTGGGACACGCAAACCCCTCCACCACGATAAGGTGGCGGTTCAAGGAAGAGTATAATAATCGAAATGAGGTCACAAAAGAACACAGACTAGCTTTTAAGCAACTGAAAACCTCTCATAAACTTCCAAATGATGTTTGAGTCCATCATGAGGAGGGCACATAACATCAGTCATTGAGGGGTAGCAGGATTGGGCAGCGGTGACCAAGTGGTTAGGGAGTTGGCCCCAGGATCAGAAGGTTGTGGGTTCAATTCCCAGACCATTATGTTGCCCTGAGGTACCCTTGGTATCGTCCCCGTCACTGCTCCTTGGGTGCTTTAAATAGCTGCCCCCTACTGCACGTGTGTGCATGGGTGAAACGCAGAGGTTGAATTTTGTTATGTTGTGCTGTGCTGCTTTTCACAATGACAAGAATAGTCACTTTCACTTTCACTGAGCATGGCAAGGTTGCAAGGAGAACTGCTCTCCATAAAGAACATTATTGCCCTTCTACTGTTTGCAAAATACCATATCAAGAATGACTTTTGGAAAACATTTTACCACTAGGGATGCACAAGCCAGTGTATTTCTGGCTGGCTCCAAACCTGGATAAATGGGAGGGTAACGTCAGGAAGGGCATCTGGTGTAAAACATTTGCCAAATCAATATGTGGGCAATGAAACAGAATGAAACAGAATTCAGACAGCCACTAATACTGTTAGCCAGCAGGGTGTGGTTGGAAATTGGGCTACTATTGGCCAAAAGAGAAGAAAAAGAAGAGAAGGGAGGCGCAAGGAAAGAGGCAAGCAAGGATGAAGTGGGATGGTCAGAGAAATGAAGAAAGTAGATGTGAGTATGAGGACATGAGGCACAGGGCAAAGAAAGTAGTGATGAAGCCTAGAGATAAAGCTTATGGTGAATTGTATGAGAGGTTGGACAGTTTGAAGGGAGCACAAGTGCTCAGAGTGTCTTGAGCAGGAGGAAGGAATATTTTGAGTCACTGATAAATTAAGAGAATGAGAGAGAGAGAAAATTAGGTGATGTGAGCATAGTGAACAAGGAAGTGCAGTGAAATTGCAAGATGAAAGTAAAGCTGTTGTTCCAAAGCAGAGGAGGGTTTAAATGTAGTAGTATTGTATTAAGAAGGTCAGAAGGAGTTGCATTGTGCCTTTGTGCACTTGGAGAAAGCATATTACAGGGTGCCTTGAGAGGAGTTGTGGCTTTGTATGAAGAAGTGTCTGGGAAGTATGTCAGAGTGGTACAGGATTACTCATTACTGACCATCCCCATTCCATTTCTTTCCCCACATGTCTGGGGGGGGGGGGGCCTGCTGTGGTCATCGCCAACACCGAACTCCCAACTGGTCTGTGCGGTGCATCTGATGCGCCAAGGGATCCTGGCAGCTCACCGGTACCTGGGGATGCGCTCGACTTGCTGAGCCGGGGAAGCAGCTTAGGATTCTGCTGATCCTGGGGTTAAACCCGAACTAACTTTGTACTGCTAGTATACCCAAGGGGGTTGGGTAGCCAGTTGACCTTGGACCCTCAGAGATTTTTTTTTTCTCCACAGTGGAGTTTTTGGTTCCTCTCCTCCGTAGTCGTCTGGCTTTAACTTCTTGCCTTCAGTTTTAAGATCATGACTATAACCTATGTCTACCATCTATGTAAAGTGCTTTGGGGCAACTCTGTTGTGAAAGGTGCTATACAGGAATAAATTGAATTGAACTGATATATATGAGGGCAGCAGGACAGTGATGTCTGCAAAAGGAGTGGCGGATGAATTTACAGTTGAGGTTGAATTACATCAAAGATCAGAGCTTAGCCCATTCTTGTTTAGTAATGGACATGTGAACAGATGAGATTAGACATTAACTTTGTGGACAATGATTTCAGATAACATTTTGATTTATATCAAGAGTAGAGCAGGTTGAGGAGACCTTGGAGAGGTGAAAATATTGTCTAGAAAGATGAGGAATTAAAGTCAGTTCAACAACAACAGAATACTTTATTTAAATCAAAGGTAGGGCAGAGCAATGGTTAGGATGCAGGGAGTAAAGGGGACAAAGGTGGAGGAGTTTTAAAACTTGGGATCACCAGTTCAGAGTTATGGGGAGTGTGGAAGCAAGGTGAAGAAGAGAGTGCAGGAAGGTTGGAATGGGTGGAGAAGAGTGGCAGGAGTGATTTATGACAAATGGATACCAGCAAGAGTGAAAGGGAAGGTTTACAGGATGATAGAGACACCAGCTACACTATACACATGGCGCTGACGAAAAGACAGGTGGCAGAGTTGGACGTGGCAGAGATAAAGATGCTGAGATTTGCATTGGGTGTGATGAGGATGGATAAGATTAGATTCAAGTTTATTAGAATCACAGCTCAGGTTGGAAGATTTGGAGACAAGTTAAAAAGTTAAAAAGGAAGATTGTGTTGGTTTGGACATTTGCAGAGGAGAGAAGAGAATTATATTAGGAGAAGGATGTTGAGGATGGAACTGCCAGGCAAAAGGAAAAGAGCAAGGACAAAGAGGAGATTTATGGATGTGGTGAGGACATGCAAGTGGTTGATTTGAAGAAGGAAGATGCAGAGGACCAGAAAAAAATATAGATGGATGGCTGATGTGGCAGCCAAAAGGAGAAGGAGATTTTATAGGGCTTACATTTTTTATCCTGATATCCAGTTATAATATTTCTGTTTTTATTTACCAAAAATGTTTTAACATGACCTTTATCCAGCCCCTCTTTATCCCCTGCAATTAAACTTTTTTTGCTTCTGTGCCACTGTATGTATATGTTATGCTGCCCTGTTTTGTTGCTCATTCAAAAATCCAGGCTGAAGCATTCCTTAAAATGTAATTTATAATTTTATAGTATTTACAAATGTATAATTTGGTTGGGTTTAAAACCCCTGTAGCTTGCAAAAACAGAAGTCATTACAGTGAACATGTTGGTTCTTGTGACATAGAGTCAAATTAATTCAAAGCTAATGGTACATATATGCATTAAATAGACCATATACAGTGCACCAAGAAAGTATTGATAGCACACCATTTTCCCCACATTTTTTAATGTTAAAACCTTATTCCAAAATTGATTAAATTACTTAGTTTTAAAGTTTAAATTTCAAAGCTTAAGTTTAAATGAAATGTTTGCAAATTAATTAAAGATTAAAAAAATGATAAAACTTATAATAAAACATAAGTATTCACAGCCTTTACCATGACATTCAAAAGTGAGCTAGTTGACAGTGAATGTCAGAGCACAAATCAAACCATGAAGTGCACTGGACCTCTGTCTGGGGCAAAGGTTTATCTTCCAACAGGACCTTAACGACCTTAAGCACACGGCTAAGATAGCAAAGGAGTGCCTTCGGAACCCCAGCCAGCCCAGCCAGACCCCAGACTTGAACCCAATTGAACATCTCTGGAGAGATCTGAAAATGGATGTGCACTGATACTCCACATCCAACCAGATAGAGAGAACCACTGGAGAGGTTCTGCAAAGAAGATTGGGAGAAACTACCCAAATACAGGTGTGCCATGCTTGAAGCATCAAACTCAAAAAGACTTGAGGCTGTAATTGCTGCCAAAGTGCTTCAACAAAGTAATGACCAAAGGGTGTGAAAACTTATGTACATGTTTTATTTTTGTTTTTTATTGTTAATAAATTTGGAAAAAAAAGTGTTATAATTTTTTTTGCAAAGTTTTCCCTTTCATTATGGGCTATTGTGTGTTCCAAAAAATTTGAGGTAAACAATGAATTTAAATCCATTTTGGAATTAGTCTGCAACAGTGTGGAATGGCGTGAATACTTTCCAGATGCAATGTCCTGTATGGACTGAGGGGTAAATAGCTGGTTTTGCAGTTTGTGTACCACATTAACAAGCATAACAAGCACTTGAAAATAACTAGTACAATTTGACCTTACATAATATGGGCTTTATTAAACTGATATCATTTTATGTTTAAAGTTATCTTTAAACATATCTTTTAGCTCCCTAAAATTGTTTGGGCCTTCTATTCAGCCTCATAGTGACAGAAAAGCCACAACAGTAATATGCAAAACCCAATTATTCAACTTTATTAACATCAAGGTTTTTGGAACATATTTTCTTTGTTTTTTTTATTTTATTAACAAATAGAAAACAGACCGCATTTACAACAGGTTAAACCCTCTTTCATCTTGCTTTTAACACAAAGTAAAAGTAATCGTCTGCCTGGTCCCATGTGTTCCGTCATCAGCCATCAGGGAGAAGGAAACATTTGAGATGACCAGAAGTTCGCAGAAATTCTCTGTCCAGTGTTGCTTCTTTTATGTTATTGTAGTCCATCTTTCTGAGCCACAGTGAGATATGATCATATGGCAGTTATAGTATTAAACCCCTCATCCAGAGCTGTGAATTTCCATCTCAGCCAGTCAGGATTCAGGCCAGAACAGACACTGGTCAGCTGAGCCACTCCAGCAACTAATTTGGACATTTAGTAAGGAATTCTGGGCTGCAACTAGCAATTATTTATTGATTAATCTGTTAATTATTGTTAGATTAATCAACTCATCATTCCATTTGGGCGACCAAGTTCCATTTGGGTGACAAGCAAAAAGATGCTGTCACCCCCCATGCTTCCTGTAATGTATTGCAGTCTAACAGAATGTGTCATGAAAATGTTTTAGAGCATTATGATTATCTTTCTTTATATGTAAACAATATGCTCCTTTTCCCAGACCCAACACTGCAGATGAGATGTTGCAGGCCTTGTTGATTCCAAGAAAGAATTTTGATAGCTGTACATTTTTTTGAGTTGCTTCTTTGACGACAGACTGGCATTTCTGTTCTAAGGGGTCATCAGAACAAGCTGATCTTTGACTTTGTAAAACAAAGCCTTTGCTTGAACAGCACACAGGACATTGGATTTCAATAAGAGGCCCATTTTTTGTGAAACGATTCCAGAAAAATCAGTTTGCTTCAGTTTATTTTTTCTTTTAAATCAGAGCCAGAGTCTGTACATGGCATTTTCTCTCATTTCTCTGTTTGTTTATATCGGTGGTCCTCTAACTTTGGCATTATGCCATTTGATGTATTTTTTTTTTAACACAGATAAATGTTCAGCAAAGTATCTGGAGCTGAAAAGGTCCTACAGATCTTGTCCCTCTCCTGCTGAATAAGAGAATTTAAAAATAGCATAATAATGATAATAAAAAGTCAGAAATGATCAGCAGCTCGGAATATGAATCCTCTAATATGAGTTATCTGGGTCATGTTAAAATACATGTCCCCCTGTGTTAAACATAAAAGACCATATAATAATAAAATCATAAATGACTAATGTGTAAAAAAAACAGACCCCCATATAGATAAAATAGATAAAACAACCAGCATACATGACAAAAATAACATGTTGTAGGTACATTTGTATTGTATTGCAATAACAATAATATTATTATTAATTATAATGATAATGAAGATGATGATTAATATGAAGATGGTGATAAAAATGGTAGTCATAAAAAATCAGTAAGGTAAATTGCATTCTCAGCAGGATTACAGAGACAGGAGACATACAGTCATATAGAAAACACGGCATGTTTGTTGTTGTTTAGTGAGTGCTTTCTGAAAAAGGAACGGACGCAGGATTGGACAACAGTGAAGTTCCCGCATTCCAATTGTGGCTCTCCTTTACGTTCATTAATCTTCTCTCTCACTTTCTCTCCCATTGCCTGCATACTGAATCAGTGGGGTTTGTTTTGGCTCAGAAAGAACTGGCTGCTCTCCTGAGGGGGCGTGCCAGGGCTTTCCGGAGGTTTCCGTGAGTGGTTACGTTGCATAGTGATCAAAGCTGCCCAGGTACTCCAGAGCTGCCCTGTAACACAGCTGGTACTGGTCCTGGGTAATAAAAAAAGACAACACAATATACACACACACAAACAATACACACACACACACACACACACACACACACACACACACAAAAGACACCATTAATTTTTGCAGTGTTTCACCTATCACAACAAGCTTGACTGCCAAACTGACCATTCTGATATGATAGGGGTCTTGGACTAGCTCTGTCCTTCATATTTTCCTGTCCTAACACACCTGATCTGATTAAATGCATAAGTAAGCCCATCATGAGTTAAAATATGTGTTAGAAAAGGGAAACTAAAGTGCAGTGTACAAGGGTTCTCCAGGATAATTAACTTGCTGTTCAAGACAAGGCAAAATACAGTGGATAAAAAAAAAAAAAGAGATTGTCTTCCTAATATGTGTATAAGAGACAGTATATATACATACATACATATAAATAAATAAATAAATAAAACAGAAACAGAAGCAAAAATGAAGTGCCTTTTCAACCTTAAGCTCTGAGTGTAGTCCACACTTCAGTTGCACATCATTTTTCTTAATAATAAACCATAAGATTAACAATAAATTATTAAGTAAACTTAAACTTAAAGGTTCTCTTAAAGGTTCTCACCTCTGTCTGCACCATGGCAGGTCTCTGAGTTCGGAGTGTTTTGACTGTCTGGAACAGATCCACCACTCCCTCATACCTCATCCTCTCCAGAACGATACTCAGAGTAATAAACACTCCGGTGCGACCCACACCGGCACTGTGAAAGGCAGCGAACACATCAGCATGCGTACTTACAAACCCAACTGAACATAAATGCTGCTGTAAGAATACCTTTCATAGTAACAAAACACACACACACACCTGCAGTGAACGGTTATTGGACCATCCTGGCCAAACTGCTCCTTGGTTTTGTGCACCTGGCCAATAAAGTCAATAAAGCCTTCTCCTGTCTTTGGCACCCCTTGCTCTGGCCAGTCAGTGAACTGGAACTGCCGGATGGTCCTGGACTGGCCATCCTGAGAGAAATGAGGCCAGCAATATTCACAATCTGGATCTGACTTTCACTGAGCTTTGGAATATGGAGCTCAGTCAGAGCCCCAGCTCAAAAGCTGAATCAGAATCTAATCACAGTGTCTCAGAGTGTCATTCAGAGCCTCAGCTAAAGCTCTAAAAGAATTCTGAAACCAAAGCAGAACCATAATCTGAATCTGAGTCAGAACCATTATCAGAGCCTGAAACAGAACCTCAATCAGAACTTATATCAGAATGTCAGTCAAAACAAATGAACTAATTAGAAAAACTAATTAGATAAAAACTATTCAGAAAAATATTAGAATCTGAAAAGTAACCCCAATCAGAAGCCAAATTAGAACTTGAATTGGAACCTGAACCCTTCCCAAAACCCCAATCAGAACTCCAATAAACTGCCTAAATAAGAAAACAACAACCTTAGCCGGAACCCTAGTTGTAAATCGCTGCAAGGTTTAATGGTGCTATCCCTTAAACCAAACTGCTGTGTCAGTAATGTTCTCTGAGTAAAACTGAGTTAGTCCTTTATTAGTTATTTCAAGCTTCACAGCTTATAAAACACACATAAGAAGCATATGGGCTCTATGAGACTGTGAAAAAAGAGAGATTTACCCTAGCATCTGTGACTTTAAACTCGCGGAGGATGTACTGAGGCATATTGTACTCAGCCATAGGGTCCACAACAAAGTACTGATAGCGTGCAGAGCGCTCAGCTGGCCAGTACTGATGGCACTTCTCCTGCAGGGCAAGACACACAGACGCCAGGAAAATTAATGTACCACAGGGGCTTTTTATGTCTACTAATAATGTTTGTGTTGTTTGTATATCAAAAGCAATAAAAGTTTATTTTTACATAAGCATTTTCCCATGCAAATAATTTATTATAAATGCAGCAATCATGTGTGTTTGTGCAGTTGAACTTACCCGTCCCATCTCTCTGAGCTTGGTTAACATTACTACTATAGTCGAGTTGTGCTCCCACAGCATTCTCCAGAAATCCTCAGTAGTCTCAGCTAGAGGACCCTGAGTAGCAATGTAGGCCTTCTGCTGCCTAAACCCCCAACAGACACACAAAAAGCACTTAATGATACACACATACAAACAAATGCAGACATACACACTCCCCAACCCATCTGATACCCACATACATGCGAAACATGGCTGCAAAAAAAAATCTGTTATAAAAAGCAAAAAAAGAAAAAAGCAAACCTTGAGATTTCACAGACAGAACCCTGAACAATAGTGGTAGCAAAAGGGAAAAAGCTCTAGAACAAAAGACCTACAAATGCAACATGGTGCAATGCATGATCTGTAAAACTGGGACTATATTTCACATCATGACAAGTTAAATCATAAATGTAATATAGTGTGCAACACCGGTGCCCTCCATACAAGGACTGGGCCTCGGTTTCCTGCCCAATGAAGCCACACAGTGCTGCACTAATAAGAATCCTAGGGCAATATTTTTAATGCTATGCTTCCACCTGTAATGTGATTAAACTGTGTAACGTTCCGGCACCAGTAGAGGGCGCCCTGCTCTGATTGTGCACTCCTGGGCTTGGGTGCCAGGTGTGCCTCATCGGGGGCTGGGGATATAAGCCCCAGTGAATCAGAGCAGGGCGCTGGTCATTCTGTGTGCGCACTTTGTGATTGTTTGTTATGTTTTACACTTATGTTTAATATGTTTAGTTCTGTGCACTTTATCCGTCATTAAAGTTCAGTACGAAGCTCTCGGCTCTGCGTTGGCGTCCAGCCCTCAACACCACCCCGTGACAAAAATGACCAGCCGCCGTGAATGGACGTCGCGAGCCGAGAGCTCCGTGGGGATGTCCGGGAAGGACCACCGGAGTGCTGGAGGCTGGGGGGATAGGGGTTGAGCGGCGTCCGCTCCCCTCCCCGGATTGGCCGATGTTGAGCCTGTTCCAGCTCCAGCAGGAGGGCGTGGCTGCAGAGCCGGCTTCTGCGGGAGCCCCTGGAGAAGTGGGGCTGCGATGCCGGCTCATGTGTCAGCACAAGGTGGGACTGAAGGGACATCCGCCATCACCGCGGAGTTGGCGGGGCTTGAGGGACGAGGTCCAAGTCCGCCGGAGGAGGCGGGGTTTTGAGGGGCTGCGTCCAATCCAGACCGCTGGAGAGAAAGCGGGGTTTCAGGAGCCGCAGGCGAACCCGCCAGGAAGACCGCGGTGAGAGCGGAGCGTTCGACTGGACTTTGTTTGGACTTTTGTCGAACGTTTTGATTACCCATACTTTCGGGGGATCCGAAGCAGGATCTGGCGCCCCGGGAGTAGGCGCCTTTGGGGAGGGGTACTGTAACGTTCCGGCGCCAGTAGAGGGCGCCCTGCTCTGATTGTGCACACCTGGGCTTGGGTGCCAGGTGTGCCTCATCGGGGGCTGGCGATATAAGCCCCAGTGAATCGGAGCAGGGCGCTGGTCATTCTGTGTGCGCACTTTGTGATTGTTTGTTATTAAACATAAGTGTAAAACATATGTTTAGTTCTGTGCACTTTATCCGTCATTAAAGTTCAGTACGAAGCTCTCGGCTCTGCGTTGGCGTCCAGCCCTCAACACCACCCCGTGACAAATTGTATGCTGCTCTGGGTAAAAGTGTTTACTAGATGCATACATTTAAATGACACTACCTCTCCCATAATGCCCTGGCATCTTTCTTTTGAACATTTTTAAGTTTTCTTATCCAGACATAATTGCGGCTATTCCTAATATGGAATTAGTGATAAGTGGGCATGGACACAAGTATTTCACAGCATGGAAATAAAAACAAAATTACACATCTGGCATTACAAATGTTTTAAATGACAGCATGACTAGAACAGGGTGAAGATATGGGGGACCGAGACGAGAGACCAAAGCACAAATATGGACAAGGCAAGACACATTTATTCATAGTGCACCTTTCTTACACTGCGGTCATTCAAAGCGCTTTGCAAACTGAGAAAATGCCAAATACTAGCTATACTATAATGCCTTTAAAAAAATAAGATATTAGACATTAAGGCATAAAATTAAGCCAAAGTCAAAATAGAATGTTAAAAAGAGGAAAAAAAAAATAGTTATACAGGAAGACATTAAACAGGAGAATAAAAAAGCAAAAGAAAAATAAAGGGGGATCCGTTTCAGAGTAGGAAAATAGCAGAACAGACAGTGTGTAAAACCTGGTTGAATAGGAATATTTTCCATCTGGATTGGAAAATCTGGTTGTTGAGCTGTTCTAATAATCTAAGAACAGCGTAATAGTTAAATGTTGCTTCTCCATGTTTAGACATTAGTCCTTAGGCTGGGCTAACTTCACTTACAGGAACAGCTTTGATACTTAGTTTTAAATATAATAGAAAGGAGACATGAATGATGTGTTTACATTCTAAATTGCATCTACTGATACTTAATGAAACATTTTCTTTAAACATTTGCTAATGTATCCTACATGTATGACATGTACCATCATACCTCATATTTAAGTCAGGGTATCAACTGATATTTTATAATAGGACTGAACAGGGACATTATACACACACTCTGAATGAACAGCAGGTGGCACTGGTGTCCCACAGTAAATATATTTATGAACCGTATTGCATATGAATGTTTTTGCACACGTTCCTGAAAGTCAGGACTGAATCCTAAACTTATTGGTGTTTAACTCATGAATGTAAGTCCCCTGACTGCATCTAAAAAAACTATAATTTGAACTGAACTGAACTGAAAAATCTATAATTTGAACTGAAGTTGAAATAATAAGCAAAAAGAGTGTAAACCAGTGTTTACAGACTACATTGCATTCTTTTTTTAAAGAAAGTGAGGAATGTTAGGTAACCTTATAATCAGCACATCTTTCTTACAGTCATAACACTGAAGAGTGAAGCTGGTGAGAGAAGAGTGCATACACACTTCTTCTAGACACACGCTTTCAGCACCCATCCACACACGCACACACACACACACACACACACACACAGAGGAGGAGTGTGCAGCTAATGGGAAGTGTTTATGTTGTGTAGTGTGATCTCTGTTTCCAGATGATGGATTATGTCTCAGAAATTAATAATTTATCTTTCTCAGCACACTTATCATCTTTACTGAACTGGACTCCTGGATACACACAGGAGACTGGCTGTCTCATCCTTTTAAGGGTTGAACCCACAACAATCTCCTGCAAATTCTAAGGCCAGGCATAGATTTGTGTGGATCTCAAAAGATATGTTGTAACCACACCAACAGTCATAGCAGGGGGACAAAGGCACAGTCCTCATACAGGACCTGATGGACCTGGGAAAGAATATAATTATGTTATATAATGTTATAATGTCCATGTTCCACAAACTCTTTATTATTAACGCTTTATGACATTTACATGTACATTTATACATTTTATATATACATTTATTAGGTGAAGGGAAGTTAATCTGTGGCCCCTCTACTCCAAAGAAACACGCCCACAAACACACACACACACACACACACACACACACACACACACACACACACACACACACACAGACTCACAAAGCTAGAAGTGATAGAAAGGCTTTTTCCCTCAAACCTTCATTACAGACAGGATTACCGTCAATTACAGCACTTCCACTACAGCACACCATGGGACCCCACTGATAACATACTAATTTCATTAAGGGCAAAAACAGGAGCACTAGACACAGCCAGAAGTGACATGCACACACCACCCCTGAACACACTGCCTGAACACACCACTCACACACACTGCCAGATGCCAAGGTCTTCCAACAAGCAGAGCAGCAAAGATTAGGCATGCACATTTAAAAGAGATCCAAAAAAATAAAAAATAAAAAAATCAAATTTACCCATTTCTCTCTTAACCAAAATATAGTGGAGTCTGAGTCTGAGGTTTTGTCTTTATTTTCATTCTGGTGCCCAAAGGCTAAAGGAACTAACTTATTAGCTGCAAACATCATCCAGTCTGCAAGGCTAAATCATTAGACATTGCCTCAAACTGTGTCAGTTTGTTAAAGGGTCTTGAATAAAAATAATTTTTATCAAAGACGTCAAAAGAGAGAATCTTAGCCAAGAAACCTATGACGCTAGTAAGGCAGCTAGGGACAGCATTGGCACAGAGTGACTTGCTACGTTTTTAGGAATAAAATAACAAGGCATTGTGTGTGTGTGTTTCTGTGTATAATGCATTGAGGGGATCACAGCAAGCATGTCTGTGGTGACGAGTAATCATTTCATTTCCCTACAGGGACGTGTTTGTCACCTGTCAGGCTGCGGCCGCTTACTTGGCCAATACACTGCCGGTTATGGACAGTCCTGCCAATAAGGCCAATTTGTCCTGACAACTGCCAGCACAAAGTGAAAGGCTACAGAGACAGAAAACACTGAGACAAGGCATCTTTCAGCTGTCACTACCCATGAGAGAGAGAGAGAGAGAGAGGGAGAGGGAGAGACAGAGAAAGAGAGAGAGAGATTCCCTCACTGCCTAGTTTTTCCATTTTTCTTTTTGATCCTTACACTGTCGCCCCTTACAGCAAACCATTTCTTTATCTCTCTCTCTCTCTCTCTCTCTCTCTCTCTCTCTCTCTCTCTCTCTCTTTCTCTCTCTCTCTCTCTCTCTTTCTCTTTCTCTCTCTCTTTCTTTCTCTCTCTCTCTCTCTCGTATACTTTCTGTCTTTCTTAATCTGTGCACCTGTGAAGCAGACAGGGCTCTTAAATAACTAACCAACCGACTATATTACTCACCACTAGGGAGTATAGTTTGCAAGGCACAAGATCTTGAGCTGTCCCTTTGACATGAAAGTCAGGAGAATTCATAGAAATAACAAATGAATAGATCTAGCTAAAAACCCCATGGCTCTCCTCCTTAAACTCTTTCTCATTCTGGTTCTGGCCCTCCATTATCCCTAAACTTCAGATCAGGCTCCTATTGGATGACTAAGCCAATTCTATTGGAGGCACCACACTCATTTTAATCAGGCACCACAAAGATGAGCTATTATCATTTTCATAGCTTTTTGTGACCACCGACAGGTAGGAAATTGGCACCAGCTTAGCTGGATCTCACTAGTCATGCACCTTAGTAGTTACATAAATTGTGTGTAATGTAAAAACTTGGGATGGTTAGATAACTACATTTATTCCATCCTGATGTTTTCTTTTCAGAACTGGAATAAGAGCTTTGGTTTATAAAGATATTTGGATATATTTATCAATAAGTTAATATCTGAACTTTCAATTAAATTTTAGGAAGGCAAACTGGCTTTGCTCAGTTTATTAAACATACAAAACAATACTTTATAAATGTTGCAGACATGTGTCAGTCTCATTTTTCTTCATACTAAAAGCTGATGAAAACATTTCAAGAGCTTGAAAGCTACAATAAATTCTAGTATATAAAATATTTTCTTTTTCATACTTTTTACATTTACATTTATGGCATTTAGCAGACGCTCTTATCCAGAGCGGCTTACATGTCCTGGTTACAGAGACAGTCCCCCTGGAGCAACTCAGGGTTAAGGGTCTTGCTCAGGGACCCAGTGGTGTTAGTGCTAGAGGTGGGATTCAAACCTGGGACCTCTTGATCCATAGGTCTGTTGGCAAGTACCCTACCACTAGACCACCACCACCTTTTATTTTTTTTTTAATTTGTTTGACATTCTGTATAAGATATAGTCTATAAACTCACCTAAATCAGAATAAACATTTTATAAGTGGATTTTTCTCTTTTTAGTTAAGATATATATATCTATTTAGTGTAATCAAGCATGATTAAAGTTGAAACAATAAACCGAAAATTAAGAAGATGAAAATTATTTGAAAAGCTTATGAATGTTAATAAAAATTAAAACTGCCAACCAGTAACAGAGATGAACAGTGAGATATTCTTAATGTATTTACAGAACATTACTTTCTATGCTTTGCCCCAAAATATGTTACTATATGCTTCTTTGTCCATCAGTAGTATTACAAAGTACTTTACCCTGCTCTGCACACAGTTGCCCCAGGCAACAAATAACATTATTAATCTCACTGTGTCATTGTTTCCCTTCTTTCTCTCTCTCACACACACACACACTGCACAAACAAGCATACCTGTATCCATCAATGAAGCTGGCGTTGATGTAGTCAGAGCCCTCCACACCTCTTATTGGTTGAAGACACACACGGGTTGACTCAAAGGGCATGATGTTGACGAGTCTGTTCTTGAACTTGTTGCATGGCAGGTTGGCACTGATGAATCTCGAGGTATGTGCTTTAGAGTTGGCTAATTTCTACAAAGCAAACATAGAGATACGCACCACTCAGGAGAATGTAATGAATGCTATGAAGACCCAGTGTATTTTGTGAGGCCAGCATTCAAAAATGTTAAAACCAGTGAGATTAATGAAGGTGCACACATGCCCGTTAAGATTTTAATGTTAATACAGGTGGTCAACATGACGTCCAGGACTGCTTCATGTCTGTGAACTCGGCTTTTGCCTACAACTGCATTCAATTACATCCATAACTTGACTACAGTAAAACACAGCTGGAAATTAAAGAAGAAAGGGCACTTAGAATCAAGTGTTTAGGGATTAACAAGCTTATAGTTGTTGTCTTATACCTCAGTTTTGCTACTAGCTAGGTCACTTTGGAATTTATTGCATAAAATGTCTGTTAAGGATTAGCTGGAATTAAATAACTGGTGGAACAGTTTTAAGGGGCATCGCCTATTTTATCCAGCAGTCAGTCAGTCAGTCATTTTCTGCGACCAAGTGGGGTCGCGGGGGAGTGCTGGAGTCCAACCCAGCTCACACAGGGTGAAGGACAAGGGACACACCCTGGACAGGTCGCCAGCCCATCGCAGTTTATCCAGCAGTCTTAAATCTTAAATGTTAAAGACCAAATTGTAACCCTCCCCAAAACTTTCTAGCACTAAATATCTCCTGTCTAAACATCTAAATAGTGTTGGATACATTTTCCTCTAATTTCACAGTGTTTGCTTTGGAACTTATCATACTGATCAGTGATATGATTTGTATATTTGAGACAATTTCTACCAAATCACAGTTTACACCCTCTTTACAACACTAAGGGAGTGATCAACATCTGCTAATAAAACAGACTGAAATCTGTGTATATTGGGGTTTGGATGTTTTTCTGTTCTTATTCTCAATTACACATGTGGTCTGAGAGAGAGGAAGAGAGAGGAAGAGAGAGAAAGAGAGGGGTTGTCTTTTATGAATTGCTGTAATGCTGTACTTTGGTACAAGATGCTGGTTTGTATTTGAAAAAAGAGAAACCACTGGTGAAACAAATCTGCAGCGTAACAAGGATCAAAACCCAATTATGCTCGCTCTGGATTTACAGCGGCTGAGAGCAGAAGCCATTTACAGAGCAATTTGGGTTCTGGAGATTCGCAATGGGTCACTTTTACTCTGGCTGTGTCTCAAACCAAGTACTTGTGTTGTGTAAGCAGGCCCAGTTCCAGAATAAAATGACCGTGGGTGGATTAGAAATAAATGAGGTTGTAGTGGCATGTTGCCCATGATGATAGCTTTAAAGGTATTAATAGTTAATTCATCTAAAATTAGTCATTTTGCTAAGCCAAGACTACATTTTTAACATTATTTAAGATATATAAGGCAAATATTTTTCTGTAGATAAAATAAGCAGAAGTTTTAAAAACATTGTTAGTGATGAGTAAAAGTATGTTTTATTGTTATAAGTGTTTTCCTTTGTCACAATATGACAATTTGAAAACTGTCAGTAGTTCAGTGCATCAGTCCAGTGCAATCAGGACTGGGCCCAGACTGAAAAAGAAATATTATGTGTTGTATTATGAGAAAAGTGAACTCATTGTTACAATATTTTGGGTTTGTAATGGCGGCGGGGTACTGGAAGGACGCCAGTGGGGAGCCAGGAGTTTGGAACATAGTTTTATTCATTACGGGTACACAAACAAGAAGCAAGGACTGCAGTTCTAGCCAGAAACCCAAGAACAGAGGAACTGCAGTCTAAACCAAGTTGCCACGTTACTAAAACCAAAACCACCATTGCATGTAGGCGTAGCCTACCTAATGAGCCGCGCTCTGTTCTGACTCATCGGGGCTTAAATAGTCAGCCCCAATGCGGCACACCTGTGCCTTCATGGGCTCAGGTGTGCTCAGTCAGAACAGAGCGCCCTCTAGCGTACCCAAAACACCTCATGTGACAAACACCTCATATGTGATAGAGAGCGCCCTCTAGCGTGCCCAAAACACCTCATACGTGACAGAGAGTGCCCTCTAGCGTGCCCAAAACACCCCACATGTGACAGGGTTAGAATTTGGATTGTCTTTTTGGATTGTCCTTGAATACTGCAGATCATCCAAAAACAATGCATGAGAACACTTGCAAAAACACAAATGCATGTATTCACAAACACGCTCTGCCATTCACTCACACCCTTGCACACAAGAAGACACTTTCTCTCTGATAAACTTTTTCTATTCTATGTGGACTTCAGTATGTACACAGCTGTTCCTTCCCTGTCTGTTTATTTTGTCCCTGTCAGTTTCTCTCTCTTTCTCTGTTTCTTTCTCTATCTGTCTCTCTCTCTCTTTCTCAGTAAACGGCAGGAACAGAGTGCTCCTGCAGAAAAATTCAGGCTTTCCCTCTGCCTGTCAAAACCGCTCTGCACATGCAGGCTGCTTTTGCTTTCTGCATGCTGTCAAGCGCAAATGACAATAAGAGAAAAGAAAACTCACAGTACAGCTGTTTTCTCTGAGTGCTTACATGGCAGAATGTGTGTGCAAGTGAGTGTGAGGCTGAATTCCCAAATCCATGTATCTACAGTTCCAGTTTGGGCCTACCTGAGTGATTTTGTGTTTTAACAAATACTAAAGAAGCTCTTATTTTCCCATTAAACATTAAACTCAGTTGTTAAGTTTTTTTATTTTTTTATTTTATAGGCAAAAAGAAGCACACATTCATCTCAAATATGGCCTCTTTTCTGCATTATGTATTTTAAATATTTTGATATTTTGATATATTGAAAAAACAATAAAGCCTAAGAAATTTGCCATATCTCTCAGTAATAATCATCCTCTAAGTGTAGTGATCTAAGCATATTATGTATTGAAATGTGCAGGAATATGTGTTCTCTGTAGAGGATGTGCATTTACTTTGTTCTGAATACACAAGCATGTTTTTACCATTGGCAAACCGATATAGCAAGCTGACTGAACAAACACTGCCTATTTCACAGCATAGCTGCACTTACTTTTTCACTCATGTTGTACTCAATAGCTCATTCGACACAGAACCACAAATGTTTTTGATCTTTGACCTTGGCTAGATGTACATCAGCTCCATATTATTTTCTTAGTGTGTATTTTATTGCATGTCCTCACAAATCCAAACTGATCAGGTCATTTCTTAACAGCAAGTAATGTTAATTTGATGCCCTTTTTCTTTGAACAGAGGACTCAACTACCTAACTGGGTCATTTATACCAGCCATCTAAATGTATTATTTCATAGTGCTGAATTTCATAGCGCTGATAACTCTGCTAGTACTAAAACTGTGGAAAATGGAGAAGATAACCTTTTTCTATGAATTCTTTGAGGACATATCCAAACTTTTGAATGCAAATGGAGGTGTGTGAGAGCATATGAGTCTATGTGTGCTAGTTTATATTCTGACCTTGAACTCCAGCTCCATAGCTGTGACAGTCTCTCCAGCGGGCACCTGTGTGAGTTTTTGGATGTGTGTGTAGAGGCTGCGGGCAGGAACCTCAGTGTGTCCACAGGTGGCAGCCTCCAGCAGGGCTTCGTGAATAAACACGTACTGATCCTCTGTCTGCACCATGTAGTTCCTCTGAGCTCGCATGCAGGTCACATGACCATATATATCTACTGACTTCTCATGCTTCATGCGCTCCAGCATAGCATCAATCACAATGAAGCAACCTGTCCTTCCAACACCCGCACTAAGGAGAAATACACACACACACACACACACACACACACACACACACACACACACACACACACATTACACCATGAAAAAAGAGAGGAAAACAGAACTGCAACCTGACTGTAATGTCTGTTTAATTAACTATGCAACCATTCTGTAATTACCCTTAAATAGTATAGCTAAAGAATATTATCATACTATGTACACAATTTCCAAAAATATCAAGTGAATTCCACTTCTTTAAGGTACAAGCACAGTTATTTAGTTGTACACATACAACTGATATAATTTCCATCCCAAAAGCCTTACAATAAGAGACACTCTGCAACCACCTCCAGTTACCATTACCAAAGCATTGCATCTAGTGGAGGTATATAAAGCTAAAAAGAAGTCTTCTAAAGCTTCTGGTCTCTCTAGCAATGATGCTCCATCTAGTATTTGTGGGATGAGCTGATTATTCTCCTTCAGTGCCTGAACTTATTAATGTTTTTGAGGTAGAATGCTCACAGCAATGTTCCAATATCTAAGGTTAATCCTCCCTATGGATAGAGCTGGGGCAAAACACTGGTTTCAAAAGAACTGCAAGATGAGTACCTAGTGCAACAAGGTTAACCCATTAAATTTGTCAAATAGTAATCATACAAGAAGTAATGGCAGAGAAAACACATGGGCAGTAGAGTATGTGTTTACCTGCAGTGGACCACCATTGGTCCTGCATCTGGTGGGTTGCAGGCTTTAACTCTGCGCAGAAAGGCCAAGATGGGTGTAGGGTATTCAGGTACTCCATGGTCCGGCCAGGCCATGAACTGAAACTGCCGCACTTCTCTCTTCTCACTGGAGCCATTCTATTAGGGAAATAATAATAATAATAATAATAATGATAATAATAATAATAATAATAATAATAATAACAATAATAATTTTTTATTATCATAATACAACAACAACAATAATAATAATAAAGGCAGTCCAACACTCATAATTTACTGTCTCTCTTATTCCAACACTCTTACTCACTTATTTAATAACACATCTATTACTCCTTCTCTTTAACACTCTTTCACTGTATTTTGTGAGTAAACGTTTTACCTTGTACAGAGCAAAAGTTCTGACGCTGTAAGTTGCTAGTTCCACAGTATCCAGCAAGCTGATCTGAATCATCCCATAGGTCTCCGTCCCTCTACTGGGCCAGTACTGATCACACTTGACCTATAAGTAAAAGACATGTAAACTAATTACACACAGGTTCTACAGAAATAAACTAGATGAAGAAGGTAAGATTAAAGGGAAGAAGCCTTTTATTTCCTGTTAAATATGCAATATTTTTGCACTTATCTATACATAATGCAACACTTTGTAAACATTTAAAAATGGATGTGCCAAAGAAAAGATGAAAATGTTAAATGTGCATCAATGCTATATCTGTTAACCATTGCTACTGTTATAAGCCATTAACTTTAATCTATTACTCATTGCTACATCTGTTAATCAATGCTGTATCTGTTAAGCACTGCAGTGTATAACCACTGCTACATCTATTTAACATTTCTACATCTGTAAAGCTACCAAAGTAAACTCCTAACCTTTAGCAATTAATCAATGCAACATCTATTAGCCATCAGTTACCATCAGCTATTAGTTGCAGACATTACAGACCTCAAACACTCAAACTTTCTATGCCAGCTTAATTTAAAGAAAATATAAGACACTGAATAATATCCCTGAATTTGAACTGATGATGAAGATGTAGAAATTTACTCAATCAATTACTAACTAAACCCAGTAGTCAGAAAGTAATACAAATTGTCCAAACTTTCTGTCTATGGACCTTTATGGAAGCTGCAGAACAAAAAAGCGAGACAGGAAATATAATGACACTTTTGAATTGCGCTGCTGAAATTGTAATAAGAACCTCTGATGGCAAAGAAAACAAATGGATGCCTGACCTAAACCAAGCCTTACCTCTCAATATATTGAAATAGCCAATATTATTAAATAAAGGTGGTTTTATTAGGTGAAGAACCAATTCAATAGAAAAGAAAAGTTATCCTTGAAACAACTGGAGGTCAGCAGTAAAATGGAAGCAAGCAATCAAAGTAATCATGAACAAGTAATTGAGCAGTCTGAAGACATAAAGTGAAGACAGGAGAAACACTACATTCTATTTGGTCATCAGCGTTAAAACTGATCTGATGGTTTTGATATGATCTTCTTCCTTTGACTGATCCTGTTTAAGGGTCGCAACAGTGGATCATCGATTGCAGTTTCTTCTGGTCCTCTGCATCTTCCTAATTCAAATCTACACTTCCTTCTCTCCTCCTACCTCTGGACATGCCTTCCTCCACTTCTTCTCCTTTGCCCAATGGTAGCCCAGTTTCCACCTGCACCCTGTTGGCTAACAGTACTGGTGGTGGTCGTTGTTAACCTAGGCCTTGACCAATCCAGTATGGAAATCTGTTTTGTTGTTTGCTTATTGATTTGGTGAAAGTTTTACACCAAATGCCGTTCGTGATGTAACCTTCTCCATTTATCCAGGCTTGGGACCAGCACAAAGAAATACACTGGCTTGTGCATCCCTAGTTGCTTGGCTGATGACTTTGATCTGATTAGCCTTTTTAATGTTTTCGTCTGATGTTTAATTACAATTTTGATACTACAAGGCAAAACTTCACTTATAAACAGTTTCTTTCATAGCAAGTGGCATTGACCAGGTTGCTGAGACTTGTGTAAGTGAGGTATATTCTATATTAACTGAACTGCTCAAGCATGCGTTAAACTGACCTGTAATTATCTTTATGCCTTTCAAGTTGATTTCATTCTGCCTTGCTAATCAGTGCATGAGCATTGTATTATTTGAGCCCTAATGCAGATAATAAGGAGTCATGACGCCTTTACATTGGCCAGCTGGCCAGATATGCCCACGGCTTTGGATACTGTTTTTGAATGATGTATTGGCAGATTATCTCTTTAGTTGCTACTCTATGCCAGTTACTCTGTATTTTTAGTAAAAAAGAAAAGGCTGTTTACCATTGGATTATTACAAATCTGTAGACAGAAACATGTAGATGAATAAAAGCAGATAAACAACATGCAGCCATGTAATGGCTGTTCCATTACAATGCATGGGTGTTAAAAGTGCACATTTTAAATACTTCCTCATTATGTTCCAGGAGACAAAAGGGCTAAAAATGTCTGTTTATGCTTTCTTCCTAATGATATCCCTGCAGTTCATGATCATGAAGAGTTAGTGCTCATCAACTACTGACCATCCACAACAGAAAAAGAAAAAGATATTGTGACATTCTGAGAAAATGTAACAGAAAATTGATAAGATTGGTCCTATTCCCCACCTGTAAAAAAATAAAGATGTATTTGGGCTGCAAGGTTAATATAGCTAACAAGCAATGGAAGCAAACACCCACCAGTTAACATTATGGAAAATGCCTGCCTGAATCTTCACACTTGCCTCATACTGTGTTTAGTTGTTGAATAAAATAGATTTGCTTATGTGTTTTCTGGCACTCTTCTCATACTGCTGTCTTTAAAATGGGAAAAAGTGCAGGCAAAGTTCAAGCTTTGGTGCGGCTGCTATTGCAAATTCATTGAAATGAAAAAGGAAAAAACAGAGTAAATCTTAACTGCAGCAGATCATGTTCTTGCAGCTGATATTACAATTCACTGGGTGAAGGCTCAGTGCATCAAACCTAAAATCTGAAAAAAGAATTATTTTCACATATATTCTTAAAGAATAAAGTTATCGTTATCAAAGGTGTTTGATGCTTTATTTTGAAATTATAATAAATGTAAAAAATGCCTAAGACCACTTCACTAAACTTAAAAAGTAAACATCAGAAACCAGATTTTAACTGATTGATTTTTACCAGTATATTGCTTTAGTGTTGTCTAAACTGAGACAACACAAAAAGACACACATGCAGACACAGAAAGCATTTCCAATGTGTCACTGCTATGGATGCTGTGAGAGCAGTTTTATTAATTTCATTACAAGTGTCATAGCCCTGCCCTTCCTCACTCTTTCACTTTCACACCTTCCTGAACTGGAAAGTATGTCTTTCACACATGACCTGCCACCTGACAACACTGTTCAGCATCACACACTCACCTCACGCAACAAATGGGCCATGAGCCAGAAGGAAAACTATGCATGTATATTTAGTCAGTCTATTCAAACATTGTTTCCATGACAACAGTCCCCATGATTCCCCATAATTTCTAAAGACGTGCTTTAAATTAAATACCTTTCAAGTTTGTAAAATTTTGTTCTATTTGGAATGTAGACTTCAGAAAAAAGATTTAGGGATATTAAAAAAAACTGTAGACACTTATTTATAAATTTAAGAATACATTAATGAATGGAAAATATATAAATATGGTAATACGAAGTGTGTGTGTGTGTGTGTGTGTGTGTGTATCCCTACTCTAGACTTTTCCTCCAGCTTGGTCATCATGACGATGGTGTTTGTTCTCTGCTCCCACACCAACCTCCAGAAATCGCTGAGTGTTTCAGGGAGCGGCCCTTGTGTTCCAATGTAGGCGTTCTGCTTCCTGTAGCCGTCAATGTAGTTAGCATTGATGTAGTCACTTCCAGGCACACCTGCACTCAAAACAGACACTGTTAACTCCTCACATACTGCAGCTCATAAAACCTCTCACAATAGGCAAAGAATTATTATTGTAAAAGTGACACTTGCTACTGTGCTCAGTACTGACCATCAATGGGGGTCAGGATGACTCTGGAGTGATCGTAAGCAATGACGTTTGCATAGCGATTCTTTGGCTTGTTGACCTCTGAGTTGGAGTGTTCCCACGTGAATTGCTGGCCAGGATCAACTGACTGTGGACATAGGAAATAACACTTTACAGGCATTGCTAATCCTACACGGCCTCTCAAATGCTATTGGATCATTTTGCGTTTTTTTGGAAAAGCTGTTTATTATTAGCTGCTTCTTTACAATTACATAATAAAAAAACCCACATAGGTTAGAATAAATCCGTTTTTTGCTAATTCATTGGGTAGATTTAGTTTGAACCCTCAGCTTCATGTTCAGGGGGAAGAGCCTTTTCATTCAAAGCCCCCCCCATCTCTGGAACAGTCTTCCAGCTACTGTCCGGGAATCAGACACACTCTCAGTATTTAAGTCCAGACTAAAGACATACTTATTTATTCAGGCTTTTAGTAATTAATTTCCTGTTAGTTAAAAGGTGCAGATCTGGGGGTTCACGGATACAGAGAATTACAGTAAACTGTAAGCTGGCCCACCACTCTCACACTCATAAACTCACGCTCAAAAAACAAAAAACTCAAGGACAAACCAAGGCCAAGAGAGGCCGGTGGATTTCATTATCCATTGTTTGCCTGGAGATCCAAAACAAAATCAAAACTAAAACTCGGGGACAAACGTGGTCCAGACAGATCAGTAAAAACAGGTTTATTGAGGGTGGTGTGGGAGGTCACCAGTGTCACAGGGTGCTCTCATCTTTGTAAAACCCCTGGATCTGTCCTTTTTAGTCTGGTTGTAATAGGAGTCACATTACTGCATTCTTTAAACTTACGGTCTGTACAATGAGTTCAAAACCGATCTAATTCCTTTCTGAAGATGGGAGATGTGGTGGACGGTTTGAGTGTTTCCTGAGGGCAAGTCCATTGATCTCTGTGAGGATCTCCTGAGTTCCATGCCAGCTGCTACCGAGTCGGCGAAACTACCATCATCTTATTTTTCTCCCGACCTGAACTTCAGATCAGCTCCATCAGACTGGCTCTTCTGCAGGAGCTGCTGCCACGAAGATTAAAGCTTCCCCCACTCAAACAGAGCTTCCACCATTAGCTCATGAACCTCCATTTACAGTCACCAGTGGACTCTTTTACTTTTAATGTAACTCATATTTACTGGAAATTACCACTATACAGGGTTTTTCTCTTTCTTTCGTTTAATTTATTTCTGATGTCGACCAAAGGAGGATGGCTTCTCATATTGGGCCTTGGTTTCCCCCAAGGTTTCTTCCTCATTTTTAGGGAGTTTTTCTTTGCCTCTTTCACCCTTGGCTTACCCAACTGGACCCGGATTCTGTAAAGCTGCTTTGTGACAACAATAGTTGTAAGAAGCGCTATATAAATAAAATGACTTGACTTAACCAGACTTGGTATAAAAAGTAGATTAGAAAATAATAATAACCTTAATCCTAATCCTAACCCTTTCCCTTTTTTTGTAAAGAAAATTGTAAAAACAAGAACACATATTACTAATTAAGTGAGGTTTAGGATATTTAAAAATGTCTGATGTATAGCCCGATAGCCTGGACATAGTCAAGAGTTCAAAGTATTGGATTTTCCCCTAAACTGGCAAACAAAATTCTAATTCTAATTCTAATTTAATTTATCTTGCTTTAAACAATATAAAGCTTAAAAAGTTTTTTGAGCAAAGATACGTAACAAGTAAGGAATAAGCGCTGATAAATAATAAGGAATAAGTGCTGACGCACAGACGAATAGTTGAATATAATAATATATTAATAATAAGACATCAGTGCAATCACAAACAATTAAAAAAGTTAGTGTTCATATTTTAAGTTAAAGGCACAGATTGAAATTCTTTTTACCTGAATTGTGTTTAATATTTTGAGATATTTACGTAAGAACAATTTCTGTTGACCCTGGTGTATTGGCAAAAATTAATGACCCACAGTTACATAAGTGTTGCCGATAAATTTGCAATCAGTTTGCTGCTTTTTCAGCTGTGAAATCTGTTGTATTCTAATTAAAAGCATAAGCATAATAACAAGCATAAGCATATATTATAAGCATAAGCATAAAAATATTAATATAATACATATATAGCGGTGAAAGAAGGTCATTTTTGATTTTCTATGAATTTGCTATTCATATCACTAAATTGTTTCTACAAGAAGAAGTATAACACAAAAGTGCGATACACAATTGGTTATGCACACAATAATCCAATAAGGTCTGAGTCAAAGGCTGAATTTATTAAAATTTTGGAGTCTAGTTGAAGTCCGGGTTAGGAGTGTACAACTGTTACAGTCGTGGTGGTGGTCTAATGAGTGGACACTCATCTATGGCCCAAGAGGCCATAACTTTAATTCCTACCTACAACACTAACACCATTGGTTTCCTTAGTGAGATTAGGAAATGGATGTCACTCTGGTTAGGAATGTGTGTTAAATACCATAAATTGAATGTTTTCACAGATTCATTACACATATTTCTCAGCTATTTTTCTTCTTGGCTCTAAACTGTGGATGACGCTTCAATCATCCTCCACTAGACATTAGGCTGGCAGAGGTGTCCATCTCCATCTCTTATATATGCAGCACAGTTCCTCCCCTAACAAACGCACCCTGACCTTGTGCTGCACTCAGCCTCATCCTGACCTGACTTCAGCCCTATTCCACTGTAATGAGGTGAAGAGAGGAGAGCGGAGGAAAATGTATGACAGTCCAGAGTCAACATAGTGCCTTATTCAGAACACGCACCACACGCACACACAACCTTCACTGCAACTACAGAACTCATTATCACCATAAAGGCAGTTCCAGACTATTCTTAGCAAAAGTGCAGCAAGGAGGAACAAAAGCTTCACTTATATAATGGAGAAAATAACCACTCCTATATATTCTGACCAATTTAAAAAGTATATGATAAAAGTATAAAAGCATTTGACAGTTATGTTTAGTTATGTTACGATCAAGAAAGTTTAGATGGTGACTGACACTTAATGACAATTAAGTTACTTTGTCTGGTTTTGTTGACTATAGGTTTCTTCTATGCTGTGTGTGTGTGTGTGTGTGTGTGAATGCATGTGTCCTGAAAAATCTATTGATCTTTCCTCCTCTGACACCATCCTGGCCATCCTGGAGAGTGAACCATGGCTGTCATGCTGTTTGAACACTGAAAACTACTTGGTGAGGTACAAGCTTTCAGTATTTGTTTTTTTTTTTTCTTTCCACAAATATACTTTTCATACAACTTTTCAATTAATTAAAGTAAAATTATGATTTAAACTGTGACAAAAACATCAAAGTTCTTTTATAGAATACTTTTTTCATTTTACTCTTTTTTTCCCCTTCTCTTGGCTGTCTGCTATAATAATGGCAATGTTTAAGGGGTGGGCTGCATATCTTATTTAACAGCCCGTTAGGTAAAGGCATCCAGCATCTCACACTGACAAATCACAGGCATTAGTGCTAATGCCTCGACCTGACAGACTGATCTGTTACCTCAAAACTTCTCTGTTCTCCTTTCATCCCTTCACCTCCCCTCATTCACCCAATAACTTCATCCCTCCATGTGGCCCCCTATGTGTCCCCGCCCAATCTAGGATTGTTACGTAGCCACAATTTTTGCTAAAGGCCAAATAAATGTCTTGAAGTTCAGAAAGCTTTACAATGTACTGAGAAAACCTGCACACTCTTAATTAAAGACTACTCTGAAAAGATCACTTACAAGACAAAAGGAAAAAGAGAGACTTGAAACTATTCAAGCAAAACACTTTAACCACTGCTTATAACCATCTCATCTTTTACAGTTATGCAGTTAAAGTAAACTGGATTTGATTGGATATGAATGAAATGAATACTTAAATTATCATTATTATTATTATGTTTATTTTTTTTTATTAACAGGTAAAGTGCCTGGAGTTGTGAGGCATAGGAGAAGGACCTAAAAGGACATAGAAGGACATAAACAAACCAAGTAAGTGAAGATATTTCTCTAGTCCCTCATATATATGTACATATTTAGCAGCGGTGGCCTAGTGGTTAGGGAGTTGGCCCCAGGATCAAAATATCATGGATTTGACCATCCAAGACCAGCAAGTTGCCTTGAGGTACCCTTGAGCAAGGTATTGTCACTGTCACTGCTCCCTGGGTGCTTTCAAATAGCTGCCTGTACCTGCTGTTTGTGTGTATATATTTAAGCATATTCAGTAGCGTCCATGCCATTTAACTTGCTGTTGACAATTTGTTAGAAGCCAACTCTCCTGTGGACCTTGAAAAACAACACTATTAATAGGTTAAAAGAAAAACAACAGTTGGTTTGGAAGGTTTTGATCTAGTTCAGTAAATTAAGTGATACATTTTAACATTTAAGCATAACGTGTTATTGCTTCAATTCTATATTTGGGAAGGGCTCACAGATATGATAGTGCTGTGTGAAATATCATTTTAATTTTGGTGCTGTGTGCTTATATATGTGAAATATTCCATCCAACATTATGGTGTCACTGCACTGGTGGCAGATGTGGCCCAGTGGTTAGGGAGTTGGCCACAGGATCAGAAGATTGTCCCCGTCACTGCTCCCCAGGCAGCTTTCATAGCTGCCCCCTGCTGCACGGTGTTTGCATGGGTTAAATGCAGAGGTCCAATATCGTTGTGGTTCATTGTGTGCTGTGCTGTGACCTCGCAATGACAAGAATAGTCACTTTCACTTCACATAATCCATTTCAAGCACTCACCATGCTAATTGCACACCTATAACCTATAATAAAGGAATGTGAGCAGTGTTGAATTGAACTGTTTAACATTTTTATGGCTGTGTAAGTACTATCTAGATAACTAACCTAAAAGAAGGTTTGTTTGCCAAAGCTATTTCTTAAGATTAGCTATTTGGCTAATTGGATAGTATAACCAGCTGCCTGCATCATAGAGGTACACAATATTGTTATTATTATTATTTTTTATTTATTTTTATTATTTTCTTTATGCGGTTCCAAGGTGTTAAGAGAAGTTTCAAACAAAGCAAGCAATATTTGGATTCCAAACATGTCTGATATTCTACATCTGGGATAGGCAGAGAAACACACTGAACAAGTCCCCAGTCCATTTGCTAAGTATTCACACAGACAGACAGGCTCACATGTGGGGCAATTTAAATGTACATTTCTTTGGACTGTGGGAGCTGTGGGTAACCAGCTGTGGGTAAGCAGAGCTCCCAGAGGAAACCCATGCAAAAGATTCACACTGAGAAAACCCTCAGCCATCCCAGCAAAGAATAGTCCCCAACAATTTTTTTCTGTGAGGGGAAAGACCAAACCATTGCACCACTGCTGTATCCGTTGCCAAATCATTTAAGTATAGTTCCAAAATGCTCAAATCTTTCTTTGCAGGTTTACATTGTTGGTTTATACAGTTTTGAGGGGAATCTTGAGGACTAGTATGCATTACATTGCTATGTTTATCCCTGTATCTAACCCTGCAGTCTTCATATCTCCAAATCCCTTGTTTTTAGCTGGCAGGAGCTCCAGCAAGACTTACAGTCATAGTGTGGGACTACAGTGCAGATTCTACCTTCGTGGTCCCAGGACACACCCACACTTCACACTCATATCAGTCACAGCCATACATATCCTGTTTGCATCTTTCTCTCTCTCTCTCTCTCTCTCTCTCTTTTCATGCACACTGCACACACACAGCTCTCACTTACACAAAATTTCATACATTTCATACTTGGCTCATAAAAAAAACAAACATTTAGCTTTTTTCATAATGAACCTATCAGAGAGCATTGCACTGTCTAGCGTTCTAATAATTATACGTTTTTTCCTGTGCTGACCCATTCCCTCTGAGCATGGCACCAGTGCTGTGATGTGTGTGCCTCCCTTACTCCTCGTAGCTGCCTCAGTCTTTCTACCAAAGCCAGAAGTCTTATTTCCCAAACTTTAGTTTGTCTGAAAAAAAAAAATGTTAATCAGAAATGTAGCAGTGCCCTTTTGTCCTCTACAACAGCATCCAGCGTAAGTTTTATTCTCTCAGCATTTGATTTGCATTTGCAGGTCAAAAAAGCATGTGATGAAGCTGTGCTGTTTACTGTTGCCTCTGCAAGGTTGAAACTCTGCAGAATTAGGCTGAGAAGAGCTCCTTTAAAATAGATCTCTTTCCAAATTCATGCTGATTCATGCTCACTGAAAATCACCACTTTAAATGCAAATCATTGGCTTTTGTCGAACATCAGCCAGCTATAATGCCCCAGTGGCTTCTACAGTAAGTAAGCGTAGGGGGAAAATATTTTTCAGGGTGGAGAAGGGGTCATACACTCTTCAGCAGTTTCTACTGGGGCTGTACACACTAATATAACAGCTAGTTGATGTTCTGGGCAGTTGGCAGACCAGCAAGGAAAGCAAATGTTTTAAGCAAACAATTTGAAATACTTCTTCATTCTGGAAAGTAAACCCAATTCAGTCATAAAAGGAATGTGTAAATAATGTCTCTTTACTGTTTTCTTCGGAACAGCATTCTACCATGAAAAGAAGGTGCCATTAAGTTGTTGTTGAGCACCACAAAAAAAGCCATCACACCTGACTAACCATGATCGAGAACAGATTCTCTCACTCACTCATCCAACATGGAGGAAAAGTATGTTCTTTCTGTTTACGAACACTTTCTGTACAACACTCTGCAGGCTGATTAGCTCAATCTGAATTTGCAATAGAGACAAAATAGGACATGAAGAAGAGTAGAGTAAAGGAAGAGTAGAGTGGTGAAAGACAGAAGAAGCAAAAAGGGATACAGAGAAAATAATAGAGTGGCGAAAACAGCAATATTAGAAAAGATGAGATGAAAAGTGAGAGAGAACAGTAAGAAAAGAAAGGTGGGGAAAGGAAGCACCTGCTTTGATGAAAAAGAGAAATCTAGTTGACTTATACAACAAGCAATCCCAACCAAACTGTCTTTCGTTTATTCTTTTCTTTAAGAAAATATTTAAATAACTTACAACAAGAACATTTTTCATCTCATCAACATTTCTAACTCTGAAAACCATACTGCCATGCAGAGATTACAACTCCATGCTTCTAGGATTTTATTTAGTTCTAGGATTAATTTGTTTCCCATTTAATTACTAAAACTGATGCAGAAAGACGTAGAAGGTTTAAATATTTACACATCATATCATACAGTCAGTGCACATCTATTCAAATCTTCATTTAATTTATATTAGAAAGACACACACACACACACACACACACACACACACACACACACAAAGTCTGTGATAATGGCAGGTTTATTGTCAATTAACTCTGTGAAATTTAGCTTGGTTTCTCATGGTTTTAGGGTGGAGATCATGTACCTCATATTCCTGTGAGAAGCGCAGGCCATCATTAGCTTTGAGCCGCTCGATGTGGTCAGCCAGGTCACACACAGAAACTGGTGGGTGCTCTCGCATCCCTGCAGCAATACAGCACAGGGTTTTAAGAAAGTTCCTTTATAATAGCACATTATATTAGTTAGAAAAGCTGTGCAACACTAACACACACACACACACACACGCACGCGCACACACACACACACACACACACACTCAAATTTGCAAACAATGACACTTCATCAGAAAGATGAAGGCAACCAAGGGCATGTTACCTTTGTGAAAAAGCATGAGAAAGGCAGAGAGAGAGAGAGAGAGAGAGAGAGAGAGAGCGAGAGAGAGAGTGTGTGAGAGAGAGAGAGAGAGAGAGAGAGAGAGCGATTGTAAGACCATGCTATGAGCTACTTCCCAAAGCAGTGATATATGAGTACATGGACATGCTGATTGGTTGGTTCAGGTCTGGATTGTGGCACATAAAGATGCTAATCAAGCATGTTTTTCATTACCATTAATACACATTTGTAGTATTTTTGATAAACTGAGAACAGATCTGCTGTCCAGTAATAGGCTTCAGTTGAAACATTTTTATATTTTACTCTCATTTTTATGTTTTACTCTCTAAACAGACAAGATGAAGATATGACATAACAATTTTCAACCATTTACTCGCAACTGTATAAATCAGCTAGATTTAACTTAATTTAGCTATTTTCAGTGTTCTCTTTTTATTTATTATATATTTTATGCCTGTTAAGACAGTCTATCATCTCTGATGAAACAAGATTGCATCTCTATAGCCTTTATTGGTTAAAAGTACATAATTTTAGAATATTATCTGCTATTTCATGATAAATGGAAATAATATGAAAAAATTGCTTACGCTAAAAGCTAATAACGTTTAATTATACATATAAGTCAGCAAATTTCAAACTATAATTGTAAACCCCTGGCTAAAGGGTACAGAGCATTAAGAAAATGCATATAATAATTAGTGACAATTGGACTGTACGTATGTAAAACATACTGTTATAACTAAGGCCTTTTCTGTGGTTTCCTCATAACAATATTCAACAATAAATAAAAATGTAACAGCATCTTTTTACAAACTAATAAACTGCACAAATAACATCCCATCCCAACCCCTTCCAAGATGATTTCCTCCAACTAAAAGCAGTGTGAAAAGCTTGGGCCTGGCTGTGGAGAGAATGGGAGAGAGCTGTGACATCAGTACAGCCAGCAGGGGGCAGCGTACGCAGCCTGAATGGACAGATGGGGGGAAAGGGAGTGGCTGGAAAATGCAGACAGTGGAACAAAAAACAAGAAAATAGGTGGAAGACACAGGAGGAACAAATGGAGACTAACTTGGAGTATTCGGGCAACTCGGGGCGCTGGAACCTGTTGAGAGAGAAACGGAGGAGGGAAGTGTAAGAGCTCTTTAAGAGCCTGCACTGAACTCCCAATAAAGAAGAAGAGCAGAGCAGAAGTTTGACAAGGGAGTCAGGAGGGGTGAAGAATGAAAATAGAAAAGATTGGAGAAGAAAGGAGGAGAAAAAAACTTCAGAGAAAAAGGGAGCAAGGCCAAGATGCAGTAAAATGAGAAGTGAAATAAATGAGAATAGGAGGAATGGAAAATATGAGACAGAAGATGAGAGAAGAGGAAGAAGAAAAAAGAAAAATGAGGACGAAGATGAATTAAACAGAAGAAAGGAAAGAAGAAAGAGAAGAAAGTAGTAAGAAAATGAGAGAGGTAGGAGAGAAGAGATGATAGTGGAAATAAGAAAGAGGATTGGAAAAGCGGAAGGAGAGAAAAGAGCACTAAGAAGACACGGAAGAAAAGAAAAGATAGGGGTAGCAAATAGAAAAATGAGAGGAAGTAACACCAAAAAAAAAGACTCATGAAATCATCCCCACTCTCAGAAAGGCACTCAGTTTAACTCTGCTTTCAGTGAAGGGACACGTAGACAGGAAGCGTCCTGTTAAGTCTAAGAAAGCCTCACAATGTACACAGTGATCGTTTAGAGAATAATCCTGTTTACACATTGTCCTCTAACCTCGAATTGAGTGGATCAGCTGATGTTTGGATGGACAACATTTGAGATTACTTGACCACCTCTGTCATGCACTTCTGTTAGTTTTATTGTATTTACACACCCAGAAACACCTTTTGTCTCTCTATTTTAACTATTCATCCTGATGTTGTTTACAAAATCAAAGGATGTGCATTTCACAAACTAAATACCTTGTGATCGCTGCATGGTCGAATGGTAGTGTGATCATATCCATTTCAGAAACTGTGTAACCCAGCCTTTAAATGCACTGTCATTTTAGAGACTAAAAAATCCAATACTGAATGACCTCTTAGTTTATTTATCTATTTCTCTGTTTTGTAAACAGTTTTAATGTATTTTTCCACATTGGGTCGACCAATCAGAGGCTGTGCTTGGAGAAATTATGAAAATAAAACAATATACAGTATAAATATATGAATATAATACTATTTTTCCCTCTGGAAAAGGGCAGGTCGTTTACCTTTAAAATTGGACATAAAGACAATTGTTTGAGGGTAAATTTAGACATTGCACCCTGAAAGACTTTAGTCGATAACAAAGTAGTGCCAGAAGCCACATGAGCAAGTCTGTTGAAAATGACTCAGCTAGGCAACACAGTTGAGGGGAGTATATGATTCATCTGGCATGCAGTTTGCATAATCTTTGGCTTCTGAAGTTTGATTCTATACAGTATAATGCTAATGTAAATAACTGGGTATAATCTAATGCTTGTTATTTACATTAGCCTTATACTGTATAGAATCAAACTTCAGAACCCAAAAATTATTGATGGACTATATTTACTCTCTGAAATGTGAAGTGCATCTCAGGAGTGGGATTTCTAACCAAACCAAACATTTACCACTTGTGCTTGGTAAAGTCTGATACTCAAAAACAAGAAGCGTGTATCAGGCCGCTTTCTTTAAAGGACTGGTCATGCTGCTCGTAGAGCCAGAGATAGTCTCCCTGCACTGTCAGATGGGTTTTGCACAGTGAAAGAGAGCAGGAAGCACAGCAGGGAGAGAACGACTAAGAGGAAAAGAGGAATGGAAAAGAGAAAAAGAGAGCTAAAGATCCCTCCTGTGACTTATCCTGCTTAATTCCTCCCAAGTTCAAAGCTCAGTGCGCTACAGAATCAGGGTGTGTAATTAGATGGTGTGGTGTGTGAATGACTGTCTGTCTTCTTCTTCAACGTGTCCTTCATGTTGAGGTGAAGCTGATGGTGAATAATACTCTTTATCTCCATGCTAAAAGCCCAGCTGTTCTCCACAGCTCCATCGCTCCACAGCATTACAGCCATTCAGCCCAATCCACACAGCTTATAGCAGATTAGACTCAGTTTATAAAACAGTCCATTTGACCATACTCTATGTGTGTGTGTGTGGGTGTGTGTGTGTGTGTTCGTGTGTGTGTGTGTGTGCATGTGTGTGTGCCTGTTTGTAAGCATTTATGTTTTTTTTGGGTGACAGAGTCAAAGATGCACCACTGGATTTATTACGGCACAAAAGCAACAGCTTGGTGAAATATTTACAGCTATTTCAAAAGTAGGGCTAGTCAAGTGTCTTTATTAGCACTGTATAAAATATCTGAGTCAAATATAGGCTTAAGTGGTAATAATACAAGACAGAATATTGATAATGTAAATATATATATTAAAATAGCATGTTTTTACACTCAACAATAAAACCTAACATATTTAAAATCAGTTTTTATACACAGTGTTAACTGTAATAGTGCTGATTATTCAGGTGCAGCATCGTTTATGTAGTGCACACATGATTCAGAGATCAGAGTTCTTGTCTGGGGTGGTGGATGGTCTAGAGAGAGGACTGATGGTAGCAACCTGATGCTGGTAGTATTTACTGTGTTGGAACTGTCTCTTCTGAGGGCAGGAGGACAAACAAGTGATGGGTTAAAGCTAATGATGCTTTAACACAATAGAAATCAATAATCACCCAAATCTTTTCCATAAATGTATCTCCAAAATTATAAAGCTGTTCAAGCCCAATCCACCTCTAATTATGTAGACCAGGGGATATTGTTTCTCCACATGCTATAGGTAAATCAAACATTCAGTTCATGAGCCAGTTGAGGCATATTTTAATCTGTTATTTAGCATAAAGCTAAAGAGAACAACAGCAATGCTGCCACAAATGACAGATAATTGGAGCAGTGTGTGGGTATTTGAAGTGGAGATCTAGACAGCATTGAGTGAAAGTCTCAGGCACTTAAACAAATTGTTTTACCTTGGCAAAGGGTTGCTCTCACTTATTTGATAAAACAATTCTTCATCAGTTCAGATCTAGATGGATCAGTTGATTTCTTTCGAGCTGGTTTTTAGAACACAATTCAATATGTTTTTGGAGATCCATAAGTATAAATCCAACACTGATGTTTTATGAAGTTATTGATCCATTCCTCAGGGCTGTAAATATTTACTATTTTGTTCAGTATGGTTGTTTGTTAGCCAACGCATGCATGCCTTGAATTGAGTCTATAGATCAGACTCAAATCGGAAGCTGTGTTTATGACTGAGCGTGTGATTGGCAACTCTGATCTCAAACACATTGTGCAATGGAATGACATGAGATTTACCCCACTATTCTGTCCTAACTATAGATCTGTACTGTTATACAATAGCCCTAAATATAATAAATACTTTGCTTAGACCCCAGAGGGTTTAATAACAAAAAGAAGTACTTCTTTCTCTTTATTATGTATACTCAATATGTATGTGTGAGAAATAGAGAGAGAGAGAAAGAGCTCTATTACCTTGTGTTTGGTAGTTGAGCCTCCTCATCTCCACAGGGTCGGAGGAGTGGGCCAGGAGATGATCCTTCACTCCAGCAGAGTGCTCATCTTTCGCTGAGGGAGATGCTCGCTTCCTACACACATCAACAAGATGGGCAATTATAGCAGAAGCCATGCATACACAGTCAAACAAACAAACAAACAAACCCCAGATGTGCTTGTCCAGCTCTCTTTTGGATTGCATAGAGCAGCAGAACACATTCTAGTGCAAAATTCATTCAATTTCCAGTTTGAGCCCCTTAAATAATACATTCTAATGAAGTGACATTTTGTAGATAAATCAAATGTTAGTTTTTTTCCACTTGATTTCAAATATATCAGTCAAGACATGTTTGTGATATGAAGTTGTTTCCTGATTTTTGCACTGGAGCAACAAGGCTCAAATACTGGAGGCTTAAACCTCACTGTAACACATAACCTCTAAATCATCACACTCATTAAATCACTCACATTCATATTGTCCTGAGCTGTTAATTAGCCTCTATAAGGCTTATTTGATTTCTGATGCTGTGTGACACACTGCTATCTAATAAAAGGACACATCTTAGTGCTGAAATAGCAGCTGCATCTTTTAGCATCATTTTAACTCCAGTACAAATCTATAAAAAAGCTAACTTTCTACAGTTAGGCATTTTTTTCTGTTGCTTTAAGTCATGACAGGATGCATAGAAGGAGAAGGAAAAATGGATGATACCTACCTCTCCTGTTTGCTGTATCCATTCCAAAAAAATTAAGAGGGGGGCGGGTGGGGTTGGGGGGGGAGTACAGAAAGGAAGAGAGAGAGGGACAGAAAGAATATCTGCATAAAGTTACAGAAATACTGAAGAAGAGAAATACTTACAGGCTTTCAAGGCAATGGCCCCCTACTGATGAGCTATTTGCTTTGTAATTTTGGTTTTCCATGGTGTCTACTCTTTCCAGAAGTTAAATTATTCTCCTGTTTTGTATGTAGCAGTGGTGGTCTAGTGGTTAGGAACTAGACCCCATAAACAGAAGGTTGTAGGTTTGAGCCAAGAGGTACGCTTGAGCAAGGTACGTGGCTTAAATGCTGAGAAAGCGTTTCATTGTGGGCTATTTATTATTAGATAATTTGTTTTCTTTCACTGCTGCAGAGCTCTATGGCCTGGCTTTGATGTTTTCTTAAATGTTTTCTTCAACTAAGAGTAATGATCTTTTGACACAATTCACACCCATTTTTGTTTATTTACCACTTGTCCTACATCCCTGAAGTTATTTATTAATTTTCTATTTAATAAAATACATTTTCCTATTCTGAAATCATCTCTTCCATATCATATACTCTAAGAATTTATTTTCAGTGACTTGCCTGGATAAATTAAAGATTACATAAGTAAACTATTTAATTCAAGGGATGACAATAATAGGGTGGGGTAAGGGGTTTGTTAGTGGTGGTTCCAGAGCCAGTGTATGGCTTGGTCGCCTCCTACTCTATTCTCTATCTCCTACTTCAATTACTGAAGTACCAACATGACCACAAAAATAATCAGATGGCACATATGAAGGGAGGCTTAATAGTTTTCCATGCAGGAATTTCCTTTCATTTTAATGTGTGCACTACCAACGTTTTGTACCTACTATATTACAGCTACTGAGTGTTGGTTGGTTGGTGAGTTGCTCACTAGATTAATAACACTCACTGCTGCTATAAAATGACATAATCTTGTGTTCAAAACATGTTTGAAATGAGTAAATACTGATTTTCTCAGAATTGTGCTTAAAAGGCTGACGAATCATATTTACAACTTGAAAAAATATAAAAGATTAAAAGCTGATGTGTGTTTTTTTTTTAAACAGATCTTTTAGTTTTTTGGTTTTTTTTTGGTTTTCCCAACCCAGTGGCTGCACATAGCTTAACGCAGTAACAGACTAATAACATAGTGATGCAGGTAAAAGTTTTGTGTATTTTTACAATATCTTTTAGATTCTTTAGTTGCATTGTCATGCTATTTATATGGAACATTAATTCAAGATAAATTATTCTAATATAACAGAATAACCATATAATAATTACAGTTATACAACTTTAAAGTTTTGGCAAAGTCATTTTGAGTAACTTATTCTTTGATCCTGATTCAGTGTCTGTGTAAAGCTTCCACTCCTCATTGCTGGACTTGCTGAGGTGTGTGGATTCTCTCCCTTTGTTTGGAATCATGGTTTAACACCTGTGCTCCAGCCAGAACCCCTCACTGTCTTTAATTATCTGTGGCATTACCCCCCAAACTCTCTCCTGGCTCTATATTTTCAACTTGACTTTAATGTAACTGTCTGTTCCTGTATGACTCAGCTTTTCTGCTTGGTGACAGTGAGTCAGCAGTACTGGAGAGACAGGATTCATATACTCTTGAGAGAGAGAATGAGACCAGCTATTTATACCTGGAAGAGGGGAATGCATGACTGGACTCACAAACACAAATATTTGTCTCAGGGCATCACTGAACAACAGAAAAAACACTGTAAGGTTTCATAGTCATGTATTTCATGTATTTTACTTGATTAGCTAAAATGTGAATTAACCAATATTTGTTCAGTTGAAGTTAGTCTCACCTTTTGAAGAGGAGGATGGCAATGACAATGATGATGATGAGGATGACGGCGAGTACTGGTCCCATCACCCACAGCATCTCTGGATCCTCTGTGTGACGGGACATGCCACTGTGAAGCCTCACCAAGATGGGATCAGAGAATGGACTTGCTGCAAAAGTTTTCTACAGGAAGAAAAAAAAATATAACCATCATATATTACCTTTGTGGGAAAAGGAGACATTGAAAGTGAGTAAAGTGGCAGTCTAAGCTCATATTGTAGACCTGTCTTTCGCTTCTACACCATGTAGAAATCGCATTGCTTTCTCTTTAAAGATGCCTCTCAGGTGCTTGTTAAATCATGTCAAAGCTTGGCTACTGCAGCCTTCCTGTGTGAACTGTCAGGCCACTTTAACTGATCCAGAACAACAGCAAGCCTGTCTTCAGTCTTCACGAGTTAACTCACATCACTCTGCTTCTGTATTCCCTTCACTGGTTTCCTGCAGCAGCTCACAGCAGTTATAAAGCTCTAATGTTTGCCTACAAAACCAAAAACAACCCCTCTATACCTGATGCCAATGATCAAAGACTGTTCTGTACCTGGAGTCCTCTTGAGGTTTACGCTCGGCTTGACCAGTAACAAAGCTTGACAAGTATCAAGACATTTTTCTGTTCTTGCAACCAAGTGGAAGAATAAACATCCAATGGTTGTTCAACCACTCAATTTCTTCAAACACAGACTGAAGATCGTCTTTAAAAGCATTAAAATGAGCACTTGACATGCTTTGAATTGCACTTATTGTGCAATATATAGCATAATAATACTAATAATTGCATATTGCATATATGTAAACAAAGAATGCTTTCAAAAACGGAAGGCAAAGGGTAGTCACACCAAATATTGATTTGATTTAGATTTCTCTTTTGTTCATTCACTGCATTTTGTTGATTGATGAAAATAAATGATTAACACTTCCATTTTTGAAAGCATTCTTTGTTTACAGCATTTTTTCCACACTTTCCAACTAAAACTTTTGCACAGTACTGTATATATATATATATATATATATAATATATATATATATATATATACACACACATACACAAACATATTTGGACAGAGACAAGTGCAGACTTTAAGCTTTAATTCAGTGTGCTGAACAAAAAGATTGCACAAAAATATGAGGAACAAAAGCATCTTTTTAACACAATCTCTTCATTTCGAGGGCTCAAGTAATTGGACAAATGAAATAACTAATATAGGCCTGAAAAATATAATAAAATATAAGCCTGAAGTCATGGACATCACCAGATGCTGGGTTTCCTCCATTTTAATGCTCTGCCAGGCTTTTACTGCAGTGGCTTTCAGTTGCTGTTTGATTGTGGCCATTTCTGTCCAAACAAGTGAAATGCATACTCAATTGAAAGTGAAAAGTGAAAGCCCTTGTCAGTGCGAGGTCACGGCACAGCACACATGAACCACAATGAAATTGGACCTCTGCATTTAACCCATGCACACTCAAACCGGTGCAGCAGTGGCAGCTATTAGCGCCGAGGAGCAGTGTGGGGGCGGTACCTTGCTTGGGTACCTCAGGAGCAACCTATTGGGAAGGGGTTTGAACCTCCCGATCCTCCGATCATGAAGCTAACGCCCTAACCACTAGGCCACCACTGCCCCGGGTTGTGGCAGTTCAGATCAGGTGACTGACTTGGCCATTCAAGAAAATTCCACTTCTTTGCTTTAATAAACTCCCGGGTTGCTTTGGCTGTATGTTTTGGTTATTGTCCATTTGTATTATGAAATGCTGCCCAATCAGTCTGACTGCTTTTAGCTGGATTTGAGCAGACAGTATGTCTTTGAACACCTCAGAATTCATTCAGCTGCTTCTCTCCGGTGTCACATCGTTGATAAACACTAGTGTCCCAGTGCCACTGGCAGCCATGCACGCCCAAGATGATGTGGTATGCTTTGATGATGTGGTATGCTTTGATCATGAGCTGTTCCACACCTTCTCCATACTTTTTTCTTGCCATTCTGGTAGAGGTTGATCTTGGTTACTCCTCTGCTGGCTTTTTTAGATGTTTTTTTGCAAAGTCTAGCCTTTCTGTTCTTGAGGCTTATGAGTGGCTGCACCTTGCAGTGCACCCTCTGTATTTACTTTCATGCAGTCTTCTCTTAATGGTAGGCTTGAATATCAATCGTGACCTCCTGGAGTGTGTTGTTCACTTGGTTGGCTGTTGTGAAGGGTTTCTCTTCATCATGGAAATGATTCTGCGATCATCCACCACTGTTGTCCTCCCTTGATGTCCAGGTCTTTTTGCATTGCTGAGTTCACCAGTGCTTTCAGGATGTACCAAACTGTAGATTGTGCCACTCCTCATATTGTAGCAATTTCTTGAATGGGTTCTTTGTGTTTTTGCAGCTCAAGGATGGCTTGTTTCACCTGCATGGAGAGCTCCTTTGACCGCATGTTGTCTGTTCACAGCAAATTCTTCCACATGCAAGCACCACACCTCAAATCAACTCCAAATTAATTGATAATGACATAACAAGGGAATTGTCCACACCTGCCCATGAAATAGCCTTTAAGTCAATTGTCCAATTACTTCTGGTGCCTTCATAAGGGTGCTTTGCATGTTAATGACTGGAACTCCTGAACCCTTCATCCAATTTGAATGTGGATACCCTCAAATGAAAGAGTCTACTCATTGTCCATGTCCATTATATAACTATAACTGGAATATGTTTCAGTAAACAGGTACAAAAATAAACTTGTGTCAGTGTCCAAATATATGGACATAACTGTATTAATTATATATATATATATATATATATATATATATATATATATATATATATATATATATATATATATATATATATATATATATTATTTTGTCATTATACCTATGCTATGGCTAATTATTCTGTGTTTATATTTCACATTGACTCTTATTCTAACAGCATCTAAGCTTAAGGGTGTTCTGGACTCTATCATACCTATTGGACCTTATTGGACATATTGGACTGTACTGCACAAGCTAAATTTTTAAGTAAATAAAATAAAAAAAAAAACTTTTAGAGGTATCGTTTGATAAGAGTGTCTGCTCAATGTCATAAATATAAATGTAAATTTTATGAATAATGTCATTAACAGTGTTTAGCTGTAGAGAAATCCAAACTTAAATATGGAACTGGATACAACCTGAGAATTATATTTCATTTAGACTGTCTGCTGCATTGATGATTACTTATGATTGAAAGGTATGAAGCCTTAAGAGTTTTCTTTACTTCTGCATAAATATGACCTAAAGCTATTTCACAAAAGATTTAAAAGTACAGTAAAGATAAACAAATTTTAAGGCAAAAATACATAACCTGCTCATTTATTTAATGAAAAATATAAAATATAATTTTTATTCAATTGCAAAGAAAAAACCTCACTTATTTCCAAGAAACTAGTTTATAAGTCTGGGTAGTACAGTTTACTGAATAATATGGACAAGCTAGATGACTATTGTAAAAATGTTTTGTGGACAGAAAAGACCATTCCAGACACAGAATACAATATTTTACCACTCACACATATGAAGCAAAAGTGACAACTTGTCATTGTGTGAATACAGCATAACACACAGTGAACCACAATGATTTACAGCCTCTGGATTTAACCCATTCACACACATGCAGCAGGGGCAGCTATTGAAAGTGCCCAGGGAGCAGTGACAGGGACAGTACCTTGCTCAAGGGTGCCTCCCAGGCAACCTACCCAACCCAATCCCAACCTGGTCTGGGATTCAAACCCATGATCTTCTGATTGAATCCTGGGTCTAACCACTAGGCCATCACTGAAAAGTTTTCATATACATATATATATACATAAAACTTTTCAGTGATGGTGATGATATATATATAATTGGTGATGATATATATATAATTTTCCATCATGATCAGTAATGAAGAAATGTTTGTGTGAGAATGCTCTGAGGCTGAGAGTTCACCAGCATTAATCTGATGGTAAATATTTTTCAGGTGGTATTTGAAGCTCAAGTCTCTATCTTATAATTGAAGACAAATTTATGCAAAACTGACTGCTGTAGGTTGTTTAAACTGAATTAACATTATACACGTTATATCGCCACACACAGTTTTACACTGTTCTCCCACATTTTGTTTTATTATGCACATGGCTCATCAACTGCCTGTTTAGGTTTATGCGCCGATTTTCTACATAAAAGCAGGCAGAATGCGTTTGACAAAACTGTATCAAAGACTTGTTCATTTCATCCATTACTTATTTACATTTATAATAAATATCTGATTAAAAACGTTGCATTTATGCTGTTTTTGACACTGAAATGGAGCAAGAACAGACTTGAACTTGATGACACAGAATTTGAACTGAATGTCAATGTAAGTGCATAACAACATTCATTATTACTGATTTGATTATGTTTAGATAAAATGAAAAAAAGCCAAAAAAAAAAATGGTTTTCTAAGGGTAAACTAGATACTGAAGGCCTGTTCTGCTGTAGCTTGAGATGCAGTGGAGCTGCCTGGACTGCATGACTGAACTAAAAAGCGTGCTGGATAGGCTCTATTAGAGTGAGTTACAGTGCAAGAGGAAGGAACCCAACAAATCTTCAAAGTCGTAAAGAGAGACTTGCGAACTCTCCCGCAAATGCAGGCCCGCTAATCGCTTTAGAAACAGCTCTTAGACAGCGCAGCAGGGCGTGAGAGAGGGAGAGAGAGACAGAGGGAGGGCAGACTCCTCCAACCTGCTGAAGTTGGAGGATATGCATCAGTGGCCTTTGAGGACAAATCCCATCAGCGCGACACCTCCACTCCCTCCGGAAAGGAAAGCAAACCCTCAGAAAAAAAAAAAGAATCCTAGCTTTCGAGACGCATGTGAATCATTTTTAGCGATGTGTGCATGACATGATTGCTGGGACTATTTAGAGAGAGAGAAAGATAGAGAGAAAGAAATACTGAGAGAGAAGAGAGAGAGAAGAGAGAGAGAGAGAGAGGCGAGAGAGACAGAGAGAGACAGAGAGAGAGAGAGAGAGAGAGAGAGCGAGAGGAGAGAGAGAGGGAGAGAGAGAGAGAGAGAGAGAGAGAGAGTGAGAGCGAGAGAGAGACAGAGAGAGAGAGAAAGCGATAGGTCTATTTCCATTTTTTTAAGAGCATAGCGACGGAGATACAGCAGTGCAACAGGGGATGTTGATTTGTTTTAAGGAACATCTTCATGACCAATGTTGGTGCTATTTATGAACACAATAGCAGTGGTGCTTTTCAGTAGTTATTTAATGATCTACATCATCCAAAAGCAGGAAAACAGAGTATTTAATATACTCCAACATTTACTGATGTCTTTAAGTGAACATAATAATAGTGACGATGGCTCAAACAGGATAATCAGACTGAGAGCAGAGAAAATATACAGATATAAGATCTGTATATAGTGTATATAGACTCATTATAAACAGCTTGGTTACAAATATCTATATCTGATGTTTTAAACCCTTTACTACTAAAATAATGAACAATTCTAATAAATTAATAGCACATTATAAGATAGTTAGTTTTACACAACACAGCTGAGTAAATGTCCCTTTTCCTCTCCTGCAGGTTTTCAGTGTGACTTGTCTGAAGAAACATTATCATTTCCTGTACTTCAGCAAGTATCCCAATAATTCAGATAAGCTATAAAATAGAATTATAATATAAATTATGATATCCTAATGTATGCAATGAAATTATGGAAAACCTGGCAAAAAATAGTTTGTCATGCTTTTGGTCTGAAGGAAAAAATGAGCGGAGGCGCAAACGCACGGAGAGTGCAGAAATCCACAAAGGGTTTGCTTATTTGGACAAAAAACTCACAGCACAAGGGTGAATGGACAACTCCAGATCGGCCGAGCAACATTTAAATAACCCCGGCTTTAGGTGTTGCAGATTCTGGAAAATGAGAGAGTGGTGGCTCAGGCTAGTGTTCTAGGGATCGGGACCGAACTCCGGTTGGCGCAGTGATATAGTTACATTAAAATGCAGTTTCTGAAGCACAAGTGATTGTTATTCCCCAATGACGACAGTCGCTACCAGTGTATAAGTAACATTTTTGGTTAAATTGATTTCATATTTTTAAAGTTTAAGTTGGTATTAAATAATTATTCTTAAAAGATGCCATTGATGTAAGTTAGTGAGTATTATTTTATTTAATATTACATTAGATTTTCTAAAAATAATATCTAATATTTTTCAGTCATGTTAAATCATTGTGATCAATCAATAGCAATCTAATGAGTATGTTTTAGATTCAAATACATACAGACATTCTGACTCTTCTAAAAGGTTCACCAGCTTTAACCACTGTAAGCCAAAAGACAACATAAAACAAACATTTAAGCTTTAACTGGTCATGATTTTTTCTGCATGAATGAAGAAAATAATGAAGAAAATAGTATCAGTATTTCTTTTCTGACATACAGATTACTTGTGTATTGTTAGACTTTGAAACCTTATTGTAGACTGACTTTTTTCACTTTCCAAAAAAAAAAAAAAAAAGTGCCACTTGATTTTGTCTTTCAGTGCATATACATTCAGTGCATAACTCTAACTCAGTAACAGCTAACTAAGAATGACCAGCAACCTGAAGCCCTCTACACACCTGCTGTAACAAATGACCTGATTGTAAGTGGACACATTTGATTGGTTAAAATCTAAACTCAACAGACTAAACAATAAATGAATGGCCACAACCACCCCCCCCAAAAAAAAATAAAAATAAATAAATAAAGTATAGCTATCCAGATATGATAAAAAAATAAAGAGCAATGGCAATTCATATTCATGTACTCAGGTAATGATCAAGCTCTTCATGTGGTGAAGTATGCCTATTAGTGCAGGGAAAACATTCAAATATGCAGTGCATGAGATCTTTAAACCTGGGACTGAGAACCACTGGGTTGTAGATGAAAGTATATGACTCTATTATTCTAATTGATTTCTTTTTCGCTTGCCAGTAGATCATTTTTCTGCTGTAATCCAATGTAAAGGCAACATTATATCACACTTAGAATCCCTCAGTGTTAGCCAAACACTAGTGTGTCCTAAATATTTTTACAGTCATCTTAGTAGAGTATCAGAAACATTTATAGTGAAGGTTTACACAAAAATGCTTAAACTTTGATCCAGTGTTTGGCCCAATGAAAGGACAGAATTTCCATCACATTAGGGCATCATTTGCCTAATGGTAGCTTCCTGTTTTTGTGCACTTTTGTAAAATTATGAATTTATTATCACATTTAGTAAATGTGTTATAGCTGTAAAATGTTAAGAAGTAGGTGTTACATGCTCCAGGCCCTTTGTCAGTCCCTAGTTTGCTCACATTTGTTTTCAGTTTTAATCTGGTACAATAACATGTTTGTGTTTGCTTTCCACAAAGGACTAATGCAGCCCACAGCGACAGCGAGCAGCTTAGTCAATAGCAGGTCTTTAATCAGCCACAGCGGTAATTAAGAAACCATCACAAACTCTATTCTGTCATAAACAGAGAGGCCATAGGAGGCGGTCTGTCTTCCTCAGTAGACATTTCATTGTTTTCACCTTGCTAAAGCTGTCTGTTGAGAGGCATGCTGATCCATGTGCTACGTAATAAAGTTAAATGGATCAATTTGGTGGGCGTAATTCACTTTAAATGTCCTCTTTGCCTCACTTTAAGGAGATTCTTTTTGCTTTCCCTGGCAGCTTGAGCAAGCAGCATGCTATTTCACAGCATGGGTAACACTGCAAATGCTGGACTGACTAGAGCAGGACTAACATTGGACCAGTTTTGAATTCACTAATGGTGGGATGACACTGGACTAATGTTGGATAGAGTTACATAAGGACAGCACAGGACTAATACTGAACTCACTAAGGTTTGGGAAACACTGGACTAATGTTCGACTGACTAATGTAGGCATGCCCTGGACTAATGTTGGACTGACTTATTTAGGCATGCCCTGGACTAATGTTGGACTGACTGATGTAGGCATATGCTGGACTAATGTTGGACTGAATAATATAGGGATACTAGGCAATGTGGGACACCTTTTAATGCAGGCATGCCTTGAGGCAGTGTTAGCCTAGTGTGGTCAAGAGGACTAGGTCTAGGATCTAGTTGTGAGTTTAAATCCCCAAACCAGTAAGTTGCCATGAAGTTCAGCAAGGTACTAATGTGGCAAAATCACAGAACTAATGCTGGACTGCATAATGTGGTATAATAGAGTATATGAGCTTATATTAGATATAATAGAGCTAATGCAGGAATAATAATGGACATTTATTTGACTTTCCAATGTATGCATAATACTGGAGGTAATGCTGAGTGGCTAGCTAATATGAGAGCGTGGATAAGTTCTTGGTAGCTATGTCGAGATAACACTGGTTAATGAACTAGTTAATAAATGTGTGAAGGTCTAATTCTGTGCTAGCATAAGACTAGTTATGGCCTGACAAGAATACTTTTAACATGCAACTGACATGACTAAAGATCTTAACACTGATTAACAACAATTGATTAACATGGGGATAACATTACCTTAATGCTGGACAAACAATCAGGCACACATTAGACTAATCTTACTTTGTAGGCTTAAAACCTATGAATGTTAAGAAGCTCCCCCAGCTGCTTTCTCTCCTTCTTTCTCTCCTACTCCTTCTATCTCTCTGTCTATGTCACACTTGTGGGTTAACTGCAGGAGAAAAACTTTGTGAGTGATGGCAAAAGCACAGTGAGCGAACAGAAAGCCTGGTGATCACTCTCTCTGAGGAGCTTTCACACTGATCAATTTGAACTCTTCTATCCTGATGGAAACGCGTCCACTGAGTGGTAATGCACCATGCTCACTTTGAAGTCCTCTGCTTACAAATGTGGCCTCAACACAATGTGTTTATTATTGGTTGTGTGGGTGGAACAGTAGGAGGAAAAACGAGAGAGAGTGAGATATAGAGAGAGAGAGAGAGAGAGAGAGAGAGAGAGGAGAGAGAGAGAGAGGGATAGGGAGAGAGAGAGAGAGAGAGAGAGAGAGAGAGAGAGAGAGAGAGAGAGAGAGACAACATAAGAATCAGAGTGAAGTCGGGGGCAAGGGACACGAAATTAGATTCACTGCAGAACCGCATTAAGATAAATATAAAGCCAGAGGGAAGACTGTAGCTCTATTCAGTATTTCTATTCAGGACCTGGAAATGTTTATTTTTAACATTATGGCTAATTATCTCTCCTGGCTTTGACAGTAATAATGCTATCTCTAATTCTCTCCTCCACATTCACTCACTTTATCTACATCCTGCTTCAGCTGTCCTTTGCCCACCCAGCCGGAAGCCCTGTGGCTCTGCATTTCTTTCTCTCTCTGCCTTCTCTCTCACTATCCTGTTATTTCACTCTAAGTGATCAAGCTAGTTTATACACTGAGTTTTTCATCCAATTTCACAGCTTCCCTTTCTGTTTGCCAGCTTTTCTATTCTTTCTTGTGCTTTACCTTTTCTCTTCTCTTCTCTTCTTTACTCTTCTCTTCTATAGGTCTATAGGTCTTCTATAGGTCTCCTCATCCCTATTTCATGTCCACCCTTCTTCTTCAGCCAGTCCTCCATTCTCCAAGTGTTAAAAGATGGCTTCAGTCATTTTAATTCAAATTGCTTGTATTTTTATCTATTTCATGTTGTTGTTCCTCCCAGACACTTGTTTGGATAATTGCTTCTAATTTACCGCAGCACTGAGTCTCTCCAGAAGGCTACAATGGAAATCACCCAAGCAAGCTTGCACACAAATACAAGATCTTAAAAGCTCACCAACTGCACCTCCAAAAAAATGGGTTGGAAGGAAATGGAAACAAGCAAACAACTGCTTACCAGGACATTTTTGGAAAAAATAAAGCAGTAAAAGGATTTTTGCATTTAAAATTAGAACACAGCTAAAGTAAACCTACATTCAGAACAAATTACAGTGCTTTCTTTAATCAAATACTCAGCTGAATTGGCAATATGGTGAGCATGAGGATGAGGACAATGATATGCAAGAAGTAACAGTGGTTGCTGAAGTGTTGCTATAATTCAATTTTAGGTAAATGCAAGCTCAGCAATGCCCTTACAAAGTAGGGCAAAATTGTATTTACATTTACATTTACTTTTACGGCATTTAACATTTCGGCATATATCATTTCATTATATCAATTATCAGGTAGTGGTACTGTTTTTTCAGCATCAGTATTGGTAGTCCAAAATCAAGCTAAGAAGTCACATTCCAGTAATTGTGCTAATTAATGAACAAGCCAATGATAAGTTTTCCTTTCCTAAACATAGGCCGTATCTTTTGGATTAAATAATTAAAATAGCAAGTAAATGGGAATATGCTAAAGGATGAAAGCTACATGCCATTATGAAGAGCGCTTCTAAATGGTTAATAATTCATTAATTTCCATTAGACCGACCTTTAGAGCTAAGACTGAGTTTAGCATTAGCTGCATATATATGAGAGAGAGAGAGAGAGAGAGAGAGAGAAATTTAGACTTACTGAGTCATGGTCTTGAAGTGAAGCCAGTATGAAGGTGCGGTACTGCTGCTGGCCAGGCAGAGCCTTGTTGTAGAAGCTGTTGTAGGTTTTCTCATCCCCCAGGATGAAGGTGTCAGGGAGAGTTTTCAGTTTTGCAGCAATGTATGGTTGCAAGAAGTCCGGGGACTGCCTCTTCCTCCGCTTACTTACACTAGAGTCTCCACCAGCCTCTAACAGCTAATATAAAGCACATAAAAAGTTATTTAATCAATTCACACAAACTCAACTCTGTACATTTTGACCCTTATACTAAGGTTGACAATGCGTGTGAAGTGTAAATGCTTGCAGTGATATGCTTGATCATTACTTACTTTCCTACAAACGTGTAATTGACTTTTGCATGTGGTTTCTGTGACCGAATGACAAGAGTTTGTTTATATGGTCAAAAGACAGAATTCAGGTTTATGGGGATTGAAATGGTTGTTATATGACGATATACAGTACTGTGCAAAGGTTTTAGGCAGGTGTGAAAAAATGCTGTAAACAAAGAATGTTTTCAGAAATGGAAGTGTTAATCATTTATTTTCATCAATCAACAAAATGCAGTGAATGAACAAAAGAGAAATCTAAATCAAATCAATATTTGGTGTGACCACCCTTTGCCTTCAAAACAGCATCAATTCTTCTAGGTACACTTGCACACAGTTTTTGGAGGAACTCGGCTGGTAGGTTGTTCCAAACATGACTGTGTTTCAACCTCCGTGTGACATTGATGATCATTAGCACCTGTTTGGTAAAACTGGTTGATCATACACCAACTATAATCCTACAAAATCCCTGACTTTGTGCAAGTGTACCTAGAAGAATTGATGCTGGTTTAAGGCAAAAGTTAGTAACACCAAATATTGATTTGATTGAGATTTTTCTTCACTTTGCATTTTGTAAATTGATAAAAATAAACAATCATTATTTATATTTCTGAAAGTATTCTTTGTTTACAGCATTTTTTCCACACCTTCCTAAAACATTTGCACAGTACTGTATGAAGTAGGTTTAACCCATTTAAAAAGGTGAAGGTTTGCCATACAGTGTCATAAACTGCATACGACCACAGATAGACTTATGTGTAAATAAATAAATGTGTAAATTGGATTTTTCACCAAATATTTATGTTTCCCTTTCTTTGTGTCTTTCTTTCTGCCATTGCACTTACTGATGCCATGCAATCCCTCTGTCCTCCTTCTAAGCTGTATGGCTCTTGGCCCTCACTTATACGCAAACTGCACCAAGCCAAATCAAATCCAACAGGTATAAAGTTGAACAAATGGGGTGCAATGGCATTCTGAATGAAGAACATTGAGGGAAAGTAGGAAAACAGCCATAATCTCAGTGCAGTAATAAACAGCAACACTCCAATATCAGCCCCCAAAAGTAATACACCTTTCACCTGGGAGCGTAACACTCATAAAGAAAGCGCAGCTCTATGGTGAGCTGCTTCATTCTTCACTCCAAGCCCTACACTGCACTGAGCAGTGTGCGATTGCCACTGCTCAGAAGAAAAACTCTCCAAAGCCCTGCTTTCCATCTCAGCATATTTATTTTACAAGCCCTGATGTTTTTTGATATTCAACAGGCCTTGTATTAAAGTTTGGATGGGCTTTTTTTCTTTCAGCTGATGACGGCACATGCGTGAGAAAGCTAACTCAGGAGAAAAAGCCCCAGAACCTCTGCATTAATAACACAATAAGAAAAGAAGTGCTACTAGCACAGTTTTTAGGCTTTTAAAGCAGCAGAAAGATGGGTAGGTGAAGGCCTGTAGCTGAAACAGAGTGGCACAAAACGTCAAAAAGAGCAAAAGAAAAAAGAATGTGTTAAAAAGCCTGTTCAGCAAAGCACTGACAGACTGCAGGGTGTGTTGAGGAGGCGTTACAGCAATGAAGAGTTTACAAAAAAGTGTGGCTTAGATGCTAGTGAATGTTCTGACTTTATTTGGACGGTATCTATAGCTGCTCCAGGCTTATAGTAACTATAACCGATAGCTAGCAAGCAATTTAACTTGTTTTATATGTCATAAATTCTTTAAAAAATTATTTGTAATTCTTTTTCTTAAGTTAAGAAGAGGCATATCATAAAATAACAGCATACAAATGACTTCTGATTTTTAAATTTTTTTTTAGAATGAATAGAGTAATCTGTAAATGAAGAAGCTGCATTCATGCTATGCTGGTACATCATGTCAGCATTCAGGGCTGCAAATCCCAGCAGAGAAATTCTATATATTCTATAGCCAATAGAATCAATAATGTAGCTCACTCTGATTGATTGTGCTTTTAATAGTCAGCACATAGAAAAGCTCCATCAAAAGCTAAAGGCTGAGTCTAACCTAAGGCAACACTAAAAAGGATTTCTAAAGGTGATTAGCCATTAGCCATGTATTTTGCTGTAAGACTAGGGTTAACGTATGTGAGTGAAACTGGCCCTTAGAGTTTAATAAGATTAAAAACTATTTTGTGTGGATTATCCTCAGTTTTTGGTTTTGGGCTGAGGTTAGGCTTATGGAATTTAATCTTTATTGATCCAGAAATAAAATAAAAAAAATTAAAATTAAAATTAAAATTAAAAATATGAAAAATAAAGCATTGGGTTTAGGGTTGTTGTTCTTATTTCCTGAAATTTAGAAGCAGATAAAAGGAAATATGAATGTGCTAATATTTGACTAATGCTAAACTCATGTTTTACTGAAATTTTCAGCACTGTAAAAAAAAAAAAACAGGCTAGCATCTCTAAAATGGTATCTTTAGAGGTGAAGGATACACATTCTCACAATTTAACAACTTATAATAAATAAATAAAAACATAAATAAGATCTGCTTGAAATGACAGCTGGTGCAGTGAAATGGTCAAGAGGGTTTTATTATGATGGCAACAATATACCACTGGCTAAATGATTCTATCCAGTGTTGAGGTGATTGCTGAGAAATCATAACAAAGCATAAAATAATGGCACAGGCCATTAATCCTGCTGCTGCACTTTACCATGAGATCCAAGAAATTTAGTATAAGCTGTAGGCGATGGCAAATGGACTGGGACTCTCTACAGGCCGCCTACTGAGGCCACTCCAGCCTCAACTGCCATGCAACAGTTTCAGCTGGAATAAATCCACCCCCTAAAACTGGCTTCAGCTGTGGACCAAGTCCAGAACCAATCAGATTGTAACAGTTTGCTTTAGGCTTTAAATCTTTCAAAGTATATTTACCAAGTCTGCCAAGGCCAAAAGTTTTCAATCAGAACCTCTCCAAAACTCTTAGCTCTGACTTCAGCACATACACATATACACACACACACACACATACACACACACACACAGAGTACATCCACAAACAAACAAACGAAGATATACTAACATACACAAGAACACATTCAGCATTCACTTTATTATAAACTCCTATATAGATCAACATTGCGCAGTTTCTGATCATAGAGCCACCGTTATTGGATATTTTTTGCTGGTGGATCTTCCTAAACCCAGCTATGACTCTGAAATGCATACAACACTGACAAGACGGAAACGAAAAAGCAGTGCTTTACACCATAACATATCATGGTAGTGGTCCTCAACCCATTAATTTTGATCAGTTACAATTTAAAGGTTGGGCACTGGTCAATAAGAGTAGAAGCACTGATAAATTTGTGCAGCAGCAGATGAGCTGCTGTTGGTAATTTTACACCTCGAGAATCTATAAATGAGTGATTTCTAATGAAGTGGACAGTAAGCAGAAGAACAACATACTGGTTTTAAATAAAGTGTACAGTGAATGTGCATCATCCACCCATGCACACAAATGAAGACACCCATATAACACGCACATGTACATATTTTGTCCATTTTCCTTGTTCTATGTTTACGCACCTCATCCAAATCCATGTCTTCTGGGCTTTCCCATCGCCTCTGTGTGTCAGGAGTCACAGGCACCACCACTATGTAGTACCACCTAAGCGGTAGAAAAACACATATGATTAAATTCTCATTAACTCCGAAAATAGAATTCTGGTGGATGAAAAAAAATTTGAATTTTTTAAATAATTAAACAAGACTTTATTGTAAAGTAGTGTTCTTAATGATACATGACTTTTATATAAGCCTTTTATTTCAAGTGACATTAACATACTTAGACTTTTAATAAATTGTTATAAATTTTAAAGCATTATTCACACAAGGTGAATTGTGAAGTAATAAGATTTATAAATGGAATTGTAAATTAATGTCACTTAAACCCTATATAATCTACATACATAATTACAAGATTCTTTAATAATGTACAAGATAATAATAATCATTTACAATAACTATACAAATTAACAAATAAATATGTGCACTATGGGTAAGTACCTGAATATTATTTTTGAGCTGAACTACAAGCCTACTTCATGAACCAAAAAAAATAGTTAATAGTAATAAGCAGGAAATGAAATCCAGTCTTTTGTTTGTATCGTGCAGCCCTTCTAACACTGGAAGCATTTGGAAACAAAAAGGGCTGAAAGTCAGCCTAAAAACCGAACTGCAGAGTGTCTTTGGCAATTACAGCGAAAACCCCACCAACGACATGGAGCTTTTCTATCTTCACATCACGTACGAATGGCAGACGCCATTTCAGGATTCTTTGGAGAACATGCTCTTCGACTCTTTCCCATTCACAGTTTGAGATTGGTTTGTTGTGTGTGTGCTCAGCCCCCAGTCTGCTCGCTGATGAAGCAGTCTGGTTGAACATTAGGATACTGATTGCATTTCTAAATTTTTTTTCTCTACAGCCTTGCAGCCTCTCGCTTACTCACTGACTGCAACAAACACTTGAGACCCAATTAAGTCTGAGCTATTCTGCTGCCCCATTCAAACACACACACACACACAAACACACACACAAGCACAAGGACAAGCACAAGCAAAATCAAAACAAACACAACAGCATGAGTGAAACATTACAAATATTTATCAGATAAAATCATATCTATCTCATTTATAAACCTATTTTCAGAGCTGCTTGTTCTGATTAGGGTCACTGGGGGTGCTGGAGTCTATCACAGCTCTCACAGGGTGAAAGGCAGGGAAACACCCTGGGCAGGCTCCCCATTCACACCTGAGACCTTGTCACATTAATGACACTGGGGAGGGAAAATGGCTAATTGGGCACAATATGGACATTTTTCACTTAGGGGTGCATTCACTTTTGTTGGCATTGGTTTAGACATTAATGGCTGTGTGTTACTTTGAGGGGACAGCAGATTTACACTGTTATACAAGCTGTATATGGACTGCTTTACATTTTATCAAAGTGTCATATCTTCAGTGTTGTACCTTGAAAAGATATAATAAAATATTTACAAAAATGTGAGGGGTGTACTCACTTTTGTGCGATACTGTGTATATATATATATATATATATATATATATATATATATATATATATATGCAGCAGTGTTCATGGTATGAAGATATAAAGTTGAGGATGTATTGGGATTTAAAGGGTTAAAGTATTTGCTAGTGGTTAAGTCTTGTGTGGCATAGTGTCCAATAAACTGGAAATTGGACATTGTGTATACTGCAGGCTTTCATCTGCTCAACCACCTGATCCATTTGGGGAAACAGAAAAATGCGCAGTACATGAGTGGGACTGAGACAATTTTTATGGGCCTGTTTGTGTGTGTGTGTGTGTGAGTGTGTGTATGTGTGTGAATGACTCATGCAGTAACAGAAGGGTGAAAATTACATGCCACTTTACAGTATGAGCTACCAAAACAGATGTATTGATTTTGCGTTCAACGGGAAATGTGTCTGGTTATTCTTACACTATGCAGTAGCATGTGTACCTTTTTTATATTAATACTGTTTGTGTAAGTATAGAGGAAAACAGCTTTTGAAATGTAATGCATAAGCATAAAAAAATACTATATATTAGCGCAGAGTAAATGTAAATTAAACCACCACACTTGGAATGGAAAACAGTGCTAAAAGAATCCACTGAAATCCCTCCCCAAAAGCAGCTCCATTTGCCCATATGCAAAATCGTCTTTCCCTTTCTAAGAGAAACTAACTCCTGAAACTCAAGCAGCTCACAGAAGTAAAATGGAATTTTTATCAAGTTAATCTCATACCAGATTACACCAAAGTTGCTCATCTGATTAATTTGCTCATTTGACTTATTAATGCTTATATATTAAACACCTATTGTGGGAATGACTGATACTGCTGGCATAATCCAGCCGTCGATCTTGATTTGGACAACAATGAATGTTTTGTCACTAGTGGTGATGAGTTTGTATTTGTCCTATTGGCTGATTATCTATTTATTTTATTTAGTAAATATTTACCCTCACTACATTCTTTAAAAATGTGAAAAGTGAAAGTGACTAATTGTCATTGTGCAACAAAACACACAATGAAATGATTCCTCTGCATTTCACCCATACACACACGTGCAACAGGGGCAGCTATTTAACGCACCCGGGGAGCAGTGAAGGGTATTCTGCTGCTCTGGGGTTTGAACCCATGACCTTCTAACCCTGGGGCCCAACTCCTTAACCATTAAGCCCCCCCCCCCCCCCCCGTGTGTGTGTGTGTGTGCACCACTCTGTGTGAGAGAAATGTTCTCACACACTCATTACCTAAACTTCTTGTCCTGACTGGTGGCAGGTAGTGCTGGAGCCTATCCCAGCTCACACAGAGTGAAAGGCAGGGAAACACCCTGGACATGTCGCCTGTCAGACAGACTCTCACAAACCATGGGGACAATTAAGCCTTAATTCCACCTGATATTCATGTCTTTGATCTGTGGGAGGAAACCAGAGTACCAGGAGGAAATCCACACAGCCAGTGAGAACATACAAACTCTACGCAGAATGGACCCAGACTGCCCTATTTGGGAATAGACCTTATGACGTTCTCACTGTGAGGCCTCTGTGTCACAAGAGGGAAATGGTCCTGCTATTTCAGAATATACTCTAAGGTGGTTGAGGATAATTTTACATTACTGCAGAAAGCCACCTCAGACTTGCAAATGATGCATGTGATCTACTTATTTGATTTCTCGCTGTTCACATTGGTTCAAACCTGCCTATCCACTGTCCTCTACAGATCAACTCATTCTAGCTTTGAAAATGTGAACAAAACTCAGCACTGGAAATATCTGTAGACGATGTTACACGGTTGTTTACACACACATTAATGTGTGAGTTTCTATATATGTGTATGTGGACACAGACCTCATGCGCATGCTGACACTGGGGTGAACTCTGGGCAGTGTGATGGTAAGTCTTCCTCCCTCCTCTGGGTCATGGGGGTATCTGGCTGGTTTGCTGGTCAGCAGGTCCGGTGCGGTGCGGATGGACACCTGCTGCTGCAGCCCACCTGCACTGTTCCCTCTGCTCATCAGAACAAAGGAGTAATCTGTGTCCGGCTGCAGACGAGTGATCAGCTTCCTCTTCAGGTCCCCCTGCACTTCTACACTCTGCTGGTTATACAGGATCTGCCAGCAGAAGACACTCACATGTACAGATTACCCCATACACACTTCTTTTTATCCCTCTGCCTTCATTCAACCCCCTTTATATCTGTTGCTCTTTTTCTTCCTCAAATGTAAATCAAATGTTACCCTGTTATGAAAATAAAATGTATAATAGTAATGTGAAATGATGTTAACCAGTATGCTGACCACTGAGATCAGACAGGCCCCAAATATAACTAGTTTGAAAAAAGCTAAAAACAGCCTTTTTCCAACTGCCTTTAATAAACTTGCATGTCAACCTTCATGTTTGCAACACTTCCTGGAAAATCTACACTCATTCACTTCCTGTTTTAAATGTAACATATTTTAAGATTAAATGAAATCCTTGTGCTTCCTTTAATGCCCATTTAATCTGTTATATCTTGCATGTTTCTGTTTTTAATATATTATAAATTAATTGCAGATACATTATACATTTATAAATACAAATGTCTTTCAATGTTTATCACTCAAATTATTATTTAATAGGGGTGAATTAATTCAGAATTAGATCAGTATTTTTCATGCCCATACTGATGATGGATGCAGATCCATAAACATTGTAACATTTAGAAATTGTGGCTAAATCTACCTTGATTAGCACCACAAAAAACACTTTTTTAAGTGTTCATATGCAGTAACATAATATCTCAGCACAGCAAATTAGACTTTACAGACAGTTGTAGATCGTGCAGGGCAATCTGGGACAAGTGTGGCACAATTTAAATAAACTTCATCATTCATTCATTAATTCATTAATTCATTCACTCACTCACTCACTCACTCACTCACTCACTCATTACTTCATTCATTCACTCATTCCCAATCTCATCCTAAATGGGGTCCTGTGTAGTGCCAGAGGCAAAAGGCAGTGAAACTCTCTGTACAGGTCTCCAGTCCAGGACTAGAGCTGCTCTCCAGGAAACAGAACCCAGGACCTTCTCGCTATGGGGTGACAGTGCTGTTGACTGTGCCACAGTGCCACCCTGACTTCATTATTGGTATTTTTTTTATATTCAGCATATCCAGCTCTGTCTTCTCTGCTGCAGAAAAAATATTCTGTTCAATTGTAAAATCCAGATTTACAGATGTGTAAATATTACCTTGAAAGGCACTTGAGACTTGTACGTTTCGGGCACCTCCCATGTGAGCAGAACAGAGGACTTCATGACAGCTTTCACTCCAAAGTTTTTGGTGAACTCTGAAGACAAATAAGATTCACCACATTTGAGCACATTATTGATAAATTCTGTTTGGTGTAACTAAATCAACAAAGACCATTCTTCTTGCATATTCATATGGGCATGTCTAATTTAGGCCTTTAGATTTAATTTCATTTACATTTTTAGTTCTTTAGTTTCTTACCCTTTTCATAATCATTACAAAAGGACCCAGTATTTTGGAGTGTAAAAACACATGTTTAAGAAATGTATGTGTGATTCTCACCAGGCATGGAGGTGGCCATGGTCCTGCTCTGGATGCTGGGGCTGAGGGGTCCTCCACCTTTACTGGTAAAAGCCCTGACTCTGATGTCATATGTGGTGTCTGGTTGGAGGCCGTTTATGGTCATGCGTGTGTATGTGGTGCTGTTGGTTTGGTTCTGATGGCTGTTTATGTCTCTGTACACCACCACGTATCGTATAATCTTGCCGTTTCTCTCTGCAAGAGGTGGGGGGTCCCAGGCCAGCTCAGTGGAGCTGGTGGTAAGTCCCACCACACTCAGGTTCTGTGGATAGTTGCTGGGGACATCCTCAGGGGTCGTGACCTCTTTGGTGTATTCCTCACCATTTCCGGCACGGTTCTTGGCACTCAGTTTGAAGATGTATGTTGCCCCCTTGTGCAGGCCGGTGACAGTGAAGTGGTAATCGCTGCGCTTGAATTCTCGGATGGTGAAGGTCTCATCCTCCTCACGTTTATACTGCAGCCTGTAACCTAGTAACTCCCCCACCATTTCTTTTGGGGGCTGCCACTGGATCAGTGCTGTGTTTCCTATAGTGGTGCTGATTATCATAGTGGGTTTGCCAGGGACTGAGAAAGATAGAGACAAAATCAGAATCACAATTGCTTCACTGGCCACTAAGTACAACTACTAGCTAACCCTGCTCTGATAAAAATGGTGAGCTTTTCTAAGACTGTAAGACTGAGAAAAAAAGTGATAAATCCAGGATTAAATATGAACAGAAATAGAATCACTTCATTTGCCAAGTTTCAATTTAATTTCTTTTTATTTATCAGCTCCGCTCTATTATTACAGTGGCCTCAAAAAGCATTTGCTCACTGATATTCTCTTTTCATATTTGCCATACTTGTCTCACAATTGTTTCAGTTTTTAAACTAAATACACGATAAGATAAAGACACAGTGAAATGCAGGTTTTAAATTATCATTCTATTTATAAAAAAATTTATCCAACTGACCCTGTGTGAAATATTATGCTTCTTCTTAGTTATTATAAATTAAGCAAATGTTGCTGATAATTGAAGTGAAAGTGACTATTCTTGTCATCTTGTCACAGCACAGCACACAGTGAACCACAACGAAATTGGACTCTGCATTTAATCCATGCAAACACCGTGCAGCAGGGGGCAGCTATGAAAGCGCCCGGGGAGCAGTGACGGGGACGGTACCTAGTATTAAAGTATTATATACTTTAATTTAAATAGTAATAAGTAATAAGTGCTATAATTTAAATTATGCTTATTGTTGACTGGTTGCTTAACATTATAGACTGAACTTTATGTGACACATACACTTCAGAGGTTTCTCACTTTGCATGAGTTACTTCTATCTATAAACACGCATAAACGATTTTTGAACCTATATTTGTAAAATTAATTAGATTGTTTTTAGATCTTGTTACAGTGTTTCTTTCAGTCTCAGATACCACACAAACAGGTTTTTAGTAGGAGTGTGTGATGACATTGCCTAGTTGTTGTGAACAACATGACACAGGCATGTAATACTGTATAGTGATTTCTCTGAACATCAGCATTGGTGCTGTAATGCATGTTGGATATAGCATTGCCTACTGGTGCTGTAATGCCTCTACCACACACATTTAATGGCAGGGAATGGCAGTAATTGCTTTTGGAAGTATTTGTGTAGTCCTCAGTGTCTGTTCTGAGGAGTGTGTGGAGTGAGGTTAGATGAAGGTTAGTGGATTTTTATAGTGTGTTTGATATTTGTGCTAACAGCTCCAGTTATAACCCTCAAAACACTGAAACTTTTTCAGTGAACTTTGAATGAACTATTAATGCCTCTTAACTCCTTTCGTTTACACACACACACACACACACACACACACACACACACACACACACACACACACACACACACACACACACACATACACACACACGCTCTCTGACACATACCTACAAACATGAAAATGCCTATGCCTCAGGAGTTGAAAGAAAAACTGTTTGAAGGAAAACATCAGTCCGGTTTTCTACCATTTGGTTGCATTGATTTAAAAGCATAAATCCATTTTGAATCTAAAAGGAAAATGCTTACAAAAACAACATGCTTGTTGCCGACACACTCAGCTATGTATGCACTTCCTGGCATGTTCATGAGAGAATAAGTAAGACAGACATAGAAAAGCAGACAGAAAGAAAGAGTGCCTGGTTCAGTTTTAATCAGAGGGGAGTTCACATCTAAAAAAAAAACAACAGGTAGCATTTTCTTCTAAAGCACTTTAGAGCACTTTAAAAATGATAGATTTAAATTCTTATTATATTTATAACAATTATTTATTTTTGTCAGGCATGGAACCTTTGATAAAAGCAAAAACACATATAAAAGCACATGTACATTAAACATACAAAACAAATACCAAACACATACATACCTGCTCCAGCTGTGGTCACCACCTTGGCTTTACTGCGTGCACCATCCCCTTTAGTCGTGTATGCCGCCACAGTAATGGAATAGGAAGTCTCTGCCTGTAGGCCAGTGATAAAGGCCTCCTGAAAAAAGGATGGAGAGAAAACAGTTAGTGTGTGTATGTGTATTCAGAAAGCAAGACAGACGTTGAGAGACACTGTAACCACTCTTAATCAATTATTACAATCCTCTACAACAGTGGCCTGTTGGCAAATTTTCTTAAAGACTTTGGTGCTCATGATACGCTTTTAGTAGGCCACAACTTAAAAATTCCATTCATGCTTTAAAAGCAAGCACATTAAAGAATCCAACACTGTATTTGCGATCATAAGGTAACACACTGCTTTATATATATATATATATATATATATATATATATATATATATAGTGTCCCTGAGAGCCTTCAGATGGTACAGCTGAGCCTTGTAGCCTCAAAAAAATATGTTAAGATAAAGTGGCTAATGGGTCACAGACCATTAAAAACAATGTCAATGTTTCACAATAAAACCTCTTACCTGAAAATGAGGACATGATTAAGGCTCTACCCTCTGGGAAAAGAACATGCAGATCACTGAGGTAGTTTATAACAGAACCCTAGCTGCAGGCTTCAATTCAGTTATTGATCTTAATACTTATAGTGTAGTGACGAGAAAAAAAGGCTACTCGAATTGGAAGAAAAAAAATCCCAATCTTAATGCGGATATTGCATGAGATGCTATTTTTTAATGGCCTTTTAATACTGCACTGCTGTTATTCTGCAGCTGCTGATACAGCTTCATTTGACAAGCCCATCATTAGTGAAAAACTTCCACTCTAAAGGACAAAACAAAATAAAAAATACAAAAATACTAAATACTTTGTATTTCACCCAGCACATACAGTGTAGATGGGGACAGCCATAAATCCAGCACCTGGGAGCAGTGATGGGGACGGTACCTTGTTCATGTGTCTAAATTTTTACCAGACCCAGATTAGATCAATAAAACATTACATAACATTTTTATCATCTAAGTAAATCAATAAATTTAGTTCTTACAGATACAGTGTCATGCTGTGGTGGGACTGGACTGGATATAAATGCAGAGTTGAGCATATGTAAAAGGGTTTTATTAAACTTAAACGCATAACACACAAGAATAAACCAAGCACAGTACTCACAAGGCAGGAACACAATTCACAACGACGTATTAGACAAACACAAGCCACAACAATACGGAAAATGAACAATGACCAACGGCTCTGCCCTGACTCACTGGAATCTACTTCAGAATGATGGCAATGGTATTAGTCTAATAACAACATGCCAGATGCGCTCAGTCAGAGCAGAGCACCGCTGCTCTTTATTTGAGGAAAGTATAGAACCTAAACTTTATGCAAAACAGAAAAATCAGTCTTAACCAACTTTCCTAAGATGACTTTCCTTTGGTAATTAA
>CM029366.1:11690573-11718073 GCA_017165825.1 Hepsetus odoe | reverse complement strand
CCCTGCTGGCACGTGTTTGTGTATGGATAAATGTGGAAGCTGTAATTTAATTGTGGTCCACTAGTGTTATTATGTACTCACAATGATAGAAATTTTTAACAACTTTATATGTAGACTTTCCTTAAAACACTTTGTCAAGATAGGAGCATATCTTCTTTTTCTTTCAGCTGTCCTCTCTAACCATCCATAAACCTCTCTTTGGTCTTCCTCTTTTCCTTTTTCCTGGCAGCTCCATCTTCAACATCCTGCTCCCAATAGAATCCTCATCTCTCTTCTGGACATGTCAAACAATGCGACACTAACTTTGTCTCTAAAACTTCTAACCCTGAGCTGTCCCTCTAATATACCATATCTAATACTGTCCATCTGGTCAGAAACTCAACTGCCATCTCTCCTAAACATCTCCAGGCTTCCACTGGTATGTCATCCAGACCAACAGCCTTTCCATTCTTCATCCTCTTCTGTATCTTGTTGTTTATTTACTGCACTTCCTGGTTCACTATCCTCACATCATCCGATCTTCTCTCTCTCTCATTTTCTTCATTCATCAGATACTCAAAGTACACCTTCCATCTGCTCAGCATGCTCTGTTCTACTGCTTGATGCGCTTCCATTCTATCCTTTATGAGTCTCTGACCAAAGTCATCACTACAGACCACCATCCTATGCTGTTTGGCCTAAACTCTTCCTGTCATACTTTGCAGTCTCAATCTCCTTCAGACTGATGCTCCTGCAAAGAATATATGAAAGATTCACCTGTGAGCATCTTCTCCTCTTATACGTCCTCTGTGCTCTCCCTCTTCTTAAAATAAATATGAACTACAACCATTTCCATCCATTTTGCAAAACTCTACAAACATCTGACCTTCAGCATTCTTCTCCTTGACACCATGACTACCCATCATCTCCTCATCACCTCTGTTCCTTTCTGTATGTTTATTAAAATGTGCAATCACCATTCTCTCTCCCCTGGGTACACTCTCTCTCACTTCATCTAATTCACTCCAGAATTCTTCTTTTCTTTCCATTTCACAACCAACATATGTGGGCATAGCACTTACAACATTCATAATCACACCTTCAACTTCTAGATTCAAACTCATCACCCTCCCTGACACCCTCTTCACCTCCAAAACACTCTGTGTAAAACCTGCTTGGCAGATTGTGTTTTCTAGGAGCTAATACATAAAACTGATATCAACTCAATCAATTTGATCTTAACTTGTGATAAAACATTTATTATACAGCAATACACACCTAAACACTACAAAACTGAAGTCAGGAGTTTAATATAAGCTTCAAAATGCTAGAGTTAGCTAACATGACACCTTCCCATATCTTTCTGTACTGCACCTCAGTCAGATAAACAGTTGAAGTGAACTGAACTGAACTGAATTACTCTGAGTCTGTGACATTTTTTTTTGCTGAATTCAAATGGCATTTGTTTAATGATAATATGAAGATGTGACTGATGAGGGAGGGCAGCTTGATAATAGAGGCTTTTAGCCCTCTAAAGCATAGAGTCCAAACATGTCATGGAGAATGATATGACAATTACAATAACTGAACAAATAGGGTCATCAGATTTCATCAGTTTTGAAATATTTGCCAAAGCACGTAAAAACAGAAAAGCAAAAGCTGGGCGGCACCTCGTATGTCAAAGAGGAATGTGTGGTATTCATCGCTCAATACGCTCTTTTGTTTAAGTGAGGAGACATTGGGGAATGGTAAGTATAGCATCTCCTCTTTCAGAGAAGAGAGAGAGAGAGAGAGAGAGAGAGAGAGAGAGAGAGAGAGAGAGAGAGAGAGAGAAAGCACATTGCTTTGTCTGATTAACCCTTAGAGATTTCAATCATGACTTCATAAATTATTTTAAAAATATATATTTTTTTTCATTTAAGGAGTTGTCAGCAAATAAGAAAACTGAAACAGAAATTAAAAGTGGCAAAGTGGAAAGTGCAGATTCCAAACTCAGTTCATAATACATATGTGATTTGTCTGTTGTCTTACATTTATGCCATATTTTGGTCAAACGGAAGTCTGACTCAGACTTGTCTATATAGACTGCAGATCAAATGAAAAGGTAACTCAGTGTATTCTAATTAAAATTACATAACACGCTACATAATTAATTAATTGTTTACTTAATGCAATTTAGCATTACGAAAACTAACAAAAAGACATTGTTGTAACAAGAATCTGAAAACATTTGTGTTATGGCAGAGCATTATCCTTTTTAATCCTGAAGCTGAAGCTTCATGGAGTACTGCAAAATGCTTTGTGTATATCTGAGATCATTGCACTTTCTGGGCAAATTAGTTTAATTTAAATAGGTTTAAATTCAATAATTTGAATTATTCTTTTTACACCAGTCACAGTTTTTGAAATACTTTGTTCAGAAATGCAGGTGTGGACTCTATTAAGTGTCACTGATGAGACTTTAGAGAACACGAGGGAAAAAAATAAATAAAATGTTGAGGCGGCTCTCAAATAAATATAAATCTCATAAACTGTCAATTTACATACACCCCCAAGAGAATTATCAGAGCGCACTAAGCACTCAGTATTATGTAGGGAAAGTGATTGTCGTCATGAGCAGCAACTTTGTAACTGATAAACCATAACAAAATGTATTCTTCATATGTAAGTCACACACACAGTGTAGTAGTGAGCAGCTACATCCGGTGCCCGGGGAGCAGTGGTATGGACGCTATCTTCCTCAAGGTCGTGGAAACTAGCTGGTCAGGGTCTAGAACCAACGACCATCCCTAACCACTTGGCTATGACTTCAACTATGATTTGTTAACCATCAATGTATATTTTCCAAACATTGTCTTTTTACCCAACATATAAAACCTTTTTCCACTAGAGGACCACTGCCATTAGGTTTTTAATGGGGTCACACAAAAATAAGATTTACAGAAAGTAAAAGCCCTTGTCATTGCAAGGTCACAGCACAGCACACGGTGAACCACAACGAAATTGGACCTGCAGGTGAAAGCGCCCGGGGAGCAGTGACGGGGATGGTACCTTGCTCAAGGGTACCTCAGGGCAACCTACTGGTGAGGAATCAAGCCACAATCTTCCGATTCCAGGGGCAACGCCCTAACCACTAGGCCACCGCCGCCCCAGAAATACCTGCATGTGACACTGTAAAAGAAGTAATTAATGTGTGATTCTCCTATCGATGTAAAATTGATGTATCGATTTTACGCAATTAATTTTACACAAAAAATCTAAATCATTTATATCCCCAGTTATTGCACAAAAGGGTTAAAAGACCCTTATAAAGACATCTTTAAAAATGAATTAAAACACACAAAAATATGCAACATATGCAAAATATGCAAATGATGCAAAATACCTTGGCTCTTCTAAGGGTAAAGGGATTTAACACAGCCCAAACTGATAAACCACTAGAACATGAGTGTCAGCTGATGACATCAGTCAGACCCTTGTAGCACAGGCAGGATTATAGAGTCAATATGATGACCACTGTAATATATAATGTCTTCCTGTTTAAGCACAAATTTTAATCTGTTGAAAAAGCCTTGGACAGTACATGCAGCCTTGCATGTACAAATACTAACCCAGGACCTTGAGCTATGTCTCTGTTTATATTCTGTGCATCATGTGGGCTGTAGGAGCCAAGGTTTGTGTTTCTAGCAGATTGCTCTCTTCCTACGCAAAGATCCTCTGTATTTTTCTCTCTTTATCTCTTTCTTTCTCTCTTGCTCTACTCCTCTCCTTTAGTTTTCACTCACTCTTGGTGACCCAGTCAGAAAACACACCTTCTCCCACACTGGGGAGACCCACATCAGCATCTGACAGCATCTCAACAACATCTCTTATCAGACCAGATATGCTTCAGAGACCATTGCTCACATACACATGAACAACTTGCTTAGGTACCGAAAAAAAAAAGCATCTCACCACCAAAGCCAAAACTAACTTTGTACACCTCCACCAACCCCCATTCTAACTGATGTTCCAAAACTGGACAAATTGAATTGGTGGATCAAATTTGACATTAAACTTACCTTACCTCAACACTCAGCTCTCCTTTAAAAACTCACCTGCCCCTCTACAGCAATCATTTGCCCCATTACACTCACCTTAACAACTGTAACACTCATCCTTCTAACCTTGGCTTCTTAGTCAATCTTCAATAAACCCCTATTACTTGGTACAAAATACAAAATACAAACAGTAACTTAGTATATGTAGTTACTCAGTACTTAAAGAGAGAGAGTAATAGAGTACTGTAGAGTCCTCACTTCAAAACTAACTCATGCTTCCTCTCATGCTGACAGAGGAAGAGAGTAAAAAGAAATAAAGAGAACAAGAGATTGTATCTGTACATCCTGACAACAATAATTAGATTAAGAAAAACATCTGTCTTTACAAATGGTATGCACGGGAACAAAATGTGAAATTCAACAAGATTAATTTTGTAGTTACTCTCATTTTTAGTGCTTCTGAGAGATGGGCCCAAGCAAATGTATCAGCAGAGGAACAGCCACTTCACTTGACCAGACAAGGCCACAGCAGCAGCAACACTACAACTCAGAGAGTGACAACATAAGGTGCCACACACACACACACACACACACACACACACACACACACACACACCAACATTACTTGAAACTTAAGGTAATGTAGACAAGACCTGTCCCAAACTAATCTCAAACTTTTCCTTTCTTGCTTTCTTTCCCTTTCCTCTTACCTTCTCTCTCTTTCTTTTTTTAGATAAACAATCAAACAAACAGTCAATCTGGCATGTGATATTTAAAAGAAAGAAAGCAAGAGAGTGAAGAGGCAGAGGATAAGAGATGGACAGAATGAGAGGTAAGATGGAAAGAGGAAAAAGGAGAGAGAGTAGTGTAGGAAGAGAGACAAAGACAGGAGAGAGATTTGAGAGAATGTAGACAGTGAAGGTAAGAAAATTAGGGAGAGAGAGAGAGAGAGAGAGAGAGAGAGAGAGAGAGAGAGAGAGAGAGAGAGAGAGAGAGGAGGGATATTTTATTTGTTATTTATTTATTTTTGGGGTTCCTGTATGGCGTGTGCAGCCAAATGTCTGTCACCAGTGCCAGAATGCAAAATCACAGGTCATAATCCACCAGCAAAACAAAACAAAATCTATTGTAAGCATGAGCGAGAGAAAGTGTGTGTGTGTGTGTGTGTGTGTGTGTGTGTGTGTGTGTGTTTGTGTGTGTTTGTGTGTGTGTGAAAGTGATGCTCTCTTGCAGCCAAAAGATAAAATAGAATGTGGCTGATGAAGAAATCAGAGTGAGAGTTTTTATCAGAAAACTCAGAAAGAAAGCAATACAAGACAGACAGACAAAAACAGCATGGTGATGGGCCTCATGACCTTTCAGACATCAGAAAGAGAGAGAGAGAGAGAGGGGAGAGAGGCAAGAGAGAGAGAGAGAGAGAGAGAGAAAGACAGATAGATCCATCAAGACTCTCGGAGGAATTAAACTCAAAGGTCAGAAACACCTCTCCTCATCACCTCATTATCAATAATTATAAATAATTTTGTTCTTTTTTTCTTACTTCATCCCTGATTAAACTAACCAACAGCAGCTCCTTGTTTTCCAGGAAACAAATCTTTAAAACACACATTTACACCATTACAGAGCGCCTCTAATTATACACTGTATGCTGGTAATATTATGAGAGGAGAATGCAGAACAGATCAATGTCCTATATCAAGGTGTGCAGGAGGTATTGAAGCAGCTTCTTTTAGGCCAAAGGAAAGATAAAACTCACTCTGAAAAGTCAAAAATTGTAAAAAGTCTTTCAGAGGGGTGCAGCACTCTTGGAATTGTTGGAATGTGGTGAGAAAAAAAAGACAAAAATTAAGAGATTTGAGAAGAATCAAATGTGAAGCTACAAGGAACCCATGATCCTCCGTTGCTGTCATAATCCAGAAGTGCAACCTACCTGGAATGCCCAGAAGTACAAGGCGTTCAGTGCTCAGAGACATGGCCAAGGTATTGGAGGATGAAACCCAACCACCCCTGAACAAGACACATCAGCTGAAATGTCAAGACTGGAAAAAGTCTCCATCTTTCAAGAAGACCATGAGTTTTGCAGGACAATGCTCATCATGCAGAAGTAATCCACTGCCTGTCTCACCATTAAGAGCTTTAAGATGAAAGAATAATAACATGGCCCCCTTCCTCCCCTAATCTAAACCCTATTGAGAACTCATGGGCCCTGCTTAAACATGAGATTTATGAGGAAGGAAAACAGTACATCTCTCTGAATTATGATTAATCTGTGAAGGATGCTGTGGTTGCTGCTGCACAAAAAGTTGATCATCAACAAATCAAGACAGACTCCATGAAAAGATTATAACTGTTATTGAAAAGAAGCGAGGCTATATTGGTCTGTTTATTTATTTATTTATTCATTTGAAATGTCAGAAATGTTTATTTGTAAATTTTGTCTTGTTTGTTTATTATTCTCACAGATGAGAATAAACTGAGATGAGAAAATCTTAGTTTTAATTTAGTTGCGTAATAATTCTGCACACTAATAATTGCCTAATAACTGTGCACACATATGTGTTGCCCTGAGAATGCTCACACTCACATTTTCTTTGTAAAATATTCAGGTTTCAAGTTAATAAGCATTTTGGATTGACTGAGCATTGCATTTTTTTCCATATTAAAATGAATTGTCAAAATACTTGCCTAATAATTATTTACTGATGTGAAATATACACATTTAAGGTGGGCCACTGCCCAGCTGAGTATTCAGTCATGCACACATGGCTTCCCCACAGGACATTTACATTTACGGCATTTAGCAGACAGCTCTTATCCAGAATGACTTCCATGTCCTAATTACAGGGACAGTCCCCCTGGAGCAACTCAGGGTTAAGGGACCCAGTGGTGGTAGTGCCAGAGGTGGGATTCGAACCTGGGACCTCTTGAGCCATAGATCCATAGGCAAGTATCCTACCACTAGACCACTGCCACCCTGGTACAGTGACAGTATTAAGAGAATGAGCAGCCGCACATGAGTGAGATCAATTCAGCTAATATTTAACTAGGCTGTGGAGTGATGGTGCTCCATGCAAAATGTCCTGGATCACTGTAGGAAGAACAATATAGGGTACAAATATTTCATCATTTGCTGATGCTGTGAGCCGTTTTTTAGATACCTGAGCCTCTGGCAGGGCCACGTCCAGGATGTTTGGCTGGCCGCGTGGTTCTCCATTCTCCAGGCGGGAGTAGACCACCTGATATCCACGGATATGACCATGTTGCTTTTGGGCCAGTGGGGGCTTCCATGCCACCCGCAGGCTGTTGAGTTCATTACATCTACCTCTACTCTCCTCGGAGGAGCGCCCGGCACTGTAGAAGGACATAGAGGGGGAGAGAGAGAGAGAGAGAGCGAGTTTTACACCTTGCCTATAACCCTACTGAAAATGGACTCAGTGGTCAATAAGAAGCTGAGATTTGATTGAAAGCTGTAAATTCCCTAAATGTATTAAGCAACTGGCTTTGATCCAAGTGTAAAAATGTTTAGCTTTTTAGTCCAAAATTCATATATATGGTTAACCGGCATTACTCAACTGCATATTTCTTCCACTACTAAAAACTACCAGTAGCTTAGAAGAAAGTAGCAATATTTATTTGCCTTACAACCGCGGAGCTAGCTGTTAGAATAAGTAGTGAATAAAAATAGTGATTAAGTTATTTATCAAAGATTTCATATATTTTCTCATTATTGTTGAAACCTTCTAATGACAGTATGTATGGTTGTACCATGTACACACATACCATTTCCATCACCATCTTGAATAATCTGACTGTTTTCATTTTTATTTTATAAATTAGCTTTAGTTCCTGATTGGCTGTCTCATTTATAAGGCAGTCTAGACTGAAATATATGCCCTTTAACTTGAATGGGCAGGAATGTAGATATGAGCTTCAGCCCAACACAAGCACATACACACACACACACACACACACACACACACACACACACACACATACACACACACATGCACACACACTTCCCCAGGATGCTTGTTCAGCTCCTATGAGAGTTTAGTATGAATACAAATCTGATATCGATAAAATGAAGAAGCCTTAATGCTGTTCAATCGAGGAGGGGCAGAGTTGGAGAGAGAGGGGTATAGAAAGGTTAAAAAGCTCAGCTTTAGAAGATTAATACACAGAAGGCAGAGAGTTCACTCCCTGAAGGCAAAGCAGGCTGAGTGTGTGTGTGTGTGTGTGTGTGTTTAAAATGTTTATTATTAATGAGTAAGTAATGTTAATCTTGTACAAACCCCAAATAACTTAATATCTGCATCCCTTTAATTGGAGGCATTTAAGCATATAAATGTGCTTAGGCTGTGGGATTCAGCCTCGGCCTTCAGAGCTGCTGTAAAAATGAATAAATGGACAGCCTGTCTCTGTGTAGTCATGTACTCAAACACATCCTAACCTTTAAGCACCTTATTTTAATATACGTGAACATTTTAGTTATACTTTAACATTTTAGAATATTGTGTTTTGTCGGCACTGTAATTTTCTGCACTACTTTCAAGTTTAAATACACATTTTGGTCAGTGGGATAAGTGTGTGTATGTAAATGTGTTTGATTTACTTTGCCTCAGTTTGTATGTGGGCAAGGGTGCATGACCCACTCACATCACACACTCATGAAAACATACATGCAGTTAGTCATGCAGTCTGAAATCACCTACCCATTGGCTTCTATTATAAGCTCATGGTTTTCTATTCTTTTACTAAGTGCAAAAATGATTAGCTATGGTTGCTGGAAACTGACAGCTCAGAGAGAGCAGCAGTGCCGCCTCTCTGCCTCTTAATGTTCCTAAGCAGCTGCTGTGCTGCGAAAGCGTTACTGCTGCATTTCTCCTGCTGTTCAATTCTTTCTCTTTCCACTGATCTCTCTTTTTTCCCCATTCATTCTGTCTTTCTATCCTCCTTCCTTCCTATCTCATATTCTTTATTTCAAAAGACTGGTGAACTGCTCTTTCATTAGCAAAGTAAATACTGTAAATCTGTCACTCAGTGGAAACACACTAAAACAATATGCTAGATATGCAAGAACTACTTTGTTCTTGACTAAATTGACCTTGAGGTATGTGGGTCTTATGGCAGGTGCACAATCTTTATGGAGTTCATTTCATCCTGTATGCTTGATCAAGTGTACTTCTTTTGGCAGTTATAGAGTAAAAAATATGCTGATTATTTTGAAGGCATAGTGCTGCACACAATGCACACCTTCTTCTTAGGTACAAAACCACCTGCAAGCTATAGAGACAGGTAAGGATCATTTCACTGGGGAAAAAAGCCTCTTTTGAGTTACTTCGACAACTGTCTCCTTCTCTGTCTCTTCAGACATCACAAACTTCAACCTTACAGCTGATTGTGAGGGCAGGAATTATGCCTTTGCTGAAGGTGTGAATCACTGATAGGCTGCATAATTTTGTGCTGGCTGTAGAGGCTCCTCTGCAGGCGGCTGGTGTTTACTAAGCAAAGGCCCTTAAATCAGAATCTGCCTATTTTAAGAAAAAGACAGCCCATCAGCCCACCATGCAAACAGTCAAGCATTGTTTTTACATGACATTATATTCGCCACCTACCAGAACCTTTAAAGCAAGGATGTAAACAAAGGAGGATACAAATAAAAGATGTGTGTGTGTGTATGTGTTTAGCAGCTCACTTCACTGCCCTCTGGGTGTGCTATGAAACCAAGAGAGAGAGAGAGAGAGAGAGAAAGCTCCACAAGATGTGGATCACATTCTCCTACATCATCTTTTCAGCTGCCAATCAAAATGCTGAACGCAGCAGAGAGAAGAGGCGCAGCATTAATATCATTCTATGTACACTCGCAGGACAAAGAGAGATAAACAGATAAAGATTGAGAAAGAGAAAGAGAGTGAGAGAAAAAGAGAGTCACTTGTTTTATTTTTATTAAGTTCAAATAAGCATCTAGAAAATTATTGGAGCTTTAAGGATCACTGAAGTAACAAGAGGCTTTTCAGAGAGAAGAAATCAGAAAGAAGCATTGGCATGGAGTCTTTAAGAGAAAATTCAAAGTTGTTACTATGTATTTTGAAGCAGCTGTTAGACATTATGAAGCAACAGAAAGATCTATTGTGAAACTTTGATGCAGTTAGAAGTTTTTAAGCATTCAGGTGTTCTTGAGCATGAGGTAGGCTTTTGGACAAACAACTTGAAGCAGTTAGGACTTTTGAAAGAAGATGTGGAAAAACGGAAAGGCTTTCTTTAGAATTTTTGAAGCAATTAGCAGAAGTTCTAGATCTAGAGGAATCTTTATAGAGAAATTCTTAATAGGTTAGAAGACATTTTGAAGGAATTGCGGAGCTTGAGGAAGAGGGTTAGATTCTGAAGGAGTTCTGAAGGAGCAAGTTTTTGGGGCGGTTCTGATCATACCATCCTCTTTGGTTCGGATGCAGGTGCTGCTGCTCTCTGGACCAGGACTAACATCTCTATGGGCTTTAACCCAAACCTGGTACTCTGCCCACTTCTCCAGTCCCTCCAGTACATAGCTGGACACATCAGCTGGAATATCCTTCACTTCATGACGCTCTCTGTCCTCACCAGAGACTGCTTGATAGGCCAGGGTGTAGCGCACAATGTTGCCATGGCGATTAGCAGCAGGAGGTGCCACCCAACTCACCCTGATACTTGTAGAGCTGAGGCTGAGCAGGTGAACTTCCTGTGGAGGGGCTGACGGGGCTGCGTAGGTGAAGGGGTCAAGAAGGAATGGAGAAACTAAGGACTGAGGAAAACTGTTGCCTGCATATTGTCTTTGTGCTGCACCCAATTCCCAGCTGGGCACACTTCGCATGGCTCACCATGCTTTGGTTGTGCAGATTCACAAATTGATGATTAGCCTTTATTGATTGTTAGTGTCCAACCACACAGATGAATATTTGGGTGGACCAGCTCCCAGCCTAGGAGTGACACCTCAGCAAAATCATGAATGCACCATTGCCATGCCATAGCATCTCTGTCACTGCAATGGCCCTCAACCCAAATATTATGTAGTAGACAGGACCTGCTCTCCTATGTTAATAAACACGGTGGGTTTATTCCATCAAGGACCAAGAGGTTGCAGGTTCAAATTCTACCTCCAGCAAACTAACCATTGGGTTCCTGAGCCTGATGGTACTCAGTCTGGGCATATTTTTAAAAGCCATGAATGTAAATGTATAAACTGTACTGCAACAGATTGACTACAGTGGATGTTTAAGCAGAGAAGCTCATAACATTGACCAGTTAGAAAAGGTAAGAGTGTATGTTTTTTGTGAATGTGAATTTTTAGTACATACATTATTCTGAGTCTAGTTAAACCTGGTTTTGGGTTAAATTATAATGCTTATATTGATGCACTTCATGGCCTTATTTGGTTTAAGAAAACAGAACCTTTAAACTGGATAAACTGTATCATACGGCTTTGCTCCCAAGTCTTCGAGATCCAAATCACACAAGTGGAAAGCAATGATGCCTTGAGAGGAAAAGCATAGCATTTTGTCTGAAAGGATAAATAGGTAACTGGAAACAAAGAGGTGGAGATGGAATAGATTAGTTGCTCCATTCCCTAGTGTACATAAAGTCATGGTCAGGATGATGGGAGCATCAGTGCTTTTTTTTGGATGTCATAGTTGGCCTAAGGCACAGCACTCTGGTCCTCTGTCTCTGCCTGGAACATTTTCTTCTTCGCCTTCATTGTCACTTGCACTTTGTGTTTGTTTTTATATGAATAAAAAGTCCCTGCATTCCCTACAGTTTTGAATGTTTAAACTGCATTACTTTGCCTTGTGTTTTCTAGTGTCCCTAGTTGTGATATGGATTTGCATAGTTTTACCTCTAATCTTTTCTACTGACCCTCTTCCACAGTTATGACAATGAAAAAAGTTTTCCACTACTTTCCTTCAGTTTTACTGTTAAATCTTTCATGACTCAGTGTAATACAACCATGTTGTATTGGTTCCCACTGGACAGTTCTTCATTGTTTTTAGGTAATGTGAATGTTCATGTGGTATATTTTATCTAGTGTGTTTGATTAAGACAATTTATTTTCATTGTTGAATTTGAGTGAGACAGACCTATGATGTTTCTGTGGGTTTACAATGTGTAGGGACAGAACACGTGTGTTTAACCCCTAAAATCATTCTGATCATCTTGGAACAAGTTTTAAGTGAATATGGAAAAAATCTTATCAGATAAATGTCAAGAAGACATAAAAGCTCTGCCTTTGATAGAGGTTTCGTCAAAGCATGGTTGTCTTTCCATGCCCATATGAGCATGAGGAGCCATGATAAATAGAGGACCCACAGAAAGGAGAAGACTGAATGAAGAAAAGAGAGAGAGGGAACAAAAAGAGATGGGGCATGAGTTTCTCACATGGGAGTGTAAAAAATGTTTAGAGTTTGAGAAATGAACTAAAAAGATGATAAAAGCTTGAAAGTCAACAGACATGATTAAAGATTCAAAATGGAGACACCCAGAGAGAGAGAGAGAGAGAGAGAGAGAGAGAGAGAGAGAGAGAGAGAGAGAGAGAGAGAGAGAGAGAGAGCAAAAGCAGCTAGAGAAGGGAAGATTGAGAGTGTGGGTGTTGAAAAGCAAAGAAAGAAAAAATGGATTAGGTGGTGTGTGGGAGAAAGAAGTGAAAAAAGTGGATGAAGGGAAGCATTAAAAAGAGCACAGTAGGGCTAAGAGAGTGACAGGGAGGTGAAGGTGAGAGAGAGTGAATTTGTGAGGGAAAGAATGTGAGGGAGTAAATAAAGAGAGAGGAACACTGTAGAACGTAAGTCTGAGGAAAGGACAGAGAGAGACAGTAGGAGTGTGGAAAAGATGGAGAGAGAGAGTGACAGAGAGAGCAAAGAGAGATAGGCAGAGGAGGTGGCAGAGGAGTGACACAGAGAACAGAGAGAGAGAGAGACAGAGCGAGAGCAAGAGAGAAAGAGAGAGAGAGAGAAACAGAGAGAGAGAGTGAGAGAGAGACAAAGTGAAAAAGAAAGACAGACAGAGAGAGAGACAGAGAGAGAGAAGAGAGAGAGAGAGAGAGAGAGAGAGAGAGAGAGAGAGAGAGAGATTTGCGGGTCTCTAGAGAAGATGACTCACTGCCTGTATGATATGGAGAGCAAGGTAGCTGGGCTGGCAAACATTTCTTAGCTGACAAGCTGAACAAACATCTCGAAATCAGCTGCGACTTTTCTTAAGAGCTGCCATAAATATTTCAACTCATCCTTCAGTGATGGGGATCTGACTGAGGATTGGAGAAGTGACAAAAAATTCAGTGCACAATCAATAGACACGACCTGGCAAATGAAGCAGTCCAAGCACGGAGGAAAGCTTCTGCAAGAAAGTATTAAGTTATACTGATCTTTCAGTGAAAATTTAAATGTACACACTTTGCCCGTAGTTCAGATATGATCATTTAACCAAGATATGTTTAGGTTCAAAGGTTGATCATCTGTTTCCATTTCTTACACTCCTCTGTATCTTCTTCATTTGTTTTTGTAATTGGTATAACACAGCAATAATCATTATCCATATGCATGCCTTCCTACAGCTGGTCTAAGAGAACAAATACATTTTTCTCCCATCTATTCCATTGAGAGCTGTTATAAATGTATAATCACATCTATAAATGATAGAAAGGTTAAATTCAAGAACGTGATTCACTTGAACTAAGGGATAAAAAAAAAAAAACACTGAGATTAATTGACACAATACACCTGATGAAAGAGTTTGACTAACTGGCCAAAGAGAAAGGAATCTGTTTTCGAAGGTTGATTCATATAAAGAATGTTTTTTAATCCGAAGTCTATAATTATCCCTTAAAGAAATTTCGCCATTTCCAAAAACTGTATCAAGAATCTGTGCTCTAAAGATCGGAACTACTTCTGTTAAAATGGTTTAAAACATTTGCAACTTTATCTGCATAACAAAGAAAACATGTATTTTAGCAATCGATTAGTATTGTGAATTAATCTGCACATGAGATGAAATGTGCTGAACTGACAAACTGTCAGGGTCTTTTTATGCTTTTCACACTGTGTGCTCTGGGATAGGCTCCAGCACCCCTCGTGAGCTCAGAATTAGAGGCTGAGATAATGTATGAATGAATTAGTGATATCATTTGTTATAATCAGTAAATAACCAGCAACTTATTGCTGTCAATTTGTTTAATGCATCCATAAGTCCATCATTTTGTGCTTCTGTAAAATAAAGGTTTTAAGTAGGGGAACTAAAAAATAATATGTACATTCATTTTTTTGCACTTTTAGCTGCAGCAACATTTAACTGAACTCAGCATATTAATGAGCCAGCCTGATGGTGTTTTCACTGTAGATAAGCTGTGTGTCTACAGGTTTCCATGATAAGCTGATGATCTTTTTCATATGAAGGTTATGTTTACAGAATGACTAAGGAAATTAGATTAGTTTACCCAACCTAATTGATCTCTCGTTGTATTACTGAAGTACAGTACTGTACACAATGTTTTAGGCTTGGAGTGTGAAAAAATGCTGTAAAACAAGAATGTTTTCGAAATGGAAGTGTTAATCATTTATTTTCATCAATCAACAAGAAGTTACAGTGAATGAACAAAGAAATCCTAAATCAAATCAATATTTGGGTGTGACCACCACTTTGCTTTCAAAACAGCATCCAATTCTTCTAGGTACACCACACAGTTTTTGAGAACTCGGCTGGTAGGTTGTTCCAAACATGACTGTGTTTCAAGCTCCGTGTGACATTGATGATCATCAGCACCTGTTTAGTAAAATTGGTTGATCATACGAAAAGTATAATCTGTAATCCCTGACTTTGTGCAAGTGCTGCACTAGAAGAATTGATGCTCTGGTTTGAAGGTAAAGGTAATGTACCAAATATTGATTTGATTTAGATTTTTCTTTTGTTTGCTCTTTGCATTTGTAAACTGATAAAATAAACAATCAGTATTTATTTCTGAAAGCATTCTTTGTTTACTAAATGCTAAAACTTTTGCACAGTACTGTAGATACAAAACACTTCTATCTAACATAAGTGATCTAGTGTACAATATTGCAGTCATGTGTGTTATGTGTAGCACAGAAAACTTCAGAACTTTTGGATGCACTGTTCTGTCAGATTTGTTTTGTAAGATTTGCATGTGTTGCATTTCAGATATTTAATGAAATAATCCACCTGGTGACTGGCATCTGGCAAATATCCATCGATCACAGAAAGAGTGATGGCAGTGAGGTCTTCTAAAGGAAGGGAGTGATGCACTCGAAGAAGCTGTGTGAAATGTGTGGAATAACTGTAGTAATATTAATAATAATAATATTCAGTGGAATATGTGTTGCACTGCTTTGGTACTTACTGGACTGGGTGATCCGGACTTATCAAATGGGCTGTGTGTAAACTCCCAAACCCATTTCAGAACGTGCAGCCAGAGTGAACTTATAAAGAGTGTCAGGCTTCAGGTCTTCCACAGCATAAGAACCGGCTGGGTTGGGAGACACACACATGGTTCTAATAGAGACAGAGAGGAAGATGGGAAGGAAAGAAAAGGAGAAGGGCAAGAAAGAGAGGCAAGAGAGAGAGAAAGAGAGAGAGGAGGGAGAGAGAGAGAGAGAGAGAGAGAGAGAGAGAGAGAGAGAGAGAGAGAGAGAGAGAGAGAGAATTGCATATCATAAGTGCATTTGGTGCTCCTTACACTCAATCACAGCTCTACCCATCTTATTAACCTACTTTGTTTAGCTAAGCTGCTGCTGCGCAGTTTCTCATCACAATTTATCATCCTCATTATTAACAATTAAGTTGAACCTGATGCACTGTAGGTTTAAGTGCTGGTAGGCCAGCATGAAGGGTGTGGACAACAGTAGGCAGTTAAGGTTAGGATCCCAACTCAAATAAGAGGAACAAATTTTGTATAAAGTAAAAATTGGCATTATATAAGGATGATATTGGATTAAGGAAAAACGTTTAAAAAAGTTCTTCAGGCAGAGAAAAGAAGCAGAGATTTTTGTTGGGTGTGACAAGCATGGAGAGGATTAGAAATGATTATATTAGAGAGACAGCTCAGGTTGGATGTTTTGCAGACAAAGTTAGAGAAGCAAGTTTGCGTGGGTTTGTACATGTGTAAGGAGAGACAACGATTATATTGGGAGAAGAATGTTGAAGATGGAGTTACAAAGGGAAAAAGAAGAAGGCCAAAAGGAGATCAATGGAAGTTGTGTCATGCAGGAAGTTGGTTTGAAGGAGGAAGGTGCAGAAGACAGTAAGAAATTACTTAATTAAGATTTTTATGTATTTGCTTTACATGTCTAGTTAGGTTTGTTTGTCAGTCAGTCAGTCATTTTCTGCCACTTGGCCCCAAACGGGGTCGCGGGGGAGTGCTGGAGTCCAACCCAGCGCACACAGGGGCGAAGGACGGGGGACACACCTGAACAGGTCGCCAGCCCATCGCAGGGAGGGCGAGGCGGGGATGACACCTTGCTCAAAGGTACCTCGAGAACCAACCTGTGGAAGAGCTCAGAGAGACCCCTGATCCTCGACCACGCCCTAACGCTGAGCCACCGCTGTCCTTGGTTTCTTGGTATTTTAAGCATATGTAAATGTTTGACATTAAAGCATGGAAGGCAATGTAACTAACAAGTCAATTAGGAAAAAAGTGATTTTTAATCCCTTAGACTACTGGCATGTTCAGTTATTAATGTTAACATCAAATAATGTTGGTTTCCATGTTGAATTATACACACCTATTAGGGTGCACAGAGAAAGGGATCCAAAATTGCTGACAAAGGTCAGACACAGCTACAGGATTATACAGAGGCAGATGACAGACACAGCTATTAAAGTGCATTGGAAGAATGCCTGCCATTAGTTATGTACCTTGTCTTCAGAGTCAGACTCCCAGTATATGAGTTCATATTTCGTAATTTGATCCTGGACGAATAGCAAAGGTCAGCATATTCCAGAGGAAGTCCAGTTCGCTTCAGCTTCAAAATCAGTGGGCACGGGCAGGAACTACAATAGATGATAATAAATAATACTCTTTTCAAGGTGTCAGGTGGTGTCAGTTAATAAACTCAGTTCTTCTAAACACATACCTACTCATGCATACACACACAAATATATATTGTATATAAATATATATATATATATATATATATATATATATATATATATATATATATATTTACTACTAACTTACCTTTGTGGTAATTTTACTACTAACTTACCTTTTCATTTTGTTTTTTGCCATTTTCTCTAGTTCCTAAATAGCCAGGAAAATCATTCCTTACTCACTCATTCACTCTCTCTCTCTCTCTCTCTCTCTCTCTCTCTCTCTTACTCCCTCTTTCACTCATCTCCCTCCCTTACCTCCTTGCTGTGTTTTAACCTGCAGCACATCCGAAGGTGGCCCATCACCCACTGAAGTGAAGCCTAGCACCCTCAGGCTGTAGGTGATGTCTGGCAATAGACCTGAGATGGTGGTGAGGCGGCTGTCGTCTGTGTTGTGTTTTTGCCAGGTGCTAAGAGGAGTTTGCAGTTCAGGTGTGTAATACACTCTGTAGCCCCTGATGTGGCCGTTTGGTTCCTCAGGAGGTTCCCACTGCACTAACATGGTGGTGGCGCTGAGCATGCGGGCCTGGACACTCAGTGGTGGTGAAGATGGTGCCTGTTCACTTGTTCTTGTCTCAACGGTGCCACTTGGGGGCCCACGGCCAATATTATTCACTGCCATCACTCTAAACTCATACTCTGAATACGGGCTGAGGCCTCCGATGCTGTAGCGAGTGGACGCAACGCCATCTACTTCCTGAAAGCCATTGTCTGAAATTTTGGCCCGATATTGGATGACATAATATGAAACTGGCTCAGGGTTACCAGAATCCCATGTTAAAGTCACACTGGTGGCTGTGGTCTCCGTGACAATCAGAGAGGTTGGGGGCCTTGGTAGGGCTGAAAAACATACATGATTACTTTGTGTAGATCATTATTTCATTTTGATTTATTTGTTTTACTAAATATATTAAATGAGCATGCTTCCTGACCCTGGTCCTGGAGTACAATAATTCATCATTTTCAGGTGTTACTAATCTTACTAATCTTGTAGTTCTCACAAGATTATTTGAACACCTGGATTACATGAGGAAAGACTTTGAGCAGAGATTTAAACATCAGGATGTCATATGGAAAGTAACTTTCTTGCTGTTTTAAATTCTTTAAACTGTAGGCTTATTATACAGTTCCTATTAAGATGTTTGTTTATAGAGTTAAATTCATTTGATAGATTCCTGTAAAGAAGGCTTTGCCAAGCTTGGGGAAAAGCAACCAGTTGAAATCAGTTAGCTGTTAGTTTGCATTATTACTTCATCAACATCAACATTTTGAGTAGATTTGGCAAAAAGTCTAACAAAAAAAAAACAAACAACAATATTTAAATTATATATAAGTGAATGAGTGAGTGAGTGAGTGAGTGAATGAGTGAATGAGTCAGCAATTCAGTGAGTCAGTGAGTCAGTGAGTGAAGTCAGGTATATGAGGTGCAACGTAGTGTTATTCTCTAATAAACTGTGGGCTTCTTGTGCAGTTATTTATGCTGAGGCTAATAGTAGCTTCTACAAATTATTTTGTAATCTCTATGAAATGTAAGATAATATGTATGGGATTCAAGAAGTTACACACATTCAAACATTTAGGGAATATATCAGCTTCCAAAATTAAATTTTTATTGTTCTATTAGATGTATTTTTATGGACAAGTGGATACTTTTTATAGGTTTACAAAGATCTAATCAATTTAATTTATTTTAGTACCCCAGCATAGTTTAGTTTATATTTTTTCTGTTTTAATCCCTGTTTTGTGTATGTGAATGTGCCTTCAGGGTTGCTAAATTTACAGTAATGTTATAATATTTTGCAATGGCATTAATTCTATTCTATTCTATTGTATTAAGGGCTTAGTAAGTACACTCAAGTGAAGTGTGTATATGTTTCCCTTTCACATTACTGTACAACTGTATCATATCAGTGTGAAGCTTGAAATTGTTCCAACCATAAAATGACAGTTAAATGGTGGATATGGTGGCTGAAAAATTGTGCAAGCTCTTCAATCTTCATTTTCCAGGGAGCTAAATATGAATGTGCCCCAAAAAATATCTAAACTAGATATTCTGAATTTGAGTCTGTAGTCCTTCCTAAATTACCCCACAATCTGCACTTTAACAATGTTAAAAAAAAAATACTTTTGAACTTTAGTTTTCTGCATACACATAGGCAACATTATCCTTTCCTCTCTAGAATTTAGTCTTCAAGTGGGTTTAATTGCAGTGCTATTTTCTTATATTAAGGTTTGAAAAGTGAAAGCCTGTACACCATCCACAGTGGCGGACAGTGACCTGGTATTTGACACTACCAGAATGCAGATTCACAGCGGTAAAATGTGCCTTTTCCACCGTAAACAGTACTATTATCATCACTTTGGCTTTGTGTAATGGACTTCGCTCCCAGGCCACTCTGTTTCTACAGGCGAACAGCAAAGTGCCTGCATTGTAATAAAATTGCAGCAGAAAATGACTCTAAACCACTTTTGTGTTGCATGTGATTGTGCTTGCTGTCAGAGTCCAAATGGATCTGAGAGAGTATGAGGTAGTGGCATGGAAAAAAGGCTGAAAAAAGACATGGAAAGTGCCAGCTTGGTGCTGCTTTACGGAGCTTACATTTCCCTGTCCAAGTGTCAGAAAACATGCTATGTTTCCCTCTGCTTCATGTGAATTGTAGGAGTGTAATGGCTGAGTGAGGCAGAGGAAGCTAAAGGGGTGTGCAGGCAGGATATATGATAGCTTTGTGCATACAAAACTGTGTAGAATGGATTATCATTGTGCTAAATAATTCCTAGCTAAACTTACATTACTCTTTAAAACTCATTCTCCATTCCCTTGTTTCTAGGCTATGGTTCAACATAAATTTCGCACTATATATTATCCTCCATCTTCTAGCTTAAGTAAGCGTGGGCAATATGAAAAAAGAATGAACTTTCTCATAACTGATAACCTGTGATTTGTTTTGCTTTGATTAAAATTCCTATATTTTTGGAATGACTCTCTTAATGGGTTAAGATCATACTAAATCCCGTAATCCTTCTTGTATATGTGACACATAAAGCAGGATTTGTTAAAATACCTAATCAAGACTTTGCAGCCTTGGGAAAGAAAAAAAATTCTGTCTTACACTAATACCTAACACTAATATGCTTTTGTAAATCTTTGTGTTTTGCAGGGTCATGTTGTAATCCCTGTGTTGAAAAGGTTTCTCAAATGGGAGGAAAAATTCTAGACCAGGGTTGAGAAACACTGGAGATATTAATTCACAATCAACAAACCAAAACATTGGAACATTAGAATTAGAAGAAAATTCATTAGAAAAAAAAAAATCACAAAATGAAAATGCTCTCCTTTCCTGCATGTCCAAACTGCAGCTCAGGATAAACGTCTCACAATTATTATTTTTTTAATATTCTGAAAAAAATTCCCTTTATCCTGAATGTGGCTGAACACACGTTCTTTGTGGCTCAAGTTTGCTTGTTTTTAACTGAACATTGAGGTTAATAAGCATCGAACTAACCAAAACCTTTAGTTTTACTTTACTTTTACTCGAATACATCAAATTAGACTACATCAAATTAGTCATTTATGTGATAATTGACATTGTAACTGTTATCTATTGCACTGGACAAATATATTTAACTTAATTGTAGCTTACACTGCTTAATTAAGAAGAACTTTAGAAGCAAACTTCAAACATCTAAAATGCCTTGACTGATCAAATGCATATAAGATAATATAATATGGGGAAAATATTGGAATTTTGAATTCTTACAGAAGTATTCCTTTATCATTTGACAAACAACACGGCCAAAGAAGCATGCTCTTACAAAGCGAACGCTGTGAAATAAATCTTAATTTTGTTCACTATGTGCCATTTTCTCATTTGGATTCATTAAATAGACAAAAAAAATAAAAAATAAGACAAAAGGGAAAAAGAAGAGCTTTGTGGTGGCAGTGAAAGAGAGGCAGAGAGTTTTTCATCACATTTCAACTCATTGCATGTAGTGTGAGGCAGGGGCTGGGGGAATACCCCTGCTTTCATTATTAAAGAGACCTCCTTCAGCAGATAGGATTTGTAGGCTTACGGACTGACAAGAACAACATCAGAGCCTTCGGAGCAGATCAGAGCGTCTATCCAGATCATCACAGACGAAAGAGTACACAGCTAACCAGACATCACGTTCAGCCTGCTACTCTGTCTAAAATGTCATCTCTCTTGTTCTTTCTCAATATATCTACTTCTCACTGTAAATGATGCAAATAAAATATGTGCTGGATAATTTGGTGGGAAATCATATTTACACGCTTTCAGATACATCTTAGATGAAAACTTGTTTGCTCACTGGAGCTTAGGAAGCTGAAAGTAATAGCAGCTTAGATCTTACCATTTGTTCTGAGCTAATTTGATTTTCTATAGTTTATGGAATAATATTTCAAATTCTAAAGCACAGAGGTGTTTACTGGGGTTTTGCTTGAAATAATATTTCATTTTCTAGAGTACCATAGTGATGATTTAAGTATGTTTTATTTTCTTTTTTGTTGTAATGTTTAGGGTGTTTTTTGAGGGAGCCTATAGATTGATACTTGTTTTGGTAAAGTGGTAATTTTTTGTTGTTGATTATTTAAGTAATTCAAATTCAAGTGTAAAGAAGGGTTTGTTGAGGGTGAGTCACTGAATAATATTGCTACATATGTATCACAGAGGCTTGAAAGTGGTTCATAGTCCATATAAAGTTTACACTATGAATTACTATGTGGACTCCCTGCCAACTGGGCGATCAGCAGCACATTGTACATATAAAGCTACAGGAACCCCACCTTCACTTACCTTTTACAGTAATCTGAGCAGTGGTCTCAATCATGCCGAGTGAAGAAATGGCCACACAGGTGTAATTAGCTGACTGGCGAATGTTGGTCAGTTCCAAAACGTTCCGTCCAATAGGCATCTCCTCTTCTTTTGTTAGCTCCATGTCTCCAGTCATCCACTTGACATAAGGCATGGGTGCACCAACTGCTACACAGGTGAGGTTTAAACTGCCCCCAGGCATCACCTCATGGTTGGTGGGAGGTATAGAGAAGCGCGGTGGAACGCGCCGAACTGTTGGAGGACCACAAGAGGTCATTAAAAATAGAAAGTACAGAAGGAAATGAGGAAGAACATACCTAGCAAGCCGAGCTCTTGCTACACAAGAAGGGCTGTATTATACTGAGAGAAACTTCAGGCTGTGATTACTGCAACAATATCAATAGCTTTACAAGTACCCTTATACTGTGAAGCCTGCAGGGTCCACACTACTGTTCATAGAAAGGGCAGCTGTGGCTTGCAGTAATAAAAGTAGCTCATTGAAAGAAGTGGAAAAGTTCTCTGTACAGTGCAGATTCTAAACTAATATTTTAAACCATGTATGCGTACAGACATTCAGGAAAAAGTATAATTTGCAATTTTTTATTACTGATTTATAATTTTTTCAGATAACTAAAAAAACTGAACAAATTTTAAACTGAAAAATTTAATAGAAAAGCAAATGTAACCCATAATGCAACTACAGCCATGTGCAGAAGTTTGGAAACTCCAGTTAATATTTTGTTTATTTTCTGTGTGAAAATAATACATATGCTTTGCCACAAACACATTTTTTCACATTCTAAATAATGATTATTGTTTATCTGAGAAATTAAAAATATTGGGCAGAATCATAAAAAAGTAGTCAATATATATCTATTGTATTATTTTTTGGTTGAATTCAAACAGTTGACTAAACCCTCTAGAAATTACACGCTTTATTTGTCCTTAGAAAAGCTTTCAGTGTGTCAGAAGTATACCAGCAGTAACTGAAGTTAAGGATGGTGATGCTCAAAGAGTTTTGCTTTAGTGGGTGTCTGCCGCGTGTCTTTTGACAGAAAGACACAGCACTTAATGGTCCAATTTGTATAGACTTTATCCTATTAGATACTGCCCCTGAAAAAAAAACTCACTAATGGCAATGAACATGCACATTAAAAAGCTGGGAAAAAAGCATGTCATAAGCAGCAATGCTCAATGGACTGTATGATAATATTAAATATGCTGTTTGGCAGTAAACACATGTGGGCCCTTCCCTGCTTTGTATCTGCAGGTATGGGTTTTGCTGTGGGAGATTTCTATTGTTATCTCACTTGAGTTCCTCTGAAGTGCCTCCAGCCTTATTGTATCTAAATAAACACTACTGCACTCTCCATGTATAAAAAATGCATGGCATGCCGGTGCTGAGAGAAACTGCCTTAACTACACATGGTCACTAAAATGAGACTTGAAGAACACTTCCAGCTTCAAGCCTCCAGGCATATAGAGCTACAGTCTCATGTGGAACCCAGCATATATCTGCTTTGTTTTGTATGCAATGCAAACGTTCGAAAAATCCAGTCAAATTACATGTTTGGTTATAGATTTTAATATGGCATTTAAAAAATGTAAGAACACATTGAATTTTATTTAACATGTTGAAAGAATTTGGTAAAAACGCAGCAATTTAGCTTTTTTCTTATTGTTACACTCAGCTAATATACAGTACTTGTGTATTAATATGTGCAGAAGTATGTTTTCAGTATGTTTTCACCTTTTTTCACATGAGATCAACAATTTGCTAGGGCTGTGAAAACACCTGAACTTCATTCTACATTCGAGCTAAACCTAGAAACCATGGTAGAAGCAAACTGGCCATTTAATTAGAAATCCCTCCCTTGTTAATGAATTATTAGAGATTGCAGATGCACAGTTTATGTTAACCAGCCTCAAGCTCAATGGTCATATCTAGTATCCTGTAACAATGTCCCTGTTGTGTCCACCATGTCCATGTGGTCAGACACCTCACAGTAATGTAAAGGGGTAGAGAACTGGACAATTTTACTGCAAATATGGGCTGAACACAGAAACTGCTATAATAATCCAGTAAATGTAGTACCATAAAACCATTCCATAAAACATTAAGAGAGTTCTGAGAGTTCTTCTTTGCTTTTCACTGATCAACCCTGACATAAAAATAACCTGCCTAATATTGAGCCCCCCTCTAGCAGCTCTGACACACTGAGGCATGGATTCAACAAGACTTTGGAAGGTGTACTCTGATACCTGGCATTACAACATTAGCAGCAGTGTTGCAGTGTACAAGCACATCACACTGATGCTCGATCAGACTGAGATTTGGAGAATTTGGAGGCAAATTAATGTCCTCATAAATGCTAGAACCCATGGCTTCCCAGCAAAACACCGCCCAAGGCATCACACGTCCCTTGGTGCAATTGCAAGGGGGTCAGCATGGGCCTATATCTTTGTCTATTTTTCCTGGAACCAACACAAGAACTTTGATAACTGAATGCTCATTTTCTGGCATATAAAGCCCACCCCTTTGACCTTTGCTTGCATTATAATCAGAAAAGTTATTCACATCAGCTGGCAGTAGTTTGAATGTTCTGGCTGATCAGCGCATTATGACCTATGAGGTAGATGAAACTCTATAAGTAGATAGTGAGAGGAAGAACAAGGTATGGATTTCCAATAAAGTGGCCAGTTAGTGGAAGTACAAGGTAGGGCTTTCTAATCAAATAAAGAGCGAGTATTGATAAACTATTATTAGTGAGTAACTTGCTCTGCTGGTTTCTGTTGAGCTGCCCTTTTTCATGAAAAAACCCTAAGATGCAGCTTAGGTACCATTCTATGGGTCTCAGAGTAATTCTCCCAACAATAGATTATTTTGCTAAATCAAACTGCAGGAATGAAAACACAATACATTGCAATGTTTTCACATGCCAGGATTTAGGTTTGAAAAGCCTGCAGTGAGGAGTACAAAAAGGATCCAATGTATCCCTTTATTTAAGCATTGTCTGTTTTCTTTTAGAGAGTCCTTAAGGTAGCAGGAAATATTGCACTGTTAGAGGTATTTTGTGCACAGTATGAAACTTCCTGCTTAAACTATAAGCATGACAAGCTCCAAAAGGGCTAGCTTGGATTTAAAAATGTCTGCATCCCAGGGCAAAAAATAAATGTTCAAAAGTTTCTAAACCAGATTAAAGATATCAAGCCTTAGTTGCAAAATTTAGCACAAAATGCTATGTTATTATTGCTGCATGCTCTGCAGCAGTTAACATGAAACCAAAGCCAGGCTGCCCTCATCATTTTATATTCCCACAGGAGCACTGGCACACAACATCAATCTGCAGAGCTTTTTAAACCTGCAAAGTTGTCCGCTCTCATGCTTCTCCATTTGATTTCCAGTTGTAGCTAAGCAGCCGTTTGATAGTGTCTGGTGAGAGATCTATGAATAACTTGAGTTTTATTGCAGCTGTGTGAGTGTTTGCAGATATGTCAGTCTCACATGAGCCCTGACAAGTTTATTACAGAATGCCCTACAGATGTTGTCTGGGCTTTTTAAAAAAGAAACACAAAAATGCCATGTTTTCATGACTTAGAGCAGTAGTCAAAAGTTAAGATGCAATCCTTTTTTAAAATATTTTACAGATTTTGGAGCAATAATAGCCCCCCTTTGCTTGGATGCAGCAATATGCACTCGGGGCAGCGGTGGCCTAGTGGTTAGGGAGTTGTCCCCAGATCGGAAAATTGTGAGTTCGATTCCCTCCCCAGCAGGTTGCCCTGAGGTACCCTTGGGCAAGGTACCATCCCTGTCACTGCTCCCCGGGCGCTTTCAATAGCTGCACGTGTGTGTATGGTCCAATTTCATTGTGGTTTGCTGTGCTGTGACCTCGCAATGACAAGGGTTGTCACTTTCTTATAAGACTCATAAGAAGCTACTTGGGTTAGTTTTTCAAAAAGACTTTTAAATCTTTGTCATTTTGTGTTTATTGTGTGTACCTATTTAATTTAAAGTCATTTAAAGTGGCTTCGTGAGCTGACAATGTCCATTGCTTCCTAGCTGTCAATATAAATATTGATCATTTAAAATATGAATAGTTCAAGTTCTCTAATTATTTAAATGATCTTATTTTATTTTTTGGAGCATTCTCGTGTCTGTAAATCTGTTCACTTTCTTGAATTATGTACATGCATATGCCTGTTAGATCATGTAACTAGAAATCATATATAGTTAAATGGATAGAGCAGTGAGTTGATTTTAAATGGTCATGCAGCTTGAGGGGCACAGTGGACATGAGACATCAGAGGCTTCTTTCTATCCCTGAGAGAAGTGTAAGATTGCATGGCTGACCAAGAAACAACAGCTTATCTGACATGCATGGCTATACATTAAGAAAAACATATTTGCATTCAGAAAATAAACACTGGGTAGTTAAATATCTACCAGGGGTGTTCCGTTTGTCCTGTCTGTCCCATAACCGAATAACCAAATTCAGTATTCTATTCTAAATTTTGAAGTTAAAGGAATTAATTGTCATTGTCAAACACAGAACAATACACAGTTCTGGGGAGCAGTGATGAGGACGGTATCTTGCTCAAGGGTACCTCAGGGCAAGTTTACTGGTCTGGGATTCAAACCCATGACCTTCCGATCCTGGACCCTAATCCCTAACCGCTAGGCCAACGCTGAAAAATAATCTATTACTTTTTTCATTAGCTATGCTTGCTTATAGTTTAGCAGTTTTGCAAAAATCATTAAGACATTTATTTGTAATGGTAATGGTAAAAAATATAAGTTTGTATGTGATTTTAATTTCTTTTCAGAACAAGTTTGGTGGAGCTTCTTCAAGCATGCTGGGAAAGAATCCCAAGTTGCACCTTATGTGTCTGCTTGAAAGAAAGCAAAGAGTAGGCAAAGCTGCATTGGTATCAGAGGCAGTAGCCTGAAAAATCAATATCTACAATATTCAAACCCTTTTTTTTTCATAACATAATTTCATGCCTAGTCTTTAGTAGTAATCAAAATGTGAAAAACAGGAAGAAAGACTTTCCATTTACCCCAGATACAGGCATTAAGCCAGCACATACATGGAGTCTAAACTGTGCTTATTTTGTTTATCACAGAAGATTTGAGGTTAATGTTTCTAACAAATACTAGAACTCCTTAGTCACAATGTTTTCACAGGAATACATCACCAAATCTTCCTCACATCATATCCAGATCTCCAAAATGGTGCCGCAAACTTGCACACAGTTTGATTAATTGTGAGCAACAAACCCCGTTATCTACCTGGCTACCTCTTACTTTGGCTTCATAAATGATGCCAGAAACTTTGTAATAAGCTTCATTTTTATATCTGTATATATTGTAAGAAAGTTTGTGAAAAAAAGCACAATTTGGAGTCTGATTATGTCTGTGGATAAGCAACTATATTTGGGGTAAAAGGTAAACTGTGGTGTTTCTTGGCAAACTATTCTGTAATCATTTAGAAAGTTTGAGATATATCTGGTCAAAGCTGTTTTTTTG
>CM029366.1:11658073-11685573 GCA_017165825.1 Hepsetus odoe | reverse complement strand
TATCCCTGTTCACACACAGAAAACCACATTAACTCACACAGACCACAGTGAAATTGACACAAACACACATTATCACCATAAGCATTGACATATGCACTGTGGAGGTAGGAATCGTCATGGTGGCCATGTCGGTTTCACCATGGTAAGGCACATGGGGATGAAATTGACTGCATGATCACACTGGGATGTTCTATGTACCAGGATAAGCATTTGTGTAATGAAAGTATCATATACAGAAAGTGTATATGCCTAGTTATACATTGGAAGCACAGAATAGACCTAGACAGACAGACAGACACAGAAACACACACACACACACACACACACACACACACAGACACACAGCTACACATACAGCCACACACACACACAAACACACACACACACACACACACACACAGCCACACAGCTACACATACAGCCACACACACACACAAACACACACACACACACACACACACACACACAGCCATACAGCCACACACAAACACACACACAGCCACACACACACACCGCTCACAAGTTTGGAATCACTAATTAAAATCATGAATTGGATGAAATAATTAGATTTTTTTGGCTACAGTATCAGTATAAATTCAATGTATCTTTAAATAGTTTGTTGTTAATTTATTTAGACTTACTAACAGCTTTATTTTTTGACTGATGGACTGACTGAGTGACTAATTACTTGCAGACAGACTGATTAATTGATTGACTGATTGACTGCTTGTCTGACAACCAGCTTCATGCATGCTTGATTGCTTGAGGGATCGACCAATTATATTTTTTTGCCATGAGACTGGATTACCACTTTTGGTGTTCTAGAATTTAACTGTGTTATAAAAACAGTTAATTTTATGCAGCATAGGTGTTAAATTATGAAACAGTGTTTCCAGACTTTTTAAACGAAAATATGAAAACACATCCAAACACATATCTACAAAGATAATAAAGCTAAAGCTGCAGTTCATAGAGACTTCAGAGAAAGAGAGGAAACACTTAGAGCAAAAAAAGAGGCAAGACAGGCCCCTTACACACACACACACACACACACACACACACACACACACACACACACACACACACACACACACACACACACACACACACACTCACAAACACAAACATTACAAAACAGTCCACACAAAACAATCAGCCCTGGGAGTTGAGTGTGTGCCAGATTAATGGTGTTTAAATATTACACACCTGTAGAAAGAGAAGGTTAGAAGACTTCAAACAAGAACAAACACAATGAACTGAATCTTGTGGAAAAACACTGCAGAAATACACAACTCATTCCTATTTCTCAAAAACATGTCCAAAAAAAAAAAAAAAGAATCGTATAATCCTCATTTCTGAAGTGAGGAAATGAAAATCAAATGTAAAATAAAATATTTTAGGAATTATTTAACAGTTTTATAAAATCATGTGTGTTTTGACCACAGCTAATGTTATAGCATCATGCATTTAATAGCACAAAACTAGCAAATATCTATATGTTACCAGCAAATCTATATGGATAAACTGAACTACGGCTTGATTTTTATTGGTCTTTCTGCAACGCTTCCTATGTGGTTTTGCAGGGCTTTGTACAATCTGCTGGACAGAGCAGGGCTCCTGCTTGTTATGCGTGCAGTAACTTTTAGACAGCTGCAGTTGAACATTTCTTGGAACAGAGACATCAGAACCTATTGGGGCTTAAATCATCTGTTCATCACTATTGCTATATAGGCATCTGGAAAATCAGTACTGCTGAAAATGGGCCTCTGACCAATTTTTGACACAGTGACCATGAGTGTATGAATAAAGGTATTCATGTTCTCTGACCAAAGTCAATTTTTTACCTACTATTAGTTAAAAGTGAGTGTTCTTCGATCTACTGATGTCACCACAATGTGCTCTGAATGACACATGCAATGAAATAACCAAAAACCCCTAACCCATAAGATATAGTGTCTCAGATGACGTTCAGACTTAAGACATCTCATCATTCTTAAATATGAGAATGTATAAGGTCACAGAGGAGCTAATCAGTTTTTCTAATCTGTTATTCTTATTGACTAATTCCAAATTACTAATCTAAATGTTCTAATCCTAATTTACTAATCCTGTTTTATTCACTTATCCCAGTTTAGTATCTTTAATTCTCTATTTCTCATATATTCAGTAGTTTACTACTTTTTTTAAAAATCAAACCTAATTTACTAAACAAGTAAGGCTTCATAAACTTATATAATTTTTGGAATAATCCTAATTTATTCCAACCCCAAATTTCTTTAAATTCAAACTCTAATATGTTTAGTTATACGCCATAAAATAAAATATGCTAATGTATTTTAAAGCATTTCAAGATGCTAGATGTCCTCAAAGCTTTTAATGGACACAGTATTCGATTATTTTATTCTAGCATTTAACTTATCAAAACTTAGTTTTTGACTAAGTTTAACTAACTTAGTCAAAAAAGGGCCTTCATTGGTTCTAAGAAATTTCCAAAGATGAAAGAAAATAAATAACTAGTACTTGCTTCAAATGGCCACAGACTGAACACACGTCCCAGAATACACCCACACACACACAGGTCACAAATAAGAAAAAAATAGGTCTTGATTATTGACACTCATAAATATATATTAAATGTCATTCATCAAAAGGCAAGGCTCTGAGTGTGTTCTGTTTGCTGGCACATCTGAAGGAGTGTGTGTGTGTGTGTGTGTGTGTGTGTGTGTGTGTGTATGTGTGTGTGTGTGTGTGTGTGTGTGTGGTCTGAGTTAAGATCAAAGGCGAAGGACTCCAGAGAGGATCGGGTGGATATGATCTTCTCTTTGCATCTTTTATTGGTCAGACTTTTTATGAGGAGAAAAGGGGGATGTAGGCCAAAAGAATTTTCTTTCGTCTTTCCGCAGAAATGCAAATATTCATTACAAGCATACATCCCTAGTTTTTGACCTAAGGTAAATAAACACCTCTCCTAAACACCTCTACACTATCAAAATAGTACACAATGAACAAAAAAAACACATTCACCTACACTGTTGTCAGACAGGCCTGTTCACATTATAGTGATAACCATCTATTCATAAATGGATATGTGGTGGTCCATTTTTCATCAAGTTGTGGAGGAGCCTGAAGCTCTGTATTATTAGTTTCAAGCCTAACCTTGACAAGTCAAAGGTATTGCCATAACTTGCTGTAATAACAGCTAATGTATATCAATGGTATCTACTCCAGATAAATATATGCACCAATGTCTAGTGTTATAAATACTGTAGCAATAGCAAAATGTGGCATTGATAGCTACCTTAAAGTTTATTAATATATTATACAAATTGCATCTATTTCAATGAACAAAAATAAACCAATGGTACCTGGTATCATTTTTACAATAGGTACCAATGCCATCTACTGCTTTTTATGTGCCAATAACATCTATTTATTTTACTCTTTACTTTATGTCTTTGCCAACTAAATTTTGCAACCACAGAACATCTGAGAAATTTAAAATTGCTTAATTAAAAGGAACTCTTCCTTTACAGGGTTACAGAAGATCAGTAGTGATGTACACATTTCCTGTGGGAATGGTACTGTGAACCCAAGTTGAAACAGAACAGGTGAAGACAGAATTCCCTTTGAAACTTCATCCTGTTCACAGGGGAATTTCCACCTTCGCCTTCATGCTCCGGCAGCCTAGCAAGAGCCGCGTTCACACTGCTTCACAGAAACACACACACACACATGCACACACCTGACCATCACCTCACCCTTATCAGTACATTTAATTGTTATGTCCCTGATTCTTATTTCAGCTACACCTGACCCTTCCCCCACCTGTTTATGACCCTTTTCTCACCTCTTTCTGACCTGACTCTTATTGACCAACACCCTATTCTTTTTTTTAGGCATGAACTGAAACTAAACTACCTTATATCTTACTGTAGAAAATTCAGCTTTAACTCCTTTTACCCTCAGTGCACTTAAGCCCAAATTTACCTTTACTTCAGAGTAAACCTCATTCCATCTCTATCACTCTGACTAGTTATTACATTTCCACTAATGCTTCTTTTTTTTAACTGTGGCTCCAACTTATTGCTGAGTATTAATTATCAAATGAACTATTATGCCTTGAATTTCATTCACTGTCTCTGCAACAAGTAATTTCTTCTTTTATGGCACTCTTCTTTTCTTATCAAGCACTACAACCATGCTGAATGGCTGTTTGATCAAATTAATATAGTAGCCTTATATTTTTCTAAGCAAGCAATACATTGACAATAAAACAATATGCCAATATTTAAATGAATACATTAAATATCATGAGTGGAATCATCTTGCCTAAAGATTGAAAGAGAGAGTTATGTTTTAATGAACAATGCAAACACTTATTCATTTTAACAAGGATGCAGAAGAGAAAGTTTCAGAGAGAAGGCACAGTCCTCAGTGCTGCTGTTAGAGCTAGGAGTAGAGGTTGTTATTGAGTTATTTAGAGATCATTTAGAGGTATTTGAAGTTATTAAAAGGTTTGATCTCTTACCTCTGACGTAAAGGTTGGCTGGGGCGGAGTAGCGAGTTCCTGCGCTGTTCATGGCAACACACTCATACTTGCCCTGGTCTGACTCTTCGCTGTTCTCAATCTGTAATGCACCTGCAGATGCAGCACAGCAGGTTATGGTGAGGAAACACACAAACACACACACACACACACACACACACACACACACACACACACACACACACACACACATGCCCTCAGCAAGCAACATTCAGACAACAATTTTAACCTGAGCCTCTGACCAATTAAATGACTGCAGTCACATCCTGACAGTAGTATGGACACATACTGTGTACTAATCTTAAGTGAGGAAAAAAACTAAACTAATTTGGGTTTGTATAGTGTGAGCGTGACTGCATTTAGTTGAATAGTTTTTAAGGAAAACGTCGCATTGGATCTGGTATCTCTATATGCCCATGTAGATAATACAGAATTTTATAGAATCTTGTTTTTTTATATTATCACTTTTCATTTCGATTTGTTTTGGGTTTAGTGGTCCAACTTTATGATACACAATCACAGGGTAAATAATATTTGTTCATCCTAAATAGTCTCAATTTTAATAGTCTGACTTTGGTTTGAATTATCAGTGTTTGGAGACAGGCCGTTACTACGGTGTCTATTATTGTCTCAGTGTTTTGAGTGAAGAGCTTGTATTTGCTTTTCGGCTCAAGGACAAAAGCACTCAAAGTCTTTTCCAAAGGGCAGAAATTACTACCATTCAGCTATTTATAGGGCTATCAACAGGTATCCACAGCAGTAGAAACAGATTAAAAGAAGAGTAAACATGAAAAGGCAATGGAGATCCTGCAGTGATCAGTCATCAGTCATTGTCCTTCTTAAAGCCAGAGCTAAAGCCATAACGCTGATCAATAAAAGCTCTCCACTTGCATCTAATGGCTTTTTACAGTCAGTTTGTCACTCCAAACAATTTCTCAGGGAGTTGCTAATGTGATGAGGGTGAGATACAATCATCCTAAAAGAGAAGATGCTGCAGAGGACAAAAAGCTTGTCCCATTAGTAGTACTTAACATGTTCTACGTAAAAGCAAGGAGCTTTAGAAACACGTTAAGGCTCATTCTCATTGCTATTGACTATCAGGAGTGCTTAGGTTAGCTAAATCTAGCTAAAATTTGCTAAAGTATCTGACAGCTTATTACTGGATTACATTATTTTCATATGGATCTGTAATTAAAGCTCTGCTTGAGCTTGATTGAAAAAAAGAACCATGACTGAAAAAGATTTGGGTTCATAAAATGGGGGTTTCTTAGTGTTAAAAATGCTTGTTCAAGAACCCTCAATTGAAAGGTTCATTAGGAAACTAAATGTATTCTAAATGCATTCCATAATTATTATTATTATTATTAATTTATTTTTTTTATGGGCAAGCTAGATAAAGATTACACTGCATTCTGCAAGCTGAAAAAGACCTGGACAGAAGTATTGTTATGTTTTACATCCACACATCTTGCTCTTAGCATCACTTAGCAGCACAACTACGATATGGAGAAATCAAGCACCTATTACATAAACCCACCTTCTTCCAGTTCAGTGCAGTTCTCTTCTTGGACATTTACAGTACAGAAAATGTTAAAAACAAGCAAAGAGCCAAAAACAGTGCGGATGTTTTAGTTTGGACAGACATTTAATCCTGTGATCGTTCACATGGTTTGGTGTGGCATTTCTGTGGATGGTTTTACTGCAACATACAGCATGCAGTTGGTGACTGATGGAAGCACGCTGCTTTAAAAAGAAGAGTTACGAGGTTGTATTTCAGAAGTGCTCCTGAAATGCAGCATATGGTGGGTTAGAAAAGCATCAAAAACTGAAACAAAATCAAAGGACTATGGGGAACATGGGGACGTGTTGTAGAGAAAGTGGATCATTGCTAAAACAATAGTTTAGTGCCGCCATACAGCACACACACACACACACACACACACACACACACACACACACACACACACACACACACACACACACACACACACACACCATCAGTATTCTGTTATTTCATAAATGACAATGAGCCTGCTTTACTCTAAATCCCCCTCATACTCTCTCCTTCTTCTTCCTACAATCCTCAAACTCCCCCTTTCCTCTTCTTTTCTCTTTTTAGCCCTCTCTCTCTCTCTCTCTCTCTCTCTCTCTCTCGCTTTCTATGTCTCTGTCTCTCACAGCTCTTTCCTCTACTTCTTTTCCTAAAACTGCAAGACCCTTCCTCGTTTCTTGCTTTCTCTTTCTGTCTCTTATTTTTTCTGATCCTTCATTCATCACTCACTCAGTCTCTCTTTCTCTCTCTTACTCTTTTTTCACTTTCGCTCTCACTCTTGGCCCTTGCAAGCTGCTATATCAGCATTTATGCACCAGTCATACGTTCTCATCCACATTCACTTTGGTCAGAAACTACAATGCTCTGGCGTTGGCACTGCAGAGAGAAGAGATAGCAATGCTGCCATTCATCTTTATCATAAAGAGCTGTTTAACTGATAGAGATGCTAAAGAGTAGTTTGACAAAAAATACAATTTCCAAAATTTCCTCTCAACCCCGTTCTGCTATATAAAATCTGTCCAAAGTACAGACATCACTGAGGTTTTAAAACTTCATTTTCCTGCTTGGGGATTTGCACTGTGTGTAGACATAAACTACAGATATAAAAACAAACACATAAGGGAGGAAACCAGCAGGGTTTCACTTATGCTTATGTGTATGGTTTTATTTATGATTTATATTTCAATTATTGCTCTTAACGCACAAAAAAGGAACATTACCAGTAAAAAGTCTGCCCAATTCACATGTATATTTATTATAGCTATAATAATTTCAACCAAAGGCTAATGCTAAAATCTGAAATTTTTAGCAAGTAGCAGTGTAAGCATACTTTATTAATCTTTTCTTTAAGCCTATTGGAAAAGCAGCCAATGTGTCTTACAAACATATAAAATAGAGATGGGAACACTTTTTTGGTTAGTATATAAAACCTATATACTATTTTAACAGTTGATTTCATAGTTATTATTGAAAGGATTGCATAGAGAAGACAAAGACTAAAGAAAAGGAGGGAAGAGGGAGAGAGACAAACAAAGAGAGACAAAGTACAATGGAAAAATCTGGGTGAACGAAGGTGGAAGGATGAGGCATTTGGACACTTTCTGTTTTCAGCATTCTTACCTCTTATTGGTGTACCACCTGGTGAGGTAATTTGAATGCAAATAAGATTAAAGAGAGGCATTAGTACAGAGGTGTGAGAGAGAGAGAGAGAGAGAGAGAGAGAGAGAGAGAGAGAGAGAGAGAGAGAGGGGGGGGAAGTAGTAGGTGAAAGTTGTGAGAGAGAGAGGGAAAAAGAACAAAATGAAGAGAAGAGAAAAAGGAGAGAAAGAGAAACGAGCAGAAAAAGAACTTTTGAACTGTTTTGTTTTTTATCTTGTTGTATATTATCATAATCATTCCACAATATATTCATAAAGGAATAAAAGTAGAATCTAATTGGGTGGAAGCGTTACAGATTTTTTGTTGCTGAGTGTGAGTAAGTGTATACACAGGGCATAATGTATGTGTGTAACATTACAACCCCAAATAAGAAAAAGTTGGGACAGCATGGAAAGATACTGTGTTTCTAACTTTACTCTGACTTTTTTTGTAATTGCAGACAGTATAATCCACAAATTGTCATTCTTAGTCTGGTCATCTTAATTTAATTTGCTAATATTTCTGTATTTTAGTCCTTTAACACCGTTGGGGCAGTAGAGCATTTAACACCTTGTAATGCTGACATTCCTCCTTTAGGCACTGGGGATAAAGCAATAAAGCTTTTTAGGATTCATTTGTTCCATACTTCCCATAAACATATCATTATTATTTTTTTGTTTTTACCTCATTACAAGCCCTAAATTGTCTTGTTTTGAGTCTAAAATGCAGAAACTGATGTATATTAAAAAAGGAAATGACCAGACAAAACATGAAACATTGGGTTCATACATTCTGCAATTAAGGAAATATAAATGCAAAAATGACTGCATTATTTTTGTATTCGCATCTTTTGTAGTGCCAACTGTTTCTGATTTGGGCCACAGCTGTTGCCCCATGTTCATATATAGAATGTATACAATGCAGACATTTCCTGTGATCTGTGATCAAACAGCGCGCATGTGTGTGTGTGTGTTATAAAATATATTAGAGCTCCATTGACTAAATCGTTTGTGTGTGTGTGTGTGTGTGATAAAATATATTTGAGGTCCATTGATTAAAGTGTTTGAATCACTCTCTCCCTCCATCCCTCCCTCTCTCTCTCTCTCTCTCTCTCTCTCTCTCTCTCTCTCTCTGTGTACATGCGTGTTTGTTATAAAGTATATTTGAGGTCCATTGATTAAAGTGTTTGAGTCACTCTCTCTCTCTTTCTCTTTCTCTTTCTCTCTCTCTCATTCTCTCTCTCTCTATGTGTATGTGTGTTTGTAATAAAATGTATTAGAGGCTCATTGATTAGAGTGTTTGAATCTGTGTGTGTGTGGGCACGTGTGTGTGTATATGTGCATGTGCGTGTGTAACAGCGGTGATCTTTGGTTATTTTTAATGTGAACCATATTCTTTCTCCCGGTTCTACTGTGGCCTTTTAAATCCTACCATAACTCTGCACTGCAGAAACCACACATCTGATGCAACACAGAGAAAGAAATTCTTCCTTATCGCTCTTCCCAGTTCAAGCAGCCGAACTGTTCTCTATCACAGATCACTTCACACCCACAGAATGGTAACAAGCACTGAGTTCTTAAAGTTGGAAAAATATTTAGAATATGTGAAAAAGCAAATGCATCTTTTTTATATAGCCTAAATACCACAATTATGCTTTAGTCATAAGATATATTTCAAAGCTGTTTTAACCACAGTAGTTTAGGTGCTGTAATATTACTTTAGGTGCAAAAACTAAGCATTTCTAACCATATTAGATGAAAAAAAATCCTAACAATGAGCAATTCCTTTCTACTTCTGACACACCTGACTGATCAAACGTGTGAACAGAGGAACCGGATTGAGCTGATCAGAACTTCTATTAAACATTTCTTTGTCTGTTTATCTCAAAGTCATTCTAGCAGTTTTTTGTTATTTTTTCATTCCGAGGCAATTTTTTTACCTGTGAAGTGTGTTGGGTATTATGCAGATGCATGACATCTGGATGATAATCCAACCACTTTTGTGTGTGAAAACAGCAGTTTTGATTGAAAGGAGAAGGGGATTGGAGACGCTGGGGAAGCCGGCGGAAACTGTGTGGCTCAAGAATGAAAGGCATCAGCAGTTTGCCGAGGGCTTTAAGTCACACTGAGGCTTTAGGCCGAGCCTGCAGTGTGGCACATGGTCATTGTGAAAAATAGCAAAGCTTTACTATATTTTCACCGTGGCCACAGGAGGAGGAACACCAACATGTTTTATTCTGGCTTATTGACAGTTTTTAAGACTTAAGGCCAGACTCTGAAGCTTTCTCTAAATGGCAATCATTATGTTTTTTTTTTTTAAACAGAACAAAACATTTTTATGCAGTTGTATTAAAAATTCAAATGCAAAAATGGATTTATTCACTTATAAATCCTCTGACTTATACAGACACTATTCAGCAACTACTATAAATTCTTGAGTAACTATCAGAAACCATTGGGATTCTAATAGATGAACTCCAGTGTCAAATTCCTGATATTATGACTTTCAGATAAAATATTAAATCCGATGCAGAATATTTGCTGAAATATGCCTTTAAGTCCAACAAGCAAATAAACCCGCTGAATTCAATGAGGCCAATGGATTAACTTAAAATCCCCAAAATGCTTTCTCCAGGACCCCAGTACTTCACAGTGTGAACAAGTAAGCAGGTCCTTAAAAACAACCAAATTAACCCTTTTCAGCTTGGTTACTGTTAAAAGGGTCTGTAATACAATTATAATCTAATGATCACTACTACATTATAATGTAGTTGCATATTTAACTTGCAGATCTTGTAACTTATGGCATTCTGTTCATCATGCTATCTCTGATGTTAACAGCTGCTCTAACAAGCTCACTCTCCTGCTCTCAGGAGAAAAATCACAACTGGGACTGTGGCTTTTATCTCCATATGTGGCAGATATTTCTCCAGATTTCAAGGCACCCCCTGTTTCATGACGTATGAATATTTAAACAATAATTGTAACGTTCTGCTGCGCTGCTCTCCATGCAGGCCACACCCAACCTCCATCAAAGGTCTGAATGTGTCATGTGTTAGTCAAGTATCTATCTATCTATCTATCTATCTATCTATCTATCTATCTATCTATCTATCTATCTATCTAACTATCTATCTGTTATCTGTAGTCATGTGTTCCACAGTTCGCTGTGTGGAAAACACATGCTCTATAACAGCTGGTGAAAAAGCTCCCTCCTTCTTCTCATTTTCACTCTCTCTGCTTGCCCATCACACATGCTGCATTGTAAACAGATTGTTAATCGACTGCTAGGGAGGAATCACTAGTCTGGTAATTACTGTTAGACAGAGACGTGTTCCAGCCACGATAAGGCTCCATTAGATACAAAGAACACTGAATTATTACTATTATTATATTTTTATGGGAGAGAGGAAAAAGCAGTTGAGTTCGAAAAAGAAAAAATCTGTTTATCATTTCTTCATAGAAAAGGCTCTTCACCACAGGCTCGCTATTTGAGAGTAATTCTAATCTCAGGATCAAATAATGAACCCGATTAAAACAAATAAATTACATAAATGTACTGTGATTGTGTGACAGATCAAGTAAACAGGAACTTGTTCATCAGTTTTGCTTTGCTGGATGTCTCTGGTGACAAGGGCTGGTTAAAATGAGTCGCTAAGCTGTGTTAATGCTTAGCCTCTTGTCCCAGCCTTTGGTATTGTGGCCATTAACACTAACATCTGTTTGCCAAACAGCAAGATCATTGAGTCAAAACTTTCTTCCTTGTCCTACAATACCCTGAATATAGCAGAACGTGTTTATTTATTTTTTTTACTTGACATCATATACAAGAAACCCAGTCAACCCTTAGACTGCTCACTAGAAGTCACAGTTTACTAATTAAATGTAACTAATTAACTACTCGCATAATTAATAAAAAATTAACATATCCCAAAATATCCAGTGGTATAATCAAGATACATGATACAAGATATGATAGTTTGGCCAAAGGGTTCCATTAAATTCTAATCTAAACTATAGTTACACAAAAAATGTTTCTATAGCTCTATAACTCTGTTTCAATACAACAGATCTATAGAATCTGTATATTCATCTTCAACTCTGCTTCAATGAGCCACAAGTGAGAAAAACATAATATTAATTCATGAAACAGTCTAGATAAATGTAAACCTGTTAGGATTAATATGTTATCCATTTTGCTTTAATGGTCAATATCAATATTTTAAATAAGTATGGTCCTGTTTGCTGGGGCCTCTGTAACCTTTTGCTCCATTCAGGCTGTTCCTTTCTTTATGGATTCTCTGTGTTCAACTAGTCCAGAGTTTCCATATGTTTTCTTTTCATGTTTATATGCTCATCTTTTATTGATACAGCTCATACATGCAACATCTCAACCATTGGCAACTTATTTAACTGGTCTGGATGACCACAGAGTTGTTTGGCAAATTACATCCACTTCCACCACTGGGTGATCATTATACTGGCTGTACAAATAGAGAATTGAATGAAATGTCTCATATTGATAACAAACTGACCTTGTAGGTTCCTCTGTTCTAAATAAATAAATGTATAAATAAATACCTTAAAAGCCATTGCATAGTCAATAAATACTGAATATTCTTTCCTGACTGCATGGTTATATATGGCATAATTTAATTAAATTCTTATAATGGATTCATTTCTTTTGGGCTGGAGGGTGGTGGTGGTATTAGCATGATTCATCTCACCTGAGCGAAGCTGTTTGATTCTGCCATTGCTGCCATTGATATCTACAGGTAGGAAGTCCTTAAACCAGGAAATTTCTGGGTCAGGATTTCCACTGGCAGCGCAGAGCATGGTGGCCGTTCGCGTCCTCTCTACTACTTTCAGCTGTGGGCCCATGTCTATGGTGGGGAAACCAGAAGGGATCTGGTCCTCTGCAAAAGACACACACACACACACACACACACACACACACACACACACCCACACACACACACACACACACATACACACACACAGTTTTAGTTTATAGTAAGTAAAATGCTACTATAATAGTACACCCATTCATTGGAATTGTATGATTTAATACGTAATTCATACTAAGATAACTAAAATCTTGATATACATGCTTCAAATATATTATAATCTGACTAAAACCACCTTTATTTTGGAATCAGATGACGTTATCCAGACTACATGTAAGATCAAGATCAAGACCTGCCAGGTCTTACACCCCTGATTCATGGTCATTCATTGATGTAACTCATGTGTTTATGCACAGTTTGGGTTGGTCATCTTTAGTGTTACCTTTGTCAGAATATTTAATTTATATTCACAGCTGCATTGCCTTGTCATGTTCACTGAAGCAGTGCAAGATAGAAAATGTGCAGGTAAGAAATAAATATCAGTGATGGAAAAAACATATCAGTGATGGAAGAGTTTGCAGATATGGACTTCCATTACAGCAAAAGGTTTGTGTCATATTCTTGACCTATGATGATTTTTTAAGGACTGCTAATGTAGCTCTGAGTGAGTGTGTGTGTGTGTGTGTGTGTGTGTGTGTCTGTATAGAACTTAATCAGTGAGAAAAGCAAACAGAGGCAAGCTTCAGCCGTGTTATTAATCATTCCTTGCCAACTGATGGTGTGGGAAAAACCAATTGAGTGGAAGTGGAGGTCTAAGAGCACAGCATGAATAAGAAGAAAGCATTTAGCCATCAAGCGTTTATCTGTGTAACTAAACACCACAAACACTAATGAATGTAGGCTTTACCATAAAGTGCATAGTGATGCCACTGAGTTTAGCTTATCCATTAGCTAAGAGGTCGTTTCAGCACTGCCAGTCACACACCACATTATTTTATAATAATACATCTTTGTAGGACTTTATTGTAGTTCAGCATAATTAAATATAAATGCGGTCCATATGTACATATGAAAAAAAAAAATACTTGAAAATTTTCTTGAAGTCTTTCCTGTCAACCTATTTTAAATATTTTAAAGTCTCTTCAATTTTCCAAAAAGTAAAATTACAAAAAAATAAATTCTTATAAAAGAAAATATAACTTTAAATTGGATGATAATTCATATTTTAAGCCTAATGTGTTTAAAAATGTAAACTTGTCAAATAAGCTCTGCTGAAATACTACTGAACACCAGAGGTCTATAAACCTTTTTGTTTACCTATAAGTAAGATTGGAATTTAATGAAACCAACAAACTGACTTTCTCTCTTTTTCCGTTTAAAGAGAAGCAAAAACCCATGTTTGGTAATTTAATTTATCTTTACGACTGGAGGAAACCACTTTGAGGCATATTTTTGTGGGTTTTTCATTACATAATAAATATTTGACTATGAAGCCAATGATACTTTTTAAAAGTCAAATGCACTCTTAAAACTGCAGAGACTTCAAACATCATTACATCATTATTAGTGTTGAAAGAGCGGAACCATAAATAACAGATGGTAAATCGGACAAGTACAATAACCTGGAAGCTAAAGTAAGCAACCTGCATGCTACTGGTACTGGAGTTAAAGAACAATGATGATTGAAGATGTCAAAATAACAAAGTGAATTCTGTCAGAACTTCAAGACTGGGGGACATAATACCATTACGTCCTTTTACCAAATACCATGACAAATCGAATATTTCTATGCATCATGTTCATTATTTTAAATGTTAACTTAGAGAATAATAGATTTATTATGAAAATGACATTAGATTTGTCACAATCTGCAATTTAAACCTAAAGCTATAGTCTCATTCTGTAAGTTAAGAAGGTAACTTTAGGCTGGAATTTAAGTTCCTAACAGAAAACTGAAAGTAAAGTGCAAGCCTTTTTCTTTTATTCACTGAGAGATTTAAAAGGTTCAGGCTTCACATCTGACCCCATTTTATTGCCCTGATGTAATGGTCCTAATATGTAGAATAAGCAGTGCTGAGACGTCTTTCTAAAAGCATTGGTGATGACCCAATGTTGATGTGAAACCAGATGCCAGTGGTTACGCACAGCGTCACTAAACTTTCCTTTTCCATTCCCCTTGTGAGCATTGTCTCTATTGTAAGGTATTATAAATGAAAGGTAACGATGGTGGTGGGAAGTTTGGGAAACCCTCAATAAAGAGCTTAAGGAAAGGAGAGAGGATCCCACAGAGAGGAGCATAAATGAAGCCTAAGGATCTCCCTGGAGGGTCTAATTCATTCTCTCTGAACTGTCTCCTCCTGAGGAACACCCAGCTCTGTTCTCAGTGTTTAGCTAGGGCTCTGATTTAGTTGCTCTGCTGTTTGTGTTGTTTACCTGCTGGTCCTGAAGGTCACATCGTGTGTGGTTAACCAAAGGTCGCAGTGAGGTCAGAGTGATATGCTAAAGGTTTTAGTGCAGAAAGGAGAGCAGACAAAGTCTGGGTAATGGAGCTCAGTGGAAATACACCATCTCAATACCATCACAATCTCAGGCTTGCAGTGGCATCAAGAGACTTAAAGCCCTGAACCTGCTTATGGAATCCAGATTGTCTGTGTTAATATGATAACATTTGATATACTAAGAAGAATGTATTTTAAAGACCATTGAGAGGAAAAGAAGAATAGATTTCACTGGTGTGAGACACTGAAATAAAAAAGCGAAATCAATTATATTTAGTCTTTGGAAAATGTGTTCTGAATAAATTGATACTGTCGCTGATACTAAATGACCTTTACAGTGTTGGGCCTAAAAGTCCGATTGATTTGCACTTTTTCCAGTCTCTCAAAAGTCATTCCTAAACTGAAGTAGGTGTGAAGGCAGGGAAAACATTAAATGGGCCCTAAACATATTAGTTTGACTTCTAAGCTAAGCTGATTAAAAATAAATAAATAAATAAATAATAATAATAATAAACAAACTTAAGACATGCAATTAAACATTAATGAAATCTGTTAATGTGTTTATAATGAAGGTAAGCTTGTAACTGATTACACCTTAATATACTGCCATTATTTTAAATTCATATTCATCAGCTCCTTTAATGTTTTGCTCTTGCTTTCCTTAAATAAAACATTGAGTTGTTAACCTTTAATTTAAAGGCATTTTGGTGAGTTTATGTCTTATTTCAAGAATATTTTGGCATTCATGATACAAATATTACCTCTACAGGTATGAAAATAATGTTCGAACTGACCTTAAACTCATGTTGTGCCGACAACAAGACGCCCACTTTATGATGCATTACCAGGCAAGGATTTTAATGCTACCCATTAAATCTTAATAACATGCAGCAGCAGGTAAATGTACCTACATTGATTTGCTAGCTTAATAGTTTCCAATAAGGTTACTTGAAAACAAAAACATTAATTTCTTATATGTTCATATGGTTTTTTGGCAGAAATACTAGAGTTCATTTAGAACAGGGGTGATAAGTCTTTTTGTAAAACACTTCATAATGATCTTCAGGGTTCATAGGATCCATGTGGTGATTCAAACAGACTGCAATACACTATAGCAAGTTTACAGAGAGGTGGCCTCCTGATGTTTTACTACACCGTAAAAGAATCAGTAACTTGTTGGAACTCTGAATGATGGAGACGTTGAGCAAAGTAAAAAGTACTCAAGAAGGCATAACGTTTCGATTAATCTGGCTAGGCGCCCGGCAGCTATTCAATACCTTGGCAGCAGGCACTGCCAATACAAAAGAAAACGATTCAACACTGTTGATTCAACACTAACTCTGAATAAAAGCAGCTCGAGGTGTAAAGGTGTAATATGAACATTGCTGAAGAGGGTGAATCATTTAAGTGTGTGTGCTGGGCACAGGCCAGCTTCTGCCTCAGTGGATAATAAAGACTTTGTTCTGCAAATCTTTACCATTGTTGGAAAGAAAAGGCATATCTTCTTTTTAAGCATAATTTTAATAACAGAGTATTTAAACATATATTCTGCATTTGCTGAAGGGCAGCAGTGGCCTAGTGGTTAGGGGATTGGCCCCCTGATCATTAGATCGTTGGTTCAAATTCCTTACCAGTAGGTTGCCCTGCGATGCACTTGATCAAGGTACCATCCCCATCACTGCTCCCTGGGTGCTTTCAATAGCTGCCTCCTGCTGCAAATGTGTGAGCGTATGGGTAAAATACATAGGTGTGATTTCGTTGTGGTTCAGTGTGTCCTGTGCTGTATATATATAATCAGTCAGTCAGTCAGTCATTTTCTGCCGCTTGTACCAAGCGGAGTCGCGGGGGAGTGCTGGAGTCCAACCCAGCTCACATAGGGCGAAGGTCGGTGGACACACCCGGGACAGGTCGCCAGCCCATCGCAGGGAATATATATATATATATATATATATATATATATATATATATACTGTGCACAATGCAAAAGTTTAGCAGGTAAAAAATACTGAAAACAAAGAATGCTTTCAAAAATGGAAGTGTTAATTATTTATTTTCATCAATCAACAAAATGCAGTGAATGAACAAAAGAGAAATCCTAATCAAATCAATATTTGGTGTGACCACCCTTTTGCCTTCGAAACAGCATCCATTCTTCTAGGCACACTTGCACACAGGTTTTGAAGGAACTCGGCTGATAGGTTGTTCCAAACATCTTGGAGAACTAACCACAGATCTTCTCCTCTCCTCCGTAGTCATCCGGCTTTAACATCTATTACTGTAACCTGTTCCATCATCAACCTTCAATGTAAAGTGCCTTGGGGCAACTTTGTTGTAAAAGGCGCTATACAAGAATAAATTGAAATTGAAATTCTTCTTGTAGATGTTTTCCACACCTGCCTAAAACATTTGCACAGTACTGTATAACAATATATATAATGATTATATATGTATAGTCACATTTTGACTATTCAGTTTTTCATTATATCGCCCATGTAAAACATTTGTTAATAGTATTTAATAAAGAAATGTTGATACAGTGTAAGAGTGTGTTGCTTTTAGTGTGTTTTAAAGCATGCATTGGAGGTTTGTTTGAAGTTAAAGTGCGAGTTGATGGCGGGTGGAGGAACAGATGACAGGTCAGTGTCTCTGACACACATGTGGGTGGGAGTGTTTGTTCATCAGTGCAGCCACAGAGAGGCAGTGAAGTGTTGCTCTCTCCAGAGGATAATACACATGTATATATACACACACACACACACACACAGACACACACAGCTACACACACATACACACACATGCACACACACACACACACATGTACAGACTTCACCCTGAAAATGTAATACTAATGTTAGAGAACAAGAAGGCAGATATATATATATATATATATATATATATATATATATATATATAGAGAGAGAGAGAGAGAGAGAGAGAGAGAGAGAGAGAATGAGAGACAACAGCAAGAGAGGGTGATTATACATACAGAAAGGTAAAAGAGCAAGGAAGAAAAAAACAGCCAATGAGATGTCTTGCGGAAAAAAAAACAGTGAGAAAGGAGAAAAAGTGGGAGAAATTAATTTTTCAAGTGAATGACAGATATGAAGAGAGAGACCAAGAATGACACAGATGTGAGAAAGATGAAGAAAGAGAACAAGCTAGTGACAGAGAGAGAAGTGATGAGAGGCAGCACTGAAGAGACTAGAACGACACAGAAAGACCAAGAGAGAAAAGGGGAATATGAAAGAAAATAAGTTCTTTTTAAACTGAAGACATTTTAAACAGAAATACTGGAATGAGCATAGTGACATTCTACAAACCAAAACTGCACTAACGCCAGCACTGCTGCACCCGTATTTTCCCATGGAAACCAGATCTGGCCTCTGAAGACACGCAAAGCCTGAAAATGGTATTTCGCTGTTATTAGCGTTTTAGCCACTCCTCAGACATATCTGTCAAGGGGAATTACCGAGCCTCTGGTAAGACGAGACCAATGCTGGGGCCGCCACTAGCTGGAATTTGTGCAATTGGGGGATTTACTCTTCCTGCCTCCCTAATCTCATCACCATGGCAACAAGTAGGAAAACATAGCAGGTTGTGGGGGGGTATTTCACCTGATATTACACCCACGCTACCATGCACAGCTTTTCTTTAGCTTACTCTCAGGTGTCAGACTGCTGATGAGTTAAATATCAAGCAAATAAAAGCATTCAAATAGCTCTAGTTAAAAACACTGCTTGTAAGACGACTGAAGGGATTTCATTCAGTCACTGTTTAACACTCTATTCTCACTTTAACCCATAGAGCTCACTGACTCATAGGTCACAGAAGTGCATAAAAGCAGCAAAGGTTCTTTTTTTTTTTTAAAGCTGAAGCTTAATAATGAGTCTGAATATTACTGTCATGTTTGCATGTCAAGTCAAGTCAAGTCAAGTAGGATTTTATTGTCATTTCAGCCATATAGACAGTACACAGTGAAACGAAATAACGTTCCTCCAGGACCCTGGTGCTACACACAAGACACAAGGCAACATAAGACACAAAACACAACATAATACACAAAACATAAGCAAATTATTTATCTTGTCGCCATATATACACATCATAGCACCTCTTGCTACAAATATGACTCACTCAATGGGATGTTCAGTTCATTGAAAATTCATTGAACTGTTTAAATGTTTGGCTGGAATCAAACTTCCAGTCACTTCTTAATTCTATTTGTACCCCCTAGCACTGTTTGTGTGTGTGTGTGTGTATGAACATGGTAGATAAATGCTGCCATCCAGCTGAACTGCAGATGTGAGAGGTCCTGACAGCAGCCTGAGAGAACGTTGGCTCACGCTCTGTGGGTCTAAACTCTTCGAGTGCGTGTTCCAAACAATTTAACACCACGTCAGGAGCTGTCTAAAGTGGCCAGTGTCTGTCCCCTCTGGTGCCAGTCAACACTTTCTAATTGGCTTGATGGACTGATTGCAAGAGGCACTCCAGCTTATAATACGTTCACCAGCCAAAATACATTTAGACTGAGAGGAGGATCAGCTGCAGTTACACACTCTGCACTGCATACAAAAATTCAAAATCCACCAGAGAAATACTCCTACTAGTTCAGTGGGCTTTGATACCCTCAAAGAGTCCGGTAAACACCCTTAGCTCGACAGGTCCTCAACATGTTGCTTTTAAAAGTGACAACACTTCAAGGAGAGTTGATCAGTGGACTGAGTTTCCTCCTTAGTTTAGCACTGGACCTACAAGGCTGATATTGCTCATTAGTGATAGAAGCTTCTGAGCACAATAAGGCTTTGGTATAGACCTACTGTTGTTGTATTATGACAATGATCATTATTATAACTGACATTATTATTAACTACAGTTATCATTATAAAAGGTGTGCCTTTATATACTTATGTAAGTAGGTATACATGAAAGGGCAAAATGAGCAAAATGAAAGGGACTATTTGTCATTGTGAATCACAGCACAGCAGACACTGAACCACTACAAAATCACATTCTCTGCATTTAACGCACACCAGGCAGCAGGAAGCAGCTACATCAAGCACCTGGGGAGCAGTGACAGGGACGATACCTTGCTCAAGGCTACCTCAGGGCAAACTACTTGTCTGGGATTCAAACCCATGAGCTTCCAATCCTGGGGCCTAGTCCCTAACCAATAGGACACCACTGCCCTGTGTATGTATGAGTGAAGTGCTGTTTGTACACTTGTAGTGTCAATATTAGGGTGGCGGTGGTCTAGTGGTAGGGTATTTGCCTATGGGCCTATGGTTCAAGAGGTCCCAGGTTTGAATCCCACTTCTGGCCCTACCACCACTGGGTCCCTGAGCAAGACCCTTAACTCTGAGTTGCTCCAGGGGGACTGCCCCTGCAATTAGGACATGGAAGTGGTTCTGGATAAGAGCAACTTGAGTCATAGGTCCATAGGCAAGTACCCTACCACTAGACCACCACCACCATATTACATACTAATACTTGCATTAAATCTTCCACTTTTAACTATTGCTTTAAGTCAGCTCTTTATCACCCCACTCCTCATACACTATGTTTTCCATACACTCTGCTCTGACAGGTGGTTCTACAGATTCCAGGGTGCTATCACTTACAGCTCAGGATTTTCCCACACAGCATCAGACATGAAACCGTGCTGGTGTGTGTTTAACTCTGCATTCTCAAGAGCTCCACAAGCACAGGCTTTAGTGTCTTACACCCTGATGCTTTAAAAGATACTACTGCATTCCTCTGAGGCTCAGCTATGTTCCACATCACCGAAGTTTGTTCTGAAACAGAACATGAGACAATGGGTGCTTTGGCACCTGCCTATTTTGGTTGCAGAACAAACTTTTCCTTTAATTCTAGTTTACAGTAAGAGAAAACTTAGATAGATGTTGTTAAAATATCTATTAATGCTCCTGAGATTATTGCAAAAATATTCCAGGAATATTTTAAACTTTTGCTAGACATTTTCCTTTTATAACCCCCTTTCAACTACCTCCAGGTAATCATTCCAGTAGAAATGGCTTTCCTACATATAATTTTATTCATACAATCAAATCAGATTTTTTAACAAAAAGTACGATTTCATTAAATGTTACATTTTAATTTAATGGAAAATTACTGAAGCATGAGCAAACTCCTGAAGTAACTTTTTTGTAAATGTTTAATTTTCTTTGGTGAAACAGTGGGTGTAACATTAGGCAATAGGTTTGAGATGGCTTCATTTACAAAATCTTTTATTATTTCATTTACCAAGATATTTTTGCTGTGCAATCAATCGTAAAGAAGAGTGTTTGCTTTGGTTGAGAGTAATCTGTGTTAAGTGTTTCTAAGATCCATGGAAAAATCAGTGAAATCAGTGGAAAAAATGTCATGTCATGTCTAATGGCAAAGTAACACACTGCTTAGATCCTTGCAAAATGTCTGACCAATAAATAAAATCATGTAATTTGTCATGCAGTCACTGCATCACAAAGCCAATCAAACCAAATAGTAGATGAACAAAATGTAATGCTGGTGCACATTTTAACAAAACAAGGAGAGCCAAACAGTGATTTCAGAACTACCCATTAGTTAGCACATTAACAGCTTGTTAAGACATGACTCAAAACTAAATTCATTCATTCTAAAAGGTCTTAAAAAGCTTAAAAGAGATCTTAAAAAGTAACAGTAACTATGAAAGAAGACATTTTTGGTTGCAGCTTTAACGCAAAGGGCAGAGTAGAAAGAGCTGAGCTGTAGAGATACAGCCAGAGAGAGGGATGTGTGCGTGTGGTGTGTGTGCGCGTGTGTGTGTGTGTGTGTGTGTTTATCAGTCGGACAACTCCTGTTGTGGCCAGTCTCTCTGTATGTCACTCAGTGAAGGAAGCAGTGTTTCAGAGGCAGCAATTTGTGTCAGCAATGTGTGAGTGCATCTGAAAGAGAGAGAGACCCATGTCTTGTTCACATCAACACACATGCATACACACACAAACACACATGCGCACACACACACACATACACACATATGCACGCAATCCACCAGAAATGATCACACAATTACAAAAAAAAGCTTTTTTTGGAAAATACAAACATCCATCAACATTCTATCTCCTTCTAGTCCATTTATGTGTTGACTTAATTAATACTTATATAAAGGCTATTGCAAAACAGCAAAATGCCCAACTATTGAACACTGAGTTTGCCATGTACTTGATATTATGTATAGATATTGCCCTTAATCATCATCCATGTATGCTTGCCAGGATCCAATGCTGTTCTTATTTCTGGTATTCAGGCTTTGGTGATACTCAACACTGACAGAACTGTTTGCAGTTTCAGTGAGGAGTTGATGAGGACATCCTTCTGTAAGTGCATGGTCATCTATTGGAATTAAATCCCTATAAACTGTCAGACTTTTTGAAGTAGCCTTATCGTTATACCCTCATCATTATTAACACAGTTTGGGAACCACTGACTTACTAAAATTATTATAAATATTATAAACATTATTATTACTACAATTACTATTATTAATATCATTACAACAGTAAAATATTATTATACTATAGAATAATTTACACAGTGAACCACAACAAAATGCTTCTCTGCATTTAACTCATCACACCAAAGTGTAGGAGTGGGCAGCTGCATCCCGTGCCGGAGAGCAGCAATGGGGACAATACTTGCTCAGTGGAACCCCAGGGTAACCTAGATGTCTGGTACTCAAACCCACAACCTTATGATCATAGTGTCTAGTCCCTAAACACTTGTCTAAAATAACTGTAAAAATAAAGTGTAAAAAAAACTGAAAGTGAAAAAATTACTGTTTGTTCAAGAAGCAGAAAATTAGTTCAAACAGAAAATGAAGAACCTCTCTGCTGCTTTCTTTAATGCTGTGGGGAATTTCAGCAGCAGAAAATACAGCAGAAGTGGAATTAGGGTTCAAGTTACTTTGAAATAAATAATCGCAAACTCCCAGAAACAAGCCCGAATAATGAAGTGAACCCATACACTCTTGCACAAACACTTTTTGAATGTCACAGGGACACGGGTGAGAGAAGAGAGAAAATTTGATAAACACGTTGCTATTATTAAAAGAATAAATCCGGCTGCATTAATTACTTCTTTGTCAGGCCGCAGCATCCCTCAGGGTTTTTGACTGTGTGTGTGTGTGTGTGTGTGTGTGTACATGTGAGAGAGGCCTGCTCAGTAGAAGATAAAAAGCACGTACTGATGCTTGATAGCCAAATCTGGAATCACTCCGACACAGAATCTCTGAAACCATAAACACACCCACACACACTGTTCTAATCCATACAAAGTCTCGACATCTCAGCCCAATCAAACAACAAACATCACTCCTAATAAAGCAGACAGGCTTGTTTGTGTCAAAGAGGTGAAAGGAGAAGATAATATCAGCTTTAATGCTGGACAGCTTCGATAGACATCAGCAGTTTATCTGTGACAGCTTCAACCTACTGTCTATGCTATCTTTAGCTGCTTTTTTTTTCTTGAGAATTGTTTTAATTACCATTTCAGATAAAAATCACATGATAACTTTTGGTGTGTCAGTGTAATCATATCCAGTTCCAATCTCGAGCTAGGTCTTCTTTAATAAAAGTGAAGTGAAAGTGACTATTTGTCATTGTGAACACAACACAGCACACAGTGAACCACTACCAATTGCATTCTCTGCTTTTCACCCATATGCACACACACACACACCAGGCAGCAGGGGGCAGCTATATCCAGCGCCTGGGGAGCAGTTATGGGGATGGTACCTTGCTCATGGGTACCTCAGGGTGACCTACTGGTCTGGGCTTCAAACCCATGACCTTCATATCCTAGTGCTTAGTCCTGAACCAGTAGGCCACTACTGCTGAGAATGAAAGCAAGGTCACTTCGCAAAATGCAGAACAAAAATAAAACAACATTGATCAAAAAAGACAGAAAACAACAGACAGAAAACAAAGGCAGTGACAAAAACAAACAACAGTATTGTTAGACACCAGACAGGAAGGACAAAGTAGAAGAATGAAACAAGAAGGGGGAGAAGAGGAAAAGCACAGACGGAAGATATCAATTTTCAAGAGGCAGAGAGGACGTTTGATGTAGGTTTTAAAGCGGGAAATTTTAACAATTTAACAAAATTTACTTTTCTTCATTTTTTGCAAGAATCTTAAAAAAGCTAACACGTGCCACCTCACTGGCACAGATCTTCCACTAATCCATTCCCAAACCAAACTGCCACATAAAAGCAGGCCGCATAATAAGGTGGAACCCATTCATCTGGTTGTAGGTTTCATCACTTTCCTGCTCTCTGGTAAACAACTCCAGTTCACCAAGTCACACACAACAAGATTTCAGGACAGCTTCTACCTGAAAGCAATAAAGTTGCTAAACAAACAAAGAAAAAAACAGTTCTTTCTATTGCTCTTCACTCTTATTGTCTCCCATTTAACATCATGTGCACTGCCACTTCACTGTAGCAGTTATGTTATAATTATCCACTGAGCAACCCATTGCCTTTCTAACAGTTATGGACTGCTGCTCTGCCTGATCACTTGGTACACTGTTAGTACTATCAACAGTGTGTCATATAATAGATCAGGGTTAAAGCATATGTTGTTAACTCAACTTGTAACTTATTGTAATGTTACACTATGTCGCTTTTCCTGCAATGTGAGAATGACATCTTATATATTCTGTATTTTACTGTTTTTGGATTTTGTGTATTGTATATAGTACAATTAGTATTTATTACAGTTTTTATGTGAGACGGCATTTAAGAGTTTCATTGTTCTTGCAGGTGTACACTGTACACATGGCAATAAATCTCCAAATTTTGCTACACATGTGTTATTTGTGTCATTCTCTGCTTTATTTTCAGAAACTCTACATTTTCAGGAACACTACCATTCTTTCTCACATTTCTGAACAATAGTGAAAACATCAAAAGTACAGGAGCCCTTTAGCCACTACCTACTGTTATTGATTCAAGTCACAACCTCAGAATAGCACATTGGTCTCGGCTGCCGTCCGCGTGCACTGTCCTGTGTAAACGGGGGTAATGACAGTGCAAGATAAAATGTGTCATCAGGTAAGCCTCACTTGAGACCGCGCACACACAGTAGTTGTGTCAGAGAGAAATAGACAAGGAGAGTGAGACTGAGACAGAAAGACAGACAGACAGTGTGAGAGATGAATAGCAGTAGGCTGTGCTGATCGAATGTCAGACTCTTTCTGCCTCACGGCTTTATGGGAAAAGCTGAGAGGACTCCATATCTGCTGAAAAAAAAAAAAAAAATAGAATGACAAACTGATCCTGAGCCGCAGCATGACCGTGGGAGACAATACACAGCCCAAGGGGTAGAGCTCTACTACACTAACCCACTCCTTGCCTCTCAGATAGGATGAATGCCACATTTCTCTGGGTTGTGCACTGCATTATTCATAGAAATAAGAATCCTTTTTTTTTTTTAGATGAACACACAGAACCAACTTCTTTTAATCTATTTAAATTGCTAACCCACTGTATTGATTTCTTTGAATGCTCTGAAAATATCAGCAACCCTTTTCACTTTCAATCTGTCATAAAAGGCCAATAAATATATTCCAAAATGAATATAGTCTTGGCTTATTGTTCATATATTGCTCATATAATGGTGTCTTCAGTGCATTACTTTTACATTTATCTTCAGCTTTATGTTTATTTAAAAGTCATTTCTATTATGTAAATTAGGTTCAGCCTAAAGAAAGCTGGCATGACAATGACAATATCAGGTGCTTTAAATATCTGAGAGGACTGAGCATAGATGACTACTTTCATCTTCATGTCAAATACATTAGAACAGCTTATTAATGGATAGATCGATCTATATAAAGAATAGATTTTTCGAAAACGAAAGATGTCCACAATTTTGACGGACATTATATGAATGCGTATGAGTCTTCATAAAAGAGCAGCATTAGTCAACAGTACTCTCTTTAGATTGAGGGCTAATAACTTTCCTCTCCATCATGCAGCTCACAGCCATTTGCTAATGATGCTCCATAACCTGCGACTCCCTTCAGAGAAATTCACGCAGTATAACCAGAGCCAGATCCCTACACACTAAAGCCTGTAACCCTGGAACTACCGTGCCTAATGGAGGATATACTACATGCTCTGGAAATGTAAAACAGAGCATTTTAAACTTTTAAACTGAATTGAGAAACATCAGTAGCTCATTTCACTAGTGCTCTCATGACTGAATGCAATCAAAAAAAAGAGACTGAAGCAAAGCACTCACACACACACACACACACATATTCACACACATACTCACACACACACACACACAGACACACACACACACACACACACACACACACACACACACACACACACACACACACACAATAGTTGTATAACCTTTCCTTTGATATTCATTTCAGCCACAAAAAAAACCCAAAAAAACTTTAGAGCATGAAATTTTATACGTTGAATGTGGTAGCTTGTATTGCTTGATGATTCAATTAATCTGCATTTCTAAAGGACATCAATTACCCTCCAGTTAAATGTTCTTGAAGTGAAGAACATGAATTAAAATGAATTTCATTGAGTTTGACAGTTCAAGCTAAGATATTTTAGGTTAAGGCATAAATCCATAGACAAAATATAATTTACTCATATTTCAGGCAAGACATGCTTGGTGTCTTAATTTTCTGGGGCTTGAGCTTAAATAACGTTCATGAACCCCCAAATCTGTTCCATAAATACATTTCCAAAACATCTCTTAAATCATATCCAGCTCTTTATTTAGATAAAAGTCTTTATTGCAAACTTGTTGATATACCCAGAATGGAAATTGCTCAAACAATACTAAGGACAGTAAAACACTAGGGCAGAAGTTCACAATGTAGCCATAAGGTTTAAAAAAAAGAAAAAAAGTAATTCCTCTGAATTTATTTGGGTAAAAGAAACAGATCAGCATTCCAATTCTTGAGGCAGTTTATGAAAACAAAGCCTTTGGTCTAAAGTGGTGGTCTGTAACGTTTAGCTACACAGATACATTTTTGTTCACTTTTATATCTCATAAAGTCAAACTGCATAATCAGGTGAATGACCTTAATGATGAAATGGTCAATATGTGTAGCTAATGTGGTACCTAATGAAGTGGCTTATAAAGGTGTATTCTTGAACCACTGCCTTGTCTATCACTGCCCAGTGCTGGTAGACCTGTGTTAGAGTGAATGGTGACAGATCATTTCAATCTGCTCAACACAGTCTCTGTGGTGTAAACCAAGTAGTGGGCATTGCATAAGAGGAGACATGTAGAATAAAAGAGAGAGAGAGAGAGAGAGAGAGAGAGAGAGAGAGAGAGAGAGAGCTGTCTCTTATACACATCTTAGGAAGACAAGCACTGACGACATGATCACCAAGGATCG
>CM029366.1:11357923-11653391 GCA_017165825.1 Hepsetus odoe | reverse complement strand
GAATAAGTGTCACTGAATGCCAATGTGAGAATATTTTATTTATTCAGACTGCTTTATTTCAGCATAATTTATTGAAAAATTTGCCAGAAATGTTTGCAATTCATGAAAGAATATAACAGTTCCTATTACAAGTTAATGGCATGATAATGTGAAAGTTACACAGCAGAGTTCAAGTAAAGTGTTATTAAATTTTCTTACCTGAATGACATTTCACATTGAATGTATGTGTGTTGGCTGCAGCTGTGTGATGCTAAATTAATATTGGACAAGGCTATATATATATATATATATATATATATATATATATATATATGTGTGTGTGTGTGTGTGTGTGTGTGTGTGTGTGTGTGTGTAAGATTATTTAGCTGAAAAAGTAAGAAATGGATTTATTTTATCCTTTTATTTTATGTTTAATGTATATATTTTACACATATGGACGACTACACTGTGCTGTAATTTAAAGGTTATATTTAAATGTTTCTATTTATATATATATATATATTTCTCTTTATTTAAAAATAATACTGAAACATTGTTTATTAATAAAAAAAAATATAGCCTTTTTAATAAATTCTGAATAATGGTTGTGTGTTGTAGGTTTTTTTTAAATTGGTGAATGTCTGTTTGATTAAGAAATTAGTTAAAAGCAAAACTTTTTACTGTACCTGTATGAAAGTGAAAGGGGGCAGCGGTGGCCTAGCGGTTAGGGCGTTAGCCGCATGATCGGAGGATCGGGGGTTCAAACCCCTTCCCAATAGGTTGCCCTGAGGTACTCTTGAGCAAGGTACCGTCCCCATCACTGCTCCCCGGGCGCTTTCAATAGCTGCCCACTGCTGCACGGGTTTGAGTGTGCATGGGTAAAATGCAGAGGTCCAATTTCGTTGTGGTTCATGTGTGCTGTGCCGTGACCTCGCAATGACAAGGGTAGTCACTTTCACTTTTTCACTTTCACATAGTTGTTTGAACATGCTCATTCAGAGTTTTATTGTTCCAGCTATCTTATTAACTAACTTATTTCATCACCAGAGGAAATACTTAACTTTAAACTTAACTTTAAATTTCTAAAACCTGTCAATCTATCTTAAAATTTTGTTTCCACAAAGTCAACCAATGTTCTGATCGTTCATCACAGAATCTTTCATCATCAGCTCTACCAGCTTCTGAAAAAGTAACCAGAAATTTTGTTTGATGTGAAGGTAAAGGCGTGAATGGTATAAAATCCTTACTAAATATAGGGGAATTAGATATAAGAGAACTGTGAAATGATAAACAAAGCTGAGCTGAAGTTCATATTGTGACACTTTCACAGCTGATGTACTGTTTGTTTTTTGGTGAAAGGAATTGCTAATGTAAAAGCACATTCGATGAAGTGTTTGAGAATGTGTTGCTTTGTGTTGTTTCTTCATTTTGCAGAAGTGTATACGATTAACAGCACGCTTTGGGCTGTGTGTTTTCACCACCAAAAAAAAAAAACAACTTGTGTGTGTGTGTGTAAGTGTGTGTTTGTGTATGTGTGTGTGTGTGTGTGTGTGAATGTTTGTGTGTGTGTCTCTCTTTCTCAGCAGGGAGCAGAATATTGTCCTTATGAAGACATCAGTATCTCACTCCCTGAAGGAGATTTTCTCTTTCACAAACTTTAATTAATGCAAATGATCAATTAGTGAAGAATATGTCTCTCTGCACTGGAGCTACTACAGCCCACTGATCTCACACACAAGTGAAGAGAGCAGAAAGAAAAAAAATTAGAAAGCAGCAGTGCATGTTCACTTTTATACACACAGAAAACAGTTCAGAAAGGGCCAAAGTAACATACTGTTTATATATTATCCATTCTGGAGTAAAATGTAATCTTTAATTCAGATGGAAAAACTTAACCTTCTTAACCTGCTTAACCCAACATTAATAAATATAATGACTTACAGAATATTTATTCAGCTGTCACCTACACATTTTGGTCTGACTTTTATGCAGGACTGTATGTGACTGTATATGTATATGAGTGTGTAATTGTGTGTGTGTGTGTGTGTGTGTGTGTGTGTGTGTGTGTGTGTGTGTGTGTGTGTGTGTGTGAGTGTGTGTAAAGGTCATACATTGTTTATTTCCTTTTTTTTAGCTCATTCACAAACTAAAATTATGAGAAAAATCTGTCCCTAAATTAAATTTAGAAAACAAGAAAACAGTTATAGGCAAAACCACACGTGCCTTAATTACTGGCACTCCTGCATTATAGATTTCTCAACCTCTAGTCACTTTATATCATAAAACACAGAACAAGCAGTCTGAGACCACTCCTTAATACACATTGCTTTCAGATCCTCCAGGGTCCTGGTTCCTCTCTCTTAGACAAACTTCTTCAGCTCATTCTGCATTCACTCTTTCAGAGCTGGTTTAAGTTCACTGATAACCACATAAGTTGTCCCACTGCAATAAAGATTATGTACATCTTTTCACTTTTAAAGAGCAGCAAGCATGCAGTCTGGCACCACTCCTCAATATCCATTCCCTCCAGGGTCCTAGGTCCTCTCTCACCCCTCTTCAGCTTATTTTGCATTTATTCATTCAGAGCTGAATATCACTTCGTCTTCTTTCAACTGCTCCCGTTTAGGGGTCACCACAGCGGATCAACCATCTCAATTTCTTCCGGTCAACTGCATCTTCCTCCTTTAAACCAACCACCTGCATGTTCTCTCTCATCACATCCATAAACATCCTCTTTGGTCTTTCTCTTTTCCTCTTTCCTGGCAGCTCCATCTTCAACATCCTCCTTCCAATATGATCTCTCCTCTGGACATGTCCAAACCAACGCAATCTTGCTTCTCTAACTTTGTCTCCAAAACATCTAACCTGAGCTGTCCCTCTAATATACTAATTTCTAATACTGTCCATCCACATCCCACACAAGGAAAATCTCAGTATCTTTAACTCTGACACCTCCAGCTCCGCCTCCTGTCTTTTTGTATGTGCCACGGTCTCCAACAACAAAGCTGGTCTCACTACTGTCCTGTAAACCTCTTTTTTTTACTCTTGCTGGTACCTGTGTGTCACAAATCACTCCAGCCACTTATCTCCACCCATTCCAACCTGCCTGCACTCTCTTCTTCACCTCTCTTCCACCCTCGTCGTTACTCTGAACTGTTGAGCCCAAGTATTTAAACTCCTCCTTGTTACATCTACTCCCTCCATCCTAACCACTCCACTTTCCTCCCTTTCATTCACACTCATGTTTTCTGTCTTTGATATACTCACTTTCATTCCTCTCCTCTCTAGAGCAGATCTCCATCTCTCCAGGTTCTCCTCAAGCTGCTGCCTACTCTCACTGCAGATCACAATATCATCAGCAAGAGCTGGATTTCACTTATACGGATTAAAGCATACTGTTGAAAAAATTATTCAAGAATCTGGTAGCGAGTAAACAAGCCATATTCAACTAGTACACAAGTACACAATTTTGTTTAGCAAAATGCTTTATGAACGTTCCTCCTGAGTATATACTACTGTTTGTTCTGCTGCTGTGTTTTAGGTGGTAATTCAACTGTGAGGCTAAATGTGTATATGAAGCTACTAACTGAGGGTTCCAGTAGTTATATAGCCAAGTGAAGATGGACTGACTGATGCATGAAACAGTCTGAAGCCTTAGAGAAACAGTGATGGTCCACTACAAGCACAAAAAAACAAAAACCACTATTAAAATAATAATGACACAAATACTAAAACAATGAAGATTTGGACTAATTACAATAGATTCATGATTAATTAGATCTATGTTCAAACATTAAAGTGGTTTATTAATCCACCCCAAAAGAGTGTATGCCAAGAGCTTAATCTTCAGATCTAAATTTTCACTTTTATGTGGACAGGGAGGCGAAAATGCTGAGGAATAATATGCATATTTGTGTGAATGGGTCCTGAGGAGCATACGTTACTACTCAGAGGACAGCTTAAGGTCTAAAGCTACAGCAAAATATCCATGCCTCTTATATCTGTTTGGCTGTTCAGCGCTTTTTGCACAACTGCCAGACTGATATGCCAGCCTGAGGCAGTTTGTAAAGTCAACATGTTTACGGACTTACATCTATCCATGGTGTGTGTGTGTGTGTGTGTGTGTGTGTGTGTACATGTCTTTCTGTTGATTCTGGCTCATCAGGAATGTACCTCAACTCTCTCCCTTTTACTAACCCAAACACTGGCAGCAAATAAAAGAAATGCTTTGTATTGATTTGTAGAGTCTTCTCTCTAAGGCCTACAGCACAAGTTCTACCTCTGTATGGTGTAAGTGACACGGAATGCTTTGCTTTTCATTTCACTGCTCATGTTAATAGGTCAGATTGTTCAGCTGCATATCAGAACTGGGGTGCCATGCTACCAAATGCACTGAATAAAGTAATTTTATTAACCAAAGTGTTTTAACCAAATAATCAAGTAACTAATGTGACATGCATTTAGAAAAACAATGTCTGCTGAACTGTAATGCTGTACTGCTCCATAACACAAATGCATTATGGGTGAAAGGCCAAGGTGTGCAAGATGTGGCAACCAGAGGGAACTAAAGAGGGAAGTAGAACCTAACCAGAGTGGGTTAAAGTTCTGTTCTGGCAACCTTTTGGGCCACCAATAGTAAGGCAGGTTTTTATTATTATTTTAATTTTATTTCATGCATAGTTCCCCATTCAAAATGTGTCATTCTTGTCTTCTAAATAATGCTTAGATTGTAATATGTTAATTTTATGATAAATAGACAAAGAAAGGAATTCCAACAGTCTGGGTGTTCCCAAACTTTAACAGACAGTGGATATAAAGCCTGAGCGCATACTGGCGATTCTGAAAGGAGGAAACGTCATGAAAAATGCAGAGTGTGGAAGGTATTCCGCTTTGAATGAGGCTTTGTGCAATGTTTGTCTGTTAGCAGGCAAGCATGCGTGTCTTTACGTGCAGGCATGAGTGTGTATGTGTGTTTACAAGTATCCCTGGCATTAGCCTGTTTGAACTCATCCAGCATGGTGCATCTTTCATGGTGCTGTGGTAGAAAGAAACATACTAATCAACACACACATGCACACGTAAGTACACACACACACACACACACACACACACAAACAACAATCTTTACTCTACTGAGCCCATCTCTCTTTTTCTCACTCCCTCTTGCATGTGTCCCACTCTGTATGTTCTCCATAACCTCCATCCTTATCTCTTCTGAACATCCCTCTCCCATCTGCACTCTTTCACTCCCCCTCCCTGAACTTCCACTCTTCCCCTTGCTTTCCTCTTGCAGCTCCTGCAGAAACAGCTGCCTCACATAGAGATGCTTTGAACAAAAAAACCCCCCAAAAAACCACACATAATTTACATACACAGCACGAGTGTACTGCACCACCATAAAAAAACACTATGTGTGTTACTGTAATGTGTGTGTGTGTGTTTATGTGGGTGTGTGCAATAACATGATGCTAATGGGCAGATTTATGCTTCAAACACTAGGTTTCTGGCTAATTTATTATTGTCAACTAAGCATCTTGGTCTTAGTTTATAGGATGTAAATAACATGAGCAATGTAAGTGCATTCATGTAAGTGCACCCTGTTTTTGAATGATGCTTCTACGGATGTTCCAAATATGTAGTGATTAAGCATGACTCCCTAAATGGCCAGTCATCTGCCAAATTAATTTGATGCATGTTTCTAAAAGGGGCATATCATGTAAAACCATACTTTCTTTTCCATCCATCCATTGCGTGACTTACACACAGTCATACCAATTAACTGTCATCAATCACCCTGACACACGTCTTTGGACCGTGGACGGACATTGGAGCAGAACCCCAGGCAGTCAAAGAAAGAATATGCAAACTCTACACAGGAAGAAACAAAGCAGTCCTGACTGGGAATCAAACCCAGAACCATCTTGCTGTGAGGCAACAGCTAAAAAAAAACCTGTTTTGAATTCAAAACGATTTAGCTCTGCCCATCCACTTTAGCTCCGCCCACCCACCATGATGTTATATTGCATTTTTTAGTAAGTAAGGAAAAATCATGGAAGAGGGTTTTGTAAAATTGATTTTATTAACTATTAACAATTAAAAAAAAAAAAAAATTTTAATAGTTTTTGGTGCATAAAACCACACTAATGTCTTAAGTGGATGTGTTGGAAAAGCGGACAAAAGCCCTTTAAATAGGCAACTAATTTGCTTATTAAACATGCTTATTTAATCTTAAATCATCAAACATTATGGCATCTATCATGAGCAGTAATGGTAAAATAACACTGTTTCAGTAACATTTCTCATTCTGATTAAAACAATTTGACCCAGCATGAGTATGTTAACAAACAGTTAACATACTAGGGTTAGATAACTAGATAACTAACTATGTATACATAGCAATAAAACAAATACAGCCATGACCATCTTGTGCTAGGCTGAGTGCCTGAAGGAACTAAAGCTGAGGAGCTCCTGCTCTTGGTTTTCTGCTCTGAGCTCAAATTAAGCATCAAAGCCAATAACCAGTACTCATATTTTTTTTTAAAGAAAAATCTCCTTTGCATCTGTGAAATTAAATCCTGTTTTTTTTTTGATCTGGCGACAGAGTTATGGAACAGAAGTTATGACCAACAGAATTAATCTTTTTAGAATATATTTGCTGGTGTTTTTTGTAATTATATGGTCAGACTATGCTTGATACACTTCTCTTTCTGTTTGTATTTTAAGCTATCAGTCCACTGAAATCTTCCTGTGAATAAGGTTTAAAGGGCTTCAGGACTAGCACATCTCTGATGGTGTGTGTTGCTGGAAAGTTTATGAAGCTTGCTGCTTTAAGTCTCCCTTGATAAAAGATGTGGAAATTCATGTATGTATTTTAAAGAGGAGATGAAATCCCAATGGAGTGAGCCATGAATACTGTATAAACGGGGCATTTAAGAGAGTGAGCTTGTGTGTGTGTGTGTATGTGTGTGTGTGTGTGTGTGTGTGTGTGTGTGTGTGTGTGTGTGTGTGTGGTTGCTATGTGCTCCACGTGACTGACTGACAAGTCCCTCGGCAGAACTAATGCATCCCCTTTTCTCTTACCTTCTTTTCTTTCTTCACTTCCTCTATTTTTTCATCATTTTCCTCTCCTCTCCTTTCCTCTCCTCTCTGCAGTAGTCAGGACATTGCTAAACACTCCTTAACATAAATTTTTAATTATGATGGTCTTATTTGTTAAAGCAAAAACTCTTCCACACCTCCCTTGAGCACTCTCTCTCTTTCTCTCTCTCTCTCTGATTCTCTCTCTCTCTCTCTGATTCTCTCCCTCTCTCTGATTCTCTCTCTACCAGCAGAAAGTTTTAGAAAGTGAAAATGACAGCAATGATTCCAGCTGCACCGCTTGCAATATGCGAAAGGGAGTATATGTCACTCTTATGCACGATAATGCGTACACACACACGTACACACACACGCACGTACACACACACGTACACACACACACACACACATGTACACACACCTACACACACACACACACACACACACACACACACACACACACACACACACACACACACACACACACACGCACACACACACAAATGCAACAAAGCCTTCTGCCAGTAAAAATCCTGTAGCAAATGTCTACAATTTGCAGCAGGTGTGTGTGGGCTGGCTGTGAGAGTGTGCGTGTGAGTGCGTTTTGAGTGTGTGAGGGTAAAGGGCTGGCCATGCCTGACGGCTGGGTGGCTAATTGTTATTTTGCTAAACTCTTACTGAGCTCAGCAGGCGATCGGGCCTCTGCCAGCCCCTGGAAATTAAACCTATGACACGGATGAGCATCAGCGTGTGAATGCATGTGTGACTGTGTGTTTTTGATGTATGAGTGTGTGATAGACTGCATTAAGTAATTTCCCCTAAAAGTATTTTTCCTTGCTAGGCATAAGCACAAAACTGTGTACACAACTGTTCACATAAACAGACATATGGGCTCCTAAAAAACAGCAAATGTGGCACACTTATGTAAAGCTGCGATTGCCTGTTCGGAATGTTTATCTGTGCTCAGTGCTTCTGTTTCATTTAAATAAGCGTTAGCCTGATGGCCAAAATTGTTATTATACATCTAGAAATAATGCACTGATGCAATAAACATATTGGGAAAATCAGCAGATAAGCTTAATGGTTAAAATATATTGCAGGAACTCCTTTAATTAAGCGTTACAGTAAGCTTTTAAATTTCTACATACACTATTGTCCAGTGAAAGGTATTAATTAGTTAAGCACCCATTTTCAGCCATGTGATTTGTACAAAAAATGCAAACAAGCACAAAATAAATAAAGCCCCAATTATTATTAGCATTATTGTATACACTAAGTGAATTCTTGTATTCTTGTCATTGTGAGCACACCACAACAAAATTGGTCTTCTGCATTTAACCCATGCACACAAACCCACATTGTGCAGCAGGGGGCAGCTATGAAAGTGCCCAGGGAGCAGTGACAGGGATGGTACCTTGCTCAAGGGTACCTCAGGGCAACCTACTGGTAAGGAGTTTGAACCCACAATCTTCAAGTTTGGCCGACTTCCTAACCACTAGGCCACCGCTGCCCTAAAAGAGCTTTCTTAGTAAGGTAAGTGAGCCCAAACATATATGGTATCAAATTATTTGTTGAAAGTGTCTCAGCTCATGTTTTTTTTTTTATTTTCATGAAATAAACATTACCTATATTAACTAATAAATAAATAAGTAAAATTCCTGGTTGTGCTTGCCTAGACAGTTTATTTGAACCTGACAGTCAAATACACATTCAATGTCAGAAAGCACAGCAGCATATCAGTCAGCTCTGTCACTATTTTTAAGTCCCTGAGGGAGGAAATTCACACCCACAGTCTTACTGTGACTCACTCATTTGATTACTAAGACACTCTCAGCTATAAACACATACGAACTGTGGGGTTAAGCAGTGCAGGACAGTACAAAGTGTAGCAGTGTAGACTGATTTTGTCTGTGCAGAATTTTGAATGTGTGCAGAAAATTGGCAAAGGTCAGTTTTGTCATGCTTCAATTTGATAGTGACAGGTGTTGCTTACATTAAAGGGCCTCAACGGTGCCCTAGTCCCTAGAGCTGTTACATCAGTTATACACACAAGTGCACATACACATGCATGCACACATGCACACACACACACACACACACACACACACACACACACACACATGCACACACACACACGCAGCCTGAGAGTACACACATACACACACAGATAATAATGATCCCTGAGACGCTTTTCCTTTGCTCTTGTTGTCTGATTACATACTGTAGAGCCCTGATGAACAGCAGGGAAAATCTTAGGCTCAGCTCTTTTCCCACAGGTGATAATGACTGTCTTCCTGACAATAGTGTGAGCAGGACTATAATCTTCAAATGCAAAATTTGGAATCAATAACAGGCTACTTGTGTGGTCTGATGTATGGTTTTTGCCCAAAAAGTGGAGAAAAGGAGTAGAATGAGAATGGTCTGGGAATGGATAGAGGAAAGGATTTTAATGTGTAGAACAGAATTTTATTGATACTGATATTGATTATGATACCAATATTATTCTATATAAACTTAATTCAATGTTTAAAGACTGTGACATTAAATCAGACTAGTAACACATAACATGTTAGACTCCAAGAAGGCAAATCCTTTACACAAATGTGAGTCACACTACCACGGGTGCTGGTAATAGATGCTGCACGGTGTGCATGGGTTAAAAGCAGAGGTTGCATTTCAGTGTGTTTCACTATGTGCTGTAATGACAATGACATTTAATCACTTTCACTCATACCAAATTAAACCCAAAAGTCCAACTTTTGACATAGATTGAGTCAGTCCTGTTTCACGCTGCGAGCCATACCATAAACTGGGAATGGGTATGGGGATGATTCAGTGGTAGGATACTCGCCTACGGCCAAAGAGATTGCAGGTTTGAATCCTACCGCCAGCGATACTGAGCAAGACCTTCAACCTTTAACCCCAAGTTGCTCCAGGGAGACTGTCCCTGTAAACAGGAATTGGAAGTCGCTCTGGATAAGAGCATCTGCTAAATGCTGCAAATGTAAACTGAGTCAGACCTATTACGCACAGGTTTACACTCAGCAAGTCAGACCCATTTTAGAGTTTCAGACTCATACACTGAGACATGAGTAAGAACTTTTTTTATCAGGTCAATAACCCACAGTAAATCACATTCATAAAATACAAACCATCAGATTTCTGACCAAGGCTGAGTCTATATGTCAAAATGCAACTGTGACTTTAACCACTCATGTCAGACTCATAAACAGAACTGAGCCAGACTTGTAACACAATGGTCTTTGTGTATGCGTTTATATTATTTACTTCTGAGATCAATTTTGCAATATATATTTGTTGGGTTTGTCTGAGCTCTTGGAGGAACAAATTCCAGTGAACAGATTTAACAAACCAAACAAATCGTGTGAATGGGTGAGAACACTGTCAAGACGCATGCAATAGCATGCATCAATGGAAGACAGACCCAACAATGCATCAATGGAACACAGACCCAACATTTTTGGGGTTGTTGGGTCTGGTAGGAACCCTGAGATCTCTGGAATATTTGTTCTAACTGAACTCTCTTACCAGAGCCCTGGGTTTACCTGTATGTCTCCACAGTCATGAGTTTGGTTGTGTTTTTGCTGGATTAAATCAAGCATGTCTAGCAGCTCTTTGTCTCAGAGCTAAAGCTGGCAGTGAAGCAGACGCTTGATGCTTATCAGCATGTAGTATCAGCACCTCCATATTCAACACGCCTTAACATGCTCCACTACAGCAGTATAGCACACAGCATGACCCCACAGTGAGAGATAACTTCTGCACATGTGTCCTTTCATGTGTGTGCATATGTGGGTATGTGATATTTGTGTATATGTGTGTACCACACACACACACACACATGCACTCACGCACACACGCACACACGCATGCACGCATGCACATATTCAAGCATACATTAAGTATGAAGTCAATGGACCTCAGCATGATATGAAAAGGCCAGTTAAAGCTATTCAATTAAGTGAGAACTTACAGAAGCTTTCTAGCAATGTGTGTTTGTGATGTGTGCTTTAATGTTTTATAATCACACATGCATTTAAAGTAAACAAAAATTACTTTCATACTTTCATATTTTCATATTAGATAAAGGTCAGAAGAACAACATTCATTCTTTAAAAATATGTTCATGCAGCTGTATGTGAATATAGATGTGAATATATAATGTGAACAAGAAACAGTTACTAAGATATTTAGACAGACAGACAGATAGATAGATAGATAGATAGATAGATAGATAGATAGATAGATAGATAGATAGATAGATAGATAGATAGATAGATATACAGACACACTGGCAGACAGAAAGACAGAGACAGACAGAAAGACAGACAGAAAGACAGATAGAAAGGCAGAGATAGCCAGAGAGAGTGAGGGAGAGAGAGAGAGAGAGTACAATATACAGTATAAGTAATATAATAAAAAGGTCAGGGGTTTCTAGTGAATAGCTGAATCAGCACTGTGACAGTACAGCAAACAATGAAACACAAAATGTTGGAGTTATAAATTCTGGTTTTCTAGATCAATGTATATGTTCTAAAAGCATACAGACTAGTCAGTCAGTAAATGGATCCATGTGAGAAAAGAGGACTTGGTTAGTCACAAACAAAGTTATACTTTTAATTGCTACAAAAAAGTCCTCAAACAAGACAAAAGTCTGAAATTTAACAAGCAGGATTGTAAAGAAAGAAAAAAAAAATCTAATCTTTCAACAGGGCTTAATTTGGAAATGATGAGACCCAGAACACTGAGCACTGCAGGATCCAGCAGCTGGCAGGTTGATGCAGTGAGGGGGAGGGATCTGAAAAAATCATCAGGCATGCAGCTCAGTATGAAGTTTCCTAATAACATTAGAAATTTTGACTAAGCTGTGTTTCCTTTCCCAAAGCTAAACTGGGAGCTTCTAATGTGTGAGACATTCCTTGCTATATTAAAACAGGAATCATTTCAACAGTACTGCCATACTTTCCTGAATTTCCCAAAAATGTGTTATCATTCTATCTCTAGGCATGGAAGGAGTTATACAGCAATCCATCTGTTCCATAGTTGCTTTTAGAAAACATTTTATCGACTTTTCTTGATAAATATCTGGCTGATATTTGTTCGTTTTAATTTCACCATACAGTGCATCAGGATATCACATTCAAATTCCATTTAAACTCTAAGGGTTTGCTTGGAGGTCTACATACAGAGCCTTAAATGTATAGTGCAGAAATAGTCTAATTGCGTTCAAAGTTGGAGCAGAAATATAAGATGCATTTCTCATATTTAAGCCTTTTTCTTTTTTTTTCTACCATGGGGTAAATCCAGTTCCAGTGCAACCCCTTGTGCTTCAGGCAGTAATTATCTGAGTGCCAGGGCCGTACTTAACGAGAAAGCTTAAAAAAGGCAGAGAGCGTGACAGCTTGTAGCCACACATCTTCAACCAGCTCTTCTTTATGAAATCAGTGCTACATCTCAAACACTGCACACACACACACACACACAAAGAAACGGAAACGCTGTATCAGTCTGAGATGGGATAAAATAATATCAGCTGCTCCTCATCTTTAATCTTTACACCTAGGACAAACCCCACTCACTCTATCTACATACAGCAAAACCAATTCCTAGAGATTCCTGCTCAGAAACCCTAATCAAATAAAGAAATCAGTGTCTGCACGCAAACATACCAAAGTGAGAGGTAAAACACTGAGTCCTAAAGATGTCAAGATTCTCTCAAATACACAGAGGGAAGGTGAGGGAGAGAGAGAGAGAGAGAGAGAGAGAGAGAGAGAGAGAGAGAGAGAGAGAAGAGACGGAGAGTACAGCCATACAGTATATTAACATAAGAAAGGTCAGAGGGTTTTCTGATGAATATTCAGATAGAGCTAAACAACTTCAAGAAAAAAAATTGACTTTATTGTGATTTTAATTTTAATCGGATTACTTAAGCCTCAATTATTACTGTACACACAATGTATTAAGAATTTATAAGTTTTTCAAAGAATAATTTAAAGCTTTAAGCGTTTAAAGAACTTTCCAAAACTGCTTAAATTTGAAGCTCTAATCTCAAAATTAAATATTATGTACAATTAAGATTTTTTTTACTTTACCATTTGCTATTTCTGAACAGATTTTATATAAGTCCTTTAAGGAAATGTAATGGAAATATAATGGAAAAATTATTAAAAATGTTTTTTTTTTTTTTTTTTTTTTTTTTGTAGCTAGAATACAGCACGTTCATGTTTTCTTGAAGCCTGAGATTCTAAATCTCATAGTTCATGGTGATTTAGAAAATACATTAAATGTGCATCTGCCATTATATATATTGCGTCATATCATATATAAATATTATATATGCACAATCTTTAAATTACAATTTCAAGAAAAGAAATAGAAACGGAACTATTTTTAGAAAACACTTTTAGCTGGAAGAATGAGAGAGGAAAAGAAAGAGTTTGTGAAGTGTGTGTTACCTTCCAGCACGGTAAGTTTAGCGCTGGAGTTGATCTCACCCACACTGTTAGCGGCCGTACACTCATAAATTGACTCATCTCTGTGTGTCCTCAATGGCTGGATCCTCAACACCGAGCCCGAGCCATCGTCAAACTCAATTACCTGACAAACACACACACATCAAAACACAAAATATCACACATCAAACAAACCTCCCAGAAGTCTCTGTGCATGCTTTACACACATGTACACGTCCATAAAAACCAGAGGGCTCTTACACACACTCTCCTAACAACTCGTCACACACACACACACACACACACACACACACACATCTATTTCTTTGATCACCAGTCATCGTACTTTTGAAAAGCAAGGCACACAGCTGCACATTTTACAAACAACACAGCACATGCACAAACAGTTTACCTGAACACACAGACACACAGACACACACACACACACTGCACACACACACACCATTGGGTATATGAACCATTGGGTTTGAACCAGTCATTCAATTCACTCAGACAGCACAAAAAACTAAAACACACATATGCACACACTTTGACAAAAGGAATACTTTTAGATTATTTTCGATCAGACCTTCTTCATTCTTTAATTAATCCTCTGCTAATCCTCATTAGAGTTGTGGGTGCCTAGCTCCAGTGCCAAAGGAAAAAAGAAAATAATCATCCTGGACAGTCCGCCTTTCCCTCGTAAGGCAGACATACACCACATGCACATAATCACATAACCAATTTAACATCTCCAATCTCTGAACAGTAGGTTGCCTGAAAGAATTACACATGAGCAAACCCTGTCACTGCTCCTGGGCGCTTGAAATAGCTGCCCCCTGCAGCATTATATATAGGTAAAATGTAGAACAAAATTGTCACTTTCCTTCACTTCTTTTACCCAGAATCCATATGGGATCCCAAATAAGGACTTTTGATGCCTACTGCAAAAAAAAGGTTACTATGTATATGTGCCTGTAAAGATTAATTGGCATATAATCAATTTTGTTTTTTTGTATCAGTTGAGTGTATAATCATTTATCTTATCTGCTTTATAATGTAGAATATGAACATTATGCAACTGGCAGACTAAATTTTGCTTCAGTGTTTGGCTCTTACACAACATTTTTTGTGCCAAATACAATTCTGTCTGTTATTTTAAATAAGAGTCACTATATGCTATCCAGTTCCATCTCATGAATCTGATGTGACTTGACACGAGGTGAAGAAGCCGTATTTAGAAATGGAAAGCTAGTTTCTATCAGACGGTCTAGGTTTTTCTCCAGTTTGGTCACAGAGAGGTTTTGTTTTCTCTCTCACTCATTTTCATAGTCTCTTCTTGTAATTAGGGTCACAGGGGTTCCCGGAGCCTATCCCAGATCTCACTGGGTGCAAGGCAGAGGCCCCTGAAGGACAGGTCTGATCCATTGCAGAATGAACACACTGAAAACCACACTCACACACACACACCTATGGCCAAATTAGTATCTCTGATCCACCTGACGTGCATGTCTTTGGACTGTTGGAGGAAAAGGGAACAGCTGTGCAAAACCATCTTGCCTGAATTAGACAGGACTTTCTTGCTGTGAGGTGACAGCACTAGATTTGCTCAAACTATAATATGTCGTTATGGGGTATTTTAGTAAAAGGTGATATTTCAAAGCGTTTTATACTATAGTTAAGCGGCTATGATGTGACATGATGTAATTAATATATATTGTTTTAGCTTTCTTTAATTTGCCTACATTTGTTTCATCCTGTCTGGTGAAAATGCACAGAATTTACATTACCTTTGTCATCATTTTTCTGTCAAACACAAGTGCGATCAAATGAAATCATCATGATCTGGAAACTAATTTATAATTGAGACAGAAACTGTTGATTACTTGTATCAAAGCAATCACAGTAGGAAAACAATGAGATCTCATTGACTGTTAGTTTAAGAGCACATTTGGCACAAGCTGTCAAATTACTTCTGTGTGGCTTTAGTTTCTGAAGATGTAGTGTTATTCAGATCTAACAGCCATCAAAGCCTGTTCTTTGCTGGTTCTGATCAGAAACAGATCAGCCAAATGGAGAGACCAGGGTACAGGGGGGAACAAGGCAGACTTTTTTGGATACACACCTCAGACCGCTGGGAGCTAACTTTCTTCCCTTTTTTCATCCAAGTGATGCGTGGCTTTGGCTCCCCAACTGCCTGGCACACAAAAGATGCCACACCGCCAGAGTGCCAATCTGATCTTCAGGTAATATTAAAAGTTAGCGTGCCTAGAGGAGAGTGAGAGGGCGAGAGAGAGAGAGAGACAGAGAGAGAAAGAGAGAGAGTTAATTTATAGGTTCTATGCAGTTTATTTAACTAAGCTTATATCCATATTCAAAACTCTACATTAACCACTGCAAACTCCCAAATGTACACTTGTATACACTAGTGTATACTAGGATAGAATAATTCTAAATGATTCCACTCAGTCTAAACATAGATAATTGGTCATGACACGTTTGGTGTCTCAGGTTTTGCACTGGAATTATGAGGTTAATGGAATTTTAGTCCATGTTAAGTTGGACAGGGGGCTGGTTGTATCAAATGCATAATTAAACACTGGGCAATATTGTGAAAGTCCTATAGCAACCCAAACAAAGTTATTGCATGTCCCTGTAATTAGAAGTTCACTGCAATGTTTAAGATGACAGGAAGAAACAGATCATGAAGTGATTCTGAAAACTACACACAGACTACTTTATTTACCACACCCCTGTCTGGATGTAAAGTACATAATGAAAACTGCTGCCTGCCTATGTGTGCATGTATTTGTAGAGTGTGTGTGTGTGTGATGTGATATTATTGCATATGTGTGCAGAGATAGATGAGACAAAGACAATAAATTAAATTAAAAAGACAGAATTAAAACATAATGTTCTTATCTCACTATATTACCTTTCTCTCTTTCTTTTTTGGCCTGCTTCTTTCCTTCTTACCTTAACTGTTTTTTTTTTTCTCGTTTCCTCTCTACTTTTTTTCTACTGGTGTATTAAAATCTGTCTGCTAGTTTATCTTCCCACAACAAAGACAATACGAGTTTCCAAAATAATTAGTCATGCCCCCAGACAAACATGGTGGTGGTAGTGTGATGGTATGGGGCTGCTTTGCTGGTTCAGAGGCCTAGGCAACTTGCCTTAGTAGTGTGAAGGAAGGGATGGTTACCTTACCACGAGAAAGTGATCAAAAAGAATGTCTTGTTATTAATCATGATAAGAAATAAGCACTCTGTTGGTTTAGAGGACATTGATCTGTATGGGATTCTTCTCTAAATAAAATGAACATTGACATGCTCTGGCAGGACCTGAAAAGGACAAACCCCTCCTATGTGTCTAAATTTAAACAGCATTAGAATAGAATGGGCCAAAACTCCACAGCAATGCCAAAGACTGATGTTCTGTTAAAGTAAACATTTGTATGCAAAGCACACAGCTCTTTCATCACTGAAAAGCTAAAAGAAATGATCTGAAAAAGGACAGGATCCGAAAAGGAATAAACACAAATGCGACTGAATTAAATCATACTTGTAGAGAAAAACGGGGCAAAACTCCACAGCACTCCATAGTAAATGTTTATTGCCATAGTTACTGCTAAAGGTATCACATCACAGTTTTAAGTTAAAGGGGCTGTTTTCTTTTGTATGGATGTGAATTTAGGTGGTGGAGCTTGTAGCTTCGATGAACATTTGTAAATGTAATGGCTGAAATGTTTCAGTGCATAATGTTGGTTTGGCAACAGTGAGCTTCATAATTGTTTGCAAGAAAATGTAAGTTCAATGTGACAAATGCTTGTGTCACAGAAAATTGTAATTGACAGCAAGGAGAGATAGCAACCATTACAGACTGTTCTGATGAGGATGTTCTCTTTTGATCAAAGCTAATGCTTTGCTTATGGGGCAACCAATGCCAGATTTGAATATTTAAACATTTGCATCAACATTAGTCTTTAATTTAATGCTCTCAGACTTTACTTATTTTGGAGCTTTCAATGCCTGCTCTCATTATAGGTTAACTGCTACCTTCATCAGGTTAAGAGCTCTATGTTAAACCTAATTCTGCAAATGTACATAAATCTATAAAATTACCAGCTACAAATGTTTGTGAACGCTTTGTTTGTCAGTCAAAAGTCAATAATGCTTAATAACAGTATGAAGTTCTAAAAGTCAGCTCAACATTAAGCCTGTCAAATCAGAAAAACTCGCATACAGTTAGTTTCCATTGCTGATGCTGTGTGGTACATAGAGGAGGAAGTACATTTTTCTGACCTAGAATGACAAACTGCATTTATTAACTCTGATCATACACTCCACCTACAAGCACACAGAAGCTGGAAGGCTAATGCCTGAATTTTTATTTCATAGTTTAAGTTAATAATTAAATAGAAATAATAATAAGAGGTGATTTTAAACAGGTACGGTCAACAAGTTGTGTAATCATGATTTGGTATATTTGGTCGAAATGCTTCATTGCTTAGTGTCAGTACCAAAATGTTTTTGTAAGTGTTGGAAAAGGTATAGCAGCAAGTGCTAAATGCTTTACTGCAGGAAAGGAAGTTAATTAACAAATGAAATGAAGTTAACGAAACTTGAAAAACATCTTGGGTCCATATTTTTAGCTAACATTTACAGCATTTAGCAGATACACTTACCAAGAGCAACTTCACTTTCCTAAAAACAGGGAGAGTCCCCTGGGAGCAACCTGGGGTTAAGGGATTTGTTCAGAAACCCAATGGTGGTAGTGCTGGAGATGGGACTCGTACCTGTGACCTCTTGGTTCATCTGTGATTATCCTGCTTTCCCATCGCATACCAACTTTATCTGACTTGACATTGTTTCAGTAGTTTCTCATCATTGCCTATTCATAAAATGCTTCAATAAGACTGTGTGTTTGCAAAGTCTATGTAGTTTTCTGTGTTAAATTCATTTTGGTTTTTACCTGTCTTGTGATTCTGGTTTTTGATATAAATTTGCTTTTTGAAAGCCTGTTGACCTGTCTTTTGATCCCTGCCTTCTGCACCTGTGAGTATGGAACAGAAATTGTCCAAAGCTAATTTGAACATGCAGCCGTTGACTGCCCCCATTCATACAGCGTCCAAAAAACTTCATAACAGGAGAAATTCTGTAGAGGGCAGTTAAAGATTCATTGCACAGAATTTACACAAAACATGCTTTTCAAATCATTTAATCATTGCTGTATCATCTTCAATTGTGAGGTTGTCTCTTTATAAGTTCCAACTATATTTAGATATTACTATTTATATTCATGTTAATCTTTGTCCTTTTTATCACTAAATCATTTATCTAAGAAAGACTGTCACTTCACTAAAGCAATTTAAGTGAATAAATATCTGCTCATATAGTTTTCATTACTTAATTTTAAACCATGTATTACCCACTTTGGGAATGCACTTGTTTAGGGCTTGAAGTACTCAGGCTAACTCAGACTCAACGAAGTGTCCTGTATTAATATGCAGTCACTTGCCACCTGTGCAGACTTTAGACTCAACCTGAGACTTGCTTTTTCTACTAGGGACTCATTCTGAGACTTGAGCCTGAATTGAATGGAGACTCAATGTAAGATCTGCTTGTGTGGATTGGTTGAGCTTATGAACTCAGGACCTGAGAGACTTGTTAGTGCTCCTCAGTGATGTGTTTATACCTCTGACAATCAGTGATAATGAAAAGAGAAAGTCACTTTTCATTCCTTTCATTGACCTGTATCATCAGCATATATACACTTAAGAGCTTGGCGGAAACCTTTGTGCATACTAGACATGACTATGACCATGTCATGAATTCCCTGTGTCCTGTTGTGTCCTTTATTTTTTGTTGGTCTTGTGTTCATCATTTGTTTTTTAAGATTTGCATTCTTTCATTTATTTTGGTGTATGTCTAGCATTTGTATATCTAGTTTGTTTCACTCTAGGTGAATTGTATCATTTGCATTTGGCCTTGATTTGTTTTGTATTTTGACTAGCTTCTTCTGTGTACCACCATGTGCTTTGTTTTTGTACCCCTGCCCACCTTGGTCCTGCCTCCTCGCCAGTGTTCACCCATCTGTCTGTGACCCTCCCATCCCAAGTATTCTTAGTCTTGTCAGACATATCAGTACGTCCATGTTTCTGTCAGTCTTTATCAATGCCATGGTGTTCTTTTTTTGTTTGCAATTTTTTGTTTGTTTGATTTTATTATACTACTTGCATAAACATCCTGCCCCTATAGTAGTCCATTTCAAATTAGTGTATCAGATTTGAAATATAAAGGTAAAAGTAACCATTTTCCCTGCTGCAATAAAGAGTTAAATTGGCCTCCTCTTTAAATTGCCATTGGTTGCATTACAGGCAGAGTGTCACCAGGTGTCAGCGCAGGATGCTTCTGGCTCCAGGCACTATTGGAATTGTTTGTGATAACACATCAGTCCATGGAGAACAAACAGCAGGACAGGCTATCTCATGCAGGAGATATATGGGTAGTGTTTTGGTTTTAAACAAACATGCCACCCAGCTATGTGATACAAACTGACGTTGTGATTGTGGCTGGAAGATACAGCTTCAAGCATACATCATACTGAGGACTGAGGAGATTAGAGTTGAAGGAAACACAGGCCAAAACAATGATACATAACTAAACACAGAGTCAGAGTGAGGATAAGAAGAGATAAGAGAAAAAGAGGAAATGAGAGGGGAGGAAAAGAATGTATATATATATATATATATATATATATATATATACATACAGTACTAATATAAATGTTTTAGTAGATGTAAAATAATGTACAATAAAAATGCTTTCAGAAATATAAATAATGATTGTTTATTTTGTAATTTACAAAATGCAAAGTGGGTAGACAAAAGAAAAATCTAAATCAAATCAGTTTTTGATATACCTTTTGCCTTCAAACCAGCATCAATTCTTCTTCAACATCATCGAGTGTGACTGTGATTACATGAAGAGACAGAAGGGTGTGAGAGCTACATCACAGAGAAGATCTGTGGTTAGTTCTCAAATATTTGAGACACAACCTACAGCCAGAGTTCCTTCAAACTATGTGTGCAAGTGTAGAAGAACTGATGCTGTTTTGATGACAGCAGTGGTCACACCAAATATTGACGATTTGAATTTCTCTTTTCAATCCTGCATCTTGTTGATTGATGAAAATGGAAATGATTAACACTTCCCATTTTAGAAAGCATTCTTTGACACAACTGACCTACTCACTAAAACTTTCTCTTGCACAATACTGTCTTCATATATGCTATATATATATATATATATATATATATATATATATATATATATATATATATATCTCTTCTAAAAAACATATTGTTGACATCAAATACTTCCATGAGTAAAAAGAGGGAAAGATCTTAATGATCAAAACCATTCAACCCATACAAGTCACCATTATCTCTGACAACCAACAGTGGCAGGATGGACGACTATGACAGGCATAACAAACATAAAAAAAAAACTTTGTACTCTCTGCTTCCTATCTCCATGGTCTGTTTCACAATTTACACACTAAAGTGAGAGTTGGTTTCACTTTTTTGTAGTGTGATGAGAATTTTACTTTGAAAGTTATTTGAGAATAACTACAATTACACATTTGGTTCATTCAATTTATTTGTAAAAACTAACATTCAAAAAAATTCATAATTATTTTTCCATTTTCATATGTAATATAATTACCACCCTGTTCCAGTGTCATAGAAGAGCTGTTGCTTATTAACTTTCCTTTCCAGGCATATGATAATGAAGCAGATTGATTTCCATTTGCTATGGCCTCTATATATTCCACTGCATCATATGAAAGTTAAAGAGTGAAAGTGACTATTCTTGTCATTGCGAGGTCACAGCACAGCACACAGTGAACAACAGCGAAATTGGACCTCTGCATTTAACCCATGCAAACGCCGTGCAGCAGTGGGCAGCTATGAAAGCGCCCGTGGAGCAGTGACGGGGTCGGTACCTTGCTCAAGAGTACCTCAGGGCAACCTACTGGTAAGGGGTTTGAATCCACAATCTTCCAATCCTGTGGCCAACTCCCTAACCACTAGGCCACCGCTGCTCAAGTATAGTAAATATTTATATATATAAATATATATGGTAAATAGTAAATTTATGTATGTAGTACTGAGTTATCTTAAGGTCACAAGGATACTAACTCCCTGTGGACCCTAACAAACTATGTGTGTGTGTGTGTGTGTGTGTGTGTGTGTGTGTGTGTTTAACAATAATTGCATTCAGTTCAATTCAGTTATATCCTCTTAAGTTTTGTCATTCAATTTACCTTCCTTTTTATCTTTTTCCTCATCTTCTTTTTGTTCTACACCTATTTTCTCAGTGCATCTCATTTTACTTTATTTCTGTATTTACATTTATTTCCCTCTATTTTTATTACCATTATCTCTCTCTCTCTGAAATTCTCCCACTGTTTTGTAATTCTCAGTCCTTTCTTTTCATCTCTTCTCCAGGCAGATTTCCTCAACTTCAGTGACTTTTTCCCTCTCTTTTCTTGTTTTCCCTTGTTCTAATTTTATTCTTTCTGTAAACTGGCCATCCAAGTGGATGTTTTAGCGTGTGTGTGTGTGTGTGTGTGTGTGTGTGTGTTCTTAGTATTTTGAGAGCTCTTCTGATTAGCTGCAGTAGCTGTTCAATAAGTGAGTGTAAAACAAGCTTAAAAACCATCAGCGAGAGGCAGAGGTGAAAGTGACTACAGAAGAGTGTGTATCATTGCCCCAATACCCACACACACACATTTACACACCACTAATAAACCCTGCATATTGTTCAGAGAGGCATCAATCATGTACTGCAGTTTGCTGATGGCACATTCACTGCCTGACAGTTTATTTCAGATTTATTACAAACCTGCTGTTCCTTTTCATATCAAAAACTGTCCACAATACATGAGCAATTTTAATAAGAAACAATAAAAAGAGCGTACCCTTTATTAGGAATACTTGTACCTCCAGTCAATGTCCCCTTGCATATAAACCCCTATTTTATTCATGGCCAAGTATTTAGGGGGACCAGAAGGTTGTGGGTTTGAATCCCAGACCAGTAGGTTTCCCTTGAGCAAGGTACCATCCCTGTCACTGGTCCCTGGCCACTGGAGGTAGCTGCCCCCTGCTCCAGGTTATGTATGGGTTAAATGCTGAGAATGCATTTTGTTGGAGTTCGCTTTATGCTGTGCTGTGTTTCATGACAAATTGTCACTTTCAATATCATTATTTTGTACTTGCGTAGTTCATGATTTGACATTTAGGGTATTGCATTTACTTCTTACTGACAGCTTCCAGCTAAATTTTAAACGTTTTTTGAAAAACAATATTTCAATTTTCAGTCCTGCCAATTTTCAGTCCTGCCATTATTTCTGGCTGTGAAATGTTAAATGCTTTTTTTGGTGTGCTGAAATGACATGCTTAATCCTAACTTTAAGTCCAGTCTAGACTATTTGTTTTCCACCAGTCTACCAGTGCTGGGATTGATTTGAGCATGCAGTTTCTGACTGCAATAACTGTAATCAAACAAAGACATACCTCTCAGAATGCATCTCAGAAAGCTGGGAGTAGCAAAATTATCCAGCAGTTTATTCTAACTAGGCTGTAGCCTATCCCAGTGCTTATAGGGTGAGAGGCAGAGAAACAACTCGCTAGTCCGTTGCAGGGGAGACATAGACAAACACACTCACACAGAGTGGGCAATTTTCAGCTAGGAGGAATCTTTCAGCATCTTCAGTTCTACCTTGATGTGGGTAGGGTGGCGGTGGTCTAGTGGTAGGGTACTTGCCTACGGACCTCTGGATCAAGAGGTCCCCGGTTCGAATCCCACCTCTGGCACTACCATCACTAGGTCCCTGAGCAAGACCCTTAACCCTAAGTTGCTCCAGGGGGACTGTCCCTGTAATTAGGACATGGAAGTCGCTCTGGATAAGAGCGTCTGCTAAATGCCGTAAATGTAAATGTAAATCTACATAAAACACACTCTAACATGGGGACAACATGCAAACTACACAACAACCCAGGCCACACCAGGTGAGAACTGAACCCAGTACCTTCTCACTGTGAGGTGACAACACTCTTTTGCCCTGTAAGGAGCTTTAAAGATAACTGCAGTAGAAAATGCTGCAATTGTGTTCACTAACTGAAGTTACTGAAGTACATCTTTGTCAGCAGTTGGTGCAGATAGCTGAACGCACTAATTAAAAGGCAAGGTTTTATAGAGTAAAGGCTTTACTCATGCAGCAGAAGGATGTGAAGAATCAGATTTCTGAAGGTGGATTCTATCTCTGCATCAGCAGAACCTGCAGATCAACAATCGCGCTGTTTGACCTTGGGAGATGAAGTTGCCTGCTGTATCCTTCTTCTGCTACCCTCCATAACACTTCTGCTCACACACACATATTCAGACACAAACACAGACAGACGTTTTCTCTCTCTCACACACACACACACACACACACACACACACACACACACACACATCTAATGGTGCAGTCTGGAAGAACATTTTTCTGGCACTGCAGAGAGCAACACATCAACTGCCTTCCAACATGTAGATCCATTAGCAGGTCTTCACGGGCAACAAATTCACCTTCAAACACACATACACATATGTGCATATACAGTTTCTCTCATGCCTTTCCCTTAAACTGCCTTTTCTCTTATTTCCACCATCAAATTCAAAATTTCTCCATTGTGTTCTTTCTCTTCACATCTCCAATTCCCACTTTCTACAAATTGTTCTCTAGCCCTTACTCCATCTAAATACACCTCTGTTTCTTTGTTCTCTCTCTCTCTGTCTCACCCAGTTTCTCCTCCACCTGTGCTACATTCATACATTAATGTACACTCTTGAAATAAAACATAAACACTTGATTTGTTATTTCTTTCAGTGTGTACGTGTGTGTGTGTGTGTGTGTGTGTGTGTGTGTGTGTGTGTGTGTGTGTGTGTGTGTGTGTGTCTGTATGTATGTGCTTGTGGCTGACAGTGTACTGACAGTACTTTGTGAACTAAAATCAACTCTGACACCCGTACACATGAAACAGGAATGACAGGCATGTTAAAACAGCAATGTAAGATCTGCAACCACACACACACATCCGCACACACGTGGCCCTCCTGAGACCCTTTACAGCCTCATCTTCATGCAGCATTGCACCCTTGTCCTACAGGCCCTTTTTCTCATTTGGGCTCAAATAACCAGGTTTTAATGGCGTCTAGGCAGGCAGCCAGATGTGTGTGTGTGTGTGTGTGTGTGTGTGTGTGTGTGTGTGTGTGTGTGTGTGTGTGTGTTTGTGTGTGTGTGTGTTTAGTGTTTTAGAGGCAATTCACTATGACAAATGACAAAAGTTTCAAATAAAGCAGCTTCTCTTTCACTGAAAAAAAAAAAAACATTAGCACTAGTTTAGTCATGCTTCTCACACACATATCGGACAGGGACATCTGGCCTGGGTTTCAGCTTTGAATAGTTTTTTATTTTGAAGCAGCTCTGAACCTTACAATGTTAACACAAAACATGTGACTTGAGTTGTGAAGTGTAAGAGTTACAACCCTTGTGTAAGAGTTCTTTAAGTGGAAATGAAAGTGAAGCAAAAGGATGATCCAAGATGGCGGCGCGGTAACATGCAGCGGCCGCTCCGGGGTCCAAACTTTGGAGCTAAAGTCTGTAAAAAAGTCTTTCATCCGACTACTTTTCACCATAAGACTTGCACATGAGCGTCACATCTGTGAATGCTCTTAAATTTAACCGCCAAACACTGTTGGAGCTCAGGAATCAGCCAGGATTCAGTCTTCCAGCGACTCTCCGAACAACGCTATGGGAGCTCGGCGTGCTGAGAAGACCAGGCCTTCAGTCCCCGAGATCGCCTGCTGTACCTGGCCAACTGAGAGGACATAGGAAACGGTGTGAGAGGAAACAGAAACGCGGCAAGCTTCCTGGGGTCCGGGCTCAGCTAAAGGCTAAAGCTAGCCAATCGGCTATCCCGTCCGTCTTCCTCGCCAATGTCCGCTCCCTGGATAATAAACTGGACTGTATATGACTCCAGCTGAACACCCAGCGTGAGTACAGAGACTGCTGTGTTTTTGTTTTTACAGAGACATGGCTCAGCGACAGCGTTCTGGACACTGCCATCCAACTCGCCGGACTCTCCACGTTTCGCGCGGACAGAAACTCCGCTCTGTCCAGCAAGTCTCGTGGAGGGGGGCTGTGTGTTTACGTAAACACACAATGGTGTACAATGGTGTATGGCCTCTACACACTGTTCGACACTGCTGGAGGTGATAACAGTCAGGTGCAGACCGTTTTATTTGCCCAGGGAGTTCTCCACAGTGTTTATTACGGCGGTCTACATCCCACCCAGCGCTAGCGCTAACAGCGCTAATGCTAACAACGTGCTGGCTGAACTTTATGGAGTTATCAGCGGGCTCCAAAACTACCACCCAGACGGACTGTTTATTGTTGCTGGAGATTTCAACCATGCAAATCTCAAGTCAGTTCTCCCTAAATTCCATCAACATGTGAACTTTGCAACGAGGGGGGGAAACACGCTGGACTGTGTTTACACAAACATGGCCGCCGCGTACAGAGCTGATCCCAGCGTACAGACCCATCGTCAGGCGCGTGAGACCCACCCTGAAGCAAGTAAAGACCTGGCCCACAGGAGCCATCTCTGCTCTTCAGGACTGCTTTGAACGCACCGACTGGGACATGTTTAGGGAGGCTGCAACCTACGGTGACTCCATCAACCTGGAGGAGTACACAGCTTCAGTGACTGGCTATATCAGCAAGTGCATTGAGGATGTTATTGTCTCCAAGTTCATCATATCACGACCCAACCAGAAGCCATGGATGACTGCGGAGCTGCGCAGACTCCTGAGAACCCGGAACAAGGCCTTCAAGTCAGGGGACGAGGCCGCCCTAAGAAAAGCGAGGGCAAACCTGTCTCGGGGCATCAGAGCAGCAAAGTGAGCTCACGCAGAGAGAATCTATGGCCACTTCAAGAACATTGGTGACACGCGGCGCATGTCTCCACCTGCCTGTGACGTTGACCCCTCCCTCCCAGATGCGCTGAACCACGTCTACGCATGGTTTGATGCAGTGAACAACACGAGAATGAGGAAGACCACCCCTCCACTGAACGACCAGATTCTCCGTTTTACCACAGCCGAGGAGACCCCAGTCAGTCAGGATCAGTAGCAGCACCTCCAACACCATCACACTGAGCACAGGAGCCCCCCAGGGCTGTGTGCTCAGCCCACTGCTGTTCACACTGATGACCCTCGACTGTGTAGCCAAGCACAGCTCGAACCACATCATCAAATTCGCTGATGATACAACCGTGGTGGGTCTGATCAGCGATGGAGACGAGGCAGCTTACAGAGAGGAGGTACAAGAGCTGACGGACTGGTGCAGAACCAACAACCTGTCTCTGAACGTCGACAAGACTAAAGAGATGGTTATTGAGTTCAGAAGACCACGTCGGGACCACACTCCACTTGTCATCAACACCTCACCTATAGAGATGGTCCAGAGCACCACATTTCTTGGTGTTCACATCACTGACAACCTCACGTGGTCTCTCAACACCAACTCCATCACAAAGAAAGCCCAGCAGCGCCTCTACTTCCTGCGCAGACTGAGGAAAGCCCATCTCCCACCTTCCATCCTCACCATCTTTTACAGAGGAACCATTGAGAGCATCCTGAGCGGCTGCATTACTGCCTGGTACGGGAATTGCAACGTCTTAGACCGCAAGTCCCTACAACGGGTAGTGAGAACAGCTGAGAAGATCATCGGGATCTCTCTGCCCTCTGTACAGGACATTTTCACCACTCGCTGCATCCGCAAAGCAACCAGCATTGTGGATGATCCCTCCCACCCATCCCACACTCTCTTCTCCCTCCTACCATCCGGGAAAAGGTTCCGCAGCATACGGGCCTCCACTTCCAGGATGGGAAATAGTTTCTTCCCCCTGGCCATCAGACACTTGAACTCTTAAACCGCCAATATCTACCCAGTCCACCACTTTCATCTTGAATTTATTTATTTATCTCATGTTGCACTCTGCACTTTATCAATAACACTGCTCCACCACACTGCTACACTATAATCTACCTGGGCTGCTTTGTTCCGAAAACTACGGATGAATGTACTGTCTGTCGTGCCGTCTGTTGTTGTCTGTCTTGTCTGCACTTGTTGCCCCGTTTTGTGTATTTTGTTGTGTCTTATGTTGTCTTGTGTCTTGTGTCTTGTCTTGTGTGTAGCACCAGGGTCCTGGAGGAACGTTATTTCGTTTCACTGTGTACTGTGCTGTATATGGCTGAAATGACAATAAAATCCTACTTAACTTGACTTGAAGTGACAACCCTTGTCATTGTGAAACGCAGCACAGCACAACACAAAATTCAACCTCTACGTTTCACCCATACACACACGTGCAGCAGGGGGCAGCTATTTGAAAGTGCCCAGGGAGCAGTGACGGTACCTTGCTCAAGGGTACTTCAGGGGCAACCTACTGGTGAAGGAATCAAACCCACAATCTTCCAATCTGGGGCCAACTCCCTAACCACTAGGCCACCACTGCCCCATAAAGCTGCAGGGATATCTTACTTGATACTGGACTTACATCACTTTGTCTGTAAAATTGTTAATTACTTTGTAGCTAATAAAAGCTATAAACCAAGAATCATGTACAAGGGGACACTTTTTAACTTGGGAGATGAACACATGGTTGATTATTTTATCCTTCAGTGAAGAAAGAGGAAAGATCTATAGAGAAGAGAGAGAGAAGATGAAAACTATACAGTAGGTAACTGGAGAGAAGAAAACAAGGGAAGAGGGTAACTGAGGAGAAGAAAAGGAAATATTTTGAGAGTATAAAAGAAGATGAAAATGTAAGGGAAGGGTGGTGGTCGTCCAGTGGTAGGATACTTGCCTATGGACCTATGGCTCAAGAGGTCCCAGGTTCGAATCCCACCTCTGGCACTCCCACCACTGGGTCCCTGAGCAAGACCCTTAACCCTGAGTTGCTCCAGTAATTAGGACATGTAAGTCGCTCTGGATAAGAGCGTCTGCTAAATGCCGTAAATGTAAATGTAAATGTAAGTGAAAGTGACTATATGCCATTGTGAAACACAGCAAACCACAATTAAACACATTTAAGCCATACACACACAGGGTAGAGCTATGTCCAGTGCCTGGGGAGCAGTGACTGAGATGGTACTTTGCTCAAAGGTACCTCAGGTGCAACCTACTGGTCTGGGATTCACACCCATGACCTTCTGATCCTGAGGACTATTCCCTAACCACTAAACTGCTGCTTAAAATGAGAAGAAGAGGTTGAAGTGAAGCGTTGAAAACAAGTGAGGAGAAAGGAAGGCTTGGAAGGAAGGACCCAGAAAAGAGAGAGAACAGCATTATATGGGAGATAACTGAAGAGCAGAAAGAAAAGGGATAAATAAAGTGTAGAAATAAGAGAGGAAAGAGATCATGGGGTGGGTGGCAGTATAATTAAAAAGAAAAAGAGAGTGCAGGGGTGGAAAGTAGGATAGATTAGATTTTTTTTGCTGAAGATCAGACTAAAGACCTGTAGTTTAAATTATTCTCACAAGTGAAAGTGACTATTCTTTTCATTGTGAAACGCAGTACAACACCACAAAATTCAACCTCTATGTTTTACCAATAAACACATATGCAGCAGCTATTTAGAGCACCTGGAGAGCAGTGAGGGGTACGGTACCTTGCTCAAGGGAACCTTAGTGCAACCTACTGGTCTGGGATTTGAACCCACAACCTTCTCATCCTGGGGCTAATTCCCAAAACACTAGGCCACCATTGCCCCTAAGTATAAACGTAAAACCATAAACCATTTACAGATTCTTTAAAAAAAACCTCCACCTTTAAACTCGTCTCCAAAGTCTTTTCTTTCATTTATTTGATTTTAGTCAAAATTCATTAAATGTTATTTTTATATAGCGAGTATATAGAGCTATTTTTCAATAAAAGAAAATCTGCAAATCCAAATTTAACAGAAAACTGCACAGAAGCCTCAACAACTATTATATCAGATCATTTAGTTCAGCATGTCCACTCTCTGTCCTTTTCACAGCTTTTTTTCTTTTTAGGAGACCTGCTTTCAGCTTTTCTGTAGAAATCTTCAGAAATCTTTTGTAAGCGGGCACAGCCTTAACTGGCTGGTTTTAAGACAGGAAGCATGGGGGCATTAAAATGAAAGTATGTGGCACATAATTAAAAAGTGGACAAATTAAATACAGACAGATTTAATACTATAACTTAGTGTTGGAGTCTTCTGTGTAATTTCCTGTTAAACATTTGTCATCTGGCAGGTATGCAGGTGCGGAACTGGACCATTTAAAATGGGCAGATCAAATAAAAATGATTCTCCCCACAACCTCCTTCTGCTTGATTAGGCTGGAGGGGAAGGCTGTTTCTCTTTAAACTGACTGATCTTCTGATCATACATTCCACCGAAACAAAGGAAAATCAATTTTGCCCATCACATAAAGGTCACTGTGGCTGTGCGTCTGCTGGATTCATTGAAGAAGGTGGGAAACACACTGCTACTGCTTCTACAATTTAGAGTCTTAAAGGGCAAAGTCACGTACCTTCGCTTGAGATTTCTGCCCCTTTGACTGTTTTTCTTATAAGATTGCAGTGTTGTTCATGTGGACAGTGGTATGTTAATTTGATCCTGGCTGATTATACATGGTGAAACTAAATTACACTTAATTTGAAGCCATTTGCATTAAGCTTGAAATATGCTTGAAACTCCCAGTTCAAGAGTTTGCCCTATCTTAACCTCAACAATTTTCACAAATTAAAAGTTTAATTTATAAATGATGAACAAGCAAATTATAATACGGATGATAGCCTTTTGAATAGTGGGAAAGGTGAATTTACATAAGGTTTCATTCATAAGTTGGGGGCTGGTAATAATGTATTATCATAGAAAGGAAAGTAAATCATTAAGCACATTTCTACAATTTTAGAAATAACACAAGACTCCTATTGTTGAAGAGTGAAAATATGCAATATTGCACACCTCCACTGTATATCTAACTGCGGGTCTGTAAATTAGATGTGGCTGTGCCTTTGATTTCCTCAGAATTAAAGGTGAGCAGTAAATCAGAGCCGCTGCTGATCCTTTTCCACCGAAAGCTCTGACCCTCACTCTACACGCTGGCATTTGGAAATCCATCACAAATAATGACCTCATTCTTCAGGAAACAGTGTCTTCTGTACTCAATCTAGCAGAACCTTTTACCTGGTGAGTGAGTGAGTGTGAGTGTGTGTGTGTGTGTGTGTGTGTGCTTCTATACATATAAGTAAGATCCTGTGTTAAGAGTGAGAGTGTAGAGCAGGGATCACCAACATTGATGCCCCCACAGACCTGTTCTAAAAATAAAACAACTCACCAGGGAGCAGTGTCTAAAATGTAATTTCATCCTGATGCTATTCTTCTTTAATCACATTTGCATTTATATAGATTTGAAAATGACAATATCTAAAAAAAGCATTTAAAACATGCTTATTATACATGAAGTGTAGATATGTTTAGGTAACTGGTAGTATGGCTCAGTCCCCATGAAGTAGCTCTCAGTTTCAAAAAGGTTGGTGACCCTTGGTGTAGAGGAACCTACAGTTTACTAACCTGACTCATTTCACTAGGTGGCCACTTTTTTTTTTTGTGTCATATGTTGTAGAATGCCAACTTCTATTATGAATCACTTGTACCTTGTTATATGGTTATACCTACACAGGTGCAGCAGTAAAAGGCACCAGACAAGTAAATATATACATATACAACTAAATAAAATAAACACTATTTGTCAGCTGAAATTATAGACTTAATCTCTAAACCGGGGCAGTGGTGGCCTAGTGGTTAGGGCGTTGGCCACATGATCGGAGGATCGGGGGTTCAAACCCCTTTCCAATGGATTGCCCTGAGGTACCCTTGAGCAAGGTGCCATCCCCGTCCCGCTCCTCCCTGCGATGGGCTGGCGACCTGTCCAGGGTGTGTGTCCCGTCCTCGCCCTGTGTGCGCTGGGTTGGACACCAGCACCCCCCCGCGACCCTGTTTGGGACAAGCGGCAGATAATGGATGGATAATCTCTAAACCTGTGGGTAGGCCAGTGGTGGCCTAGTGGTTAGGGAGTTGGCCACAGGCTCGGAAGATTTACCAGTAGGTTGCCCTGAGGTATCCCTGAGCAAGGTGCTGCTACCTGGGTGCTTTCATAGTTGCCCCCTGCTGCATGGGTCAAATGCAGAGGTACAATTTTGTTGTGGTTCACTATGTGCTTTGCTGTGTGTTCTCACAATGACAAGAATTTTCACTTTATAAATCTTTCAAAAACAGATTAGCAATTACAATTAAATCACCTGTGTGATATTGTGCAGATCCCCCCTCATGCTGCTGAAACAGACCTGACCTGAGGAGGCATGGATTTTATAAGAATTTAGAGGCAAGTCAGCACCTTGAAATCTGTTTCTTGATCTTACCTCAACTATTTTTGCAGTGTGACGGGAGCTGGTACTTGTCATAGGAACCCTGTAACACTGTCTCTGCCAGCTTGCCTTCTTCCCATAGTGCATCCTGGTGCCATTCACAGATAAGCAATGCCACCCTTCCCAAACATTTTTTGTAAAAGAAAAAAATGCCAGACCATTCCGTTGTTCCATTGCCCAGTTCTGATGCTCATCAGTGCCGCATTAGTTGATGGACAGGGGACTCTGACAGGTTTGCAGCTACATAGCCCCATACACAGAAAGCAATGTTGCACTGTATGTTCTGACAGAACTGCCAGCATGAACTTTTTTTTTCAAATCATGCTACAGCAGCTCATCAGTGGGACTGGAAAAGATCAGTGAGTCTTGCACACTTGTGCTTTTCACCAGCTGTCCTTCCTTAGACCACTTTTGTACTAGCCACTGCATACTGGGACTGACCCATAAGACCTGCTGTTTAGTAGATGCTCTGCCCCATCACTGTCTGCCTCTTGTTAGACTCACTCATATCCTTATGCTTCCCTATTTTTATTTTTTTTTGTTTCCAATGAACCAGCTACAGGAACTGCATGGTCTAATATAGACTGTTCATTACTAAGTGCCATTTGTAATGTTCAGTGTTTAAATGTTCTTGCTGATCAGTGCATATGACAACACAATTCATGACTGTTTTTACTGAGATAATCAAGCAATCATGTTCCTGAACCTAAATTACACTGCATATCTGTTTAAACACATGCTCCCTAAATTAGATAATTTCCTTCCAACAAAAACGCCTCTGATATGCAAATGAGATTGCAAATGCAAAACTGGGATCTTGAAATTAGATTGTAAATGCTAACACACACACAGAAGCACACACACTTTACCTAAAATACTTTGCTGCAGCTGTGCTGCAAAATTATTCAGTGCAAATGTAGTGCATCCAAAACTGCAGTTACTCAGCCTAGAAAATATGGGATAAATGCAGGGGTAACACTGGGATTTGTTCTGGGGGCCCCTTTCATAGTTGTTGCATCATAATGATATGAAAATACAGTACTGTGCAAAGGTTTGAGGCAGGTGTGGAAAAAATGCTGTAAACAAAGAATGCTTTCAAAAATGGAAGTGTTAATCATTTATTTTCATCAATCAACAAAATGCAGTGACTGAACAAAAGAGAAATCTAAATCAAATCAATATTTGGTGTGACCACCCTTTGCCTTCAAAACAGCATCAATTCTTCTAGGTACACTTGCACACAGTTTTTGAAGGAACTCGGCTGGTAGGTTGTTCCAAACATCTTGGAGAACTAACCACAGATTTTCTGTGGATGTAGGCGTCCTCACATCCTTCTCTCTCTTCATGTAATCCCAGACACACTCGATGATGTTGAGATCAGGGCTCTGTGGGGGCCAGAAGAATTGATGCTGGTTTGAAGGCAAAAGGTAGTAACACCAAATATTGATTTGATTTAGATTTTTCTTTTGTTCACTCACTTTGCATTTTGTAAATTGATAAAAATAAACAATCATTATTTATATTTCTGAAAGCATTCTTTGTTTACAGCATTTTTTCACACCTGCCTAAAACTTTTGCACAGTACTGTATATCCAAAGCCTTTTCTGACAAATGTGATTAGAGCCTTTGCACTTAAATGAACTCTTCCAAACCACTATTTTCTTTTATCATATATCATATATCTGTTGACACATATTTATAAGTTAGTGAATTTGCTTGAGACATAATCCATGTGGTTTTAAATTTGAATTACTTAAAATGTTTAACTACATTAAGGGCTCATCTTGAATTTTGAAAAGAGAGGTTTTGGTGCTGGAGTCTATCCCAGCTCTCACAGGGCGAAAGGTCACACCCCGGACAGGTCACAGGTCCATCACAAGGCAGACACACAGACAAATACTCACACCTAAAAGGCAATTCAGCAGCTCTAATCCATCTGAAATGCATGTCTTTGGATGATGGCCCATGCCGAACAGATACGGTGAAACTCTGCACATAAAGGACCTATGTTGTAATTCATTAAAACAACCCTTTCAAGACATTCAAATGCAGCCAGTCTCTCACCTACATTACCACACATACATTCAAGTGAACAAAGACAACGTTGCTTTATTAGATCTATTGATGAACAAACCTTAGTAAACACACACACACACACACACATGCAGCCGTGCACATGCATTAAAGTATTATGGTGGATGGATAGCACTAATGCACTTTACACTGACACACAGCTTGTGTTATCTAATTATGTGTGCTTTAAGGAATTAATCTTTACTTAGTCTAGAATGAAACTGTGGAATCAGACACTTCAGCATGTGTGTGTGTGTGTGTGTGTGTGTGTTTGTGTGTGTGTAATCAGGTTTGTTTTGCGTTTTTACATGTTTATTGGGGAATGTCTTTGAATCCCTAGTGTCTCAGCACTTAAGCAGGTCAGGCTGCTCTCAGCTGTATGTCACTGTCTGTAATATCCTGAGTGATTCTGAATCACAAGCACAGTGGTTTCCTTTAATTCCGTATGTTGTTATATCTCTTAATCACAGAAAAACAAAAATTCCCTCCATTTTAACATTAAAAAATGAATCAACTTAAAGCAACTCAAAGCAAAGCATGTTCCACCAGGTTCCTAACTATATTATAGGTTTTATAGAGATGGTGAGAAGTTTTAATTTTTAAAAACTAAAAAAAGTCAAGAAATGGGAGAAAGCCTAAATTTATAAAGTTGCTAGATAAAGGGTTTTCAACCACAGCACTAATCATCAGTTTACTTATCATCATTCTGATCACAAAATCATCTGCACCTGAATCCTCACTGCTTTATGCATTAAGTTACACTTTATTCTGCTTGAATGATTAATTCGTAGGCTTCTGTGTGGCTTAACAAACAAAGCAGTCCTCTCAGTTCAAGCTATTAAATGAATGACTGGTCAAAATATATTAGATGATGAGCCAAGGCTTGTATGGTGTCCAAAAATGTAATGTTTAGTTTATTGCTGGAGCTATTCTATCTGCTATTATTGTAAACAGGTCATTCACGTAATTTCGTACAATACAACATCTTTTAAACCTCTCAAATGGTATTCAGCTGCAAAGTTAAAAGATGCAATAAAAAAAGCCAAAAAAACTAAACAACTTTTTAAGAAATGTTTTACATTTATGATGGTCTTTGTCAAAAAACACAATTTTAATTAAAATTTTATTTTAACATTTCAGTCCTGAGGCAGTTTGTGAAAACAGATGTTATGTAAAGTGGCTGCCTGTAGTGTTCTGGTGAAGATTTGTTCACTTTTATAGTTCACACTAAGTAACACGGTGTCCTAAACCAAATCAAAAAGTCTGTACCATCTTAATGAAAAGCTGAATTGGGTCTGAGCAGGTTAAGAGACATTCAGGGGATTTCTGTGAAAAGAAAAATGGATGACTTTTGAATTCTAATGTTTGACTGTGTAAAACGATAAGTGCACTGTTACATTAAAGAAGCAAAATTTCATAACCAGTCTTGGCTGATTGACTATAATTATCCAGTAATACATTATACTGAAACCAATGTCTACGTCCTTCTGGGGATGGGGAGTTCTGAGAGTGGGGAAATGTAGACCACATTTTGATTCTTATAGCCACTTTCCCAGACCCAAATTATGTCCAATCCTAGACTCAAGAGAACAGATGTCTGCATTAACTGAGACACTGTAGAGATTGTGAATGATTTGCTTTTGGAGACTTTAAGGCAAAATATACATTTTCCTGTATGCCAAAAATAGTCAGTTAGCTGTGATTTGCTTGCTTTATTTTTATTTGGTTAAGGATGTATAAAGGTATTAAAGTTCAAAAATAAAAGAAGCAAATATCTCAACAATAATTTATACTGCAAGACTAAAACACCTAGCTAAAACTGAATTGAAACCTTATGATGACAATTAGCATCACGTTAATGCATATATAAAACGCAATTGACTTGCTGTAAAATGCTGTAAAAGTTATATCAATTGCTTTTGTTCAATATGTGAGGTTTTACAGTGTATGAAATGTTGCCCTCTGTAGAAACTATTTTAATTAGTAGTTGTCCTGAAAACCTAATTCTGTAACAGTGTCATATTCCATGTTGCAAAGAATATGGCCCAAGAAGGATGTATATGTTATGAAATGTAATAAAAAACCAAATGTTTACTTACCATTTTTAACCATCCTGAAAACCAAAACCATTTTTTATATACCAGTGTTAGCAAAGTGGGAGGGCTGGTAATAAGTCAAGAGAAAAGTGAAATCCCTTTATGTGCCCATGAGAGAAATAAAGGGAAAGACAACTGAAGCATGTCATGACAGAGTATGTTTGTTAATATAAAACTGTCACAACATGGTCACTAGTTGAATAATATGACAGCTTGTGTTACATACTAATTTATGACATTGTTACATTAACGGAGGTTACCTGTCATGAAAAGCACATGGCATTGCATAACATCTGCAGTGACAAGCCTATCGGTTAAGAGCAAGGCTTCATGATCAGAAGGTCATGAGTTTGAGTCCCAGACAAGTAGGTACTCTGAGGTACCCTCAAGAAAGGTAACATTCCCAATGCTGTTCCCTGGGCACTGAATGCATGGCTTCCCCCTGCTGCATGGCTGAAATCCAGAGAAAGAATTTTGATGTGGCGCTGTGGTGTGTATAGTCACTTTTGCTTTCACTTCACTTAAGGTTCATGGCATGACTATGTCAGTGGTATGTGGGTTCATGTAAAGCATTAAACAGCTTATAAATTTCATAGGACACATTACTTGTTAGCTACTATAAAGAATAGTGAATTTACTAGATTAACATTACATTTAAAGCTTTTTGCAGATGCTCTTATGCAATGTGACTTCCATTTTTCCATTACAGCAACAATCTCCCTTGAGCAACTTGGGGCTAATGGTCTTACTCGGGATCCCAATGGTGGTAATGCTCAAGAAGGGATTTGTTCCTGTGAGTATCTCCAGCACCCCACAAATGCACTACTTTTACTACTTTGGGTAATTCAGTAACTCATGTATTCCCACTCCCTGACCCTTTGAGTTTAAAGGGTTAAAAAGGATGGAGGATTTCTGTGGGGCTGTGTGTAATCTGCATTACTGAAAGCCAGTTTTTATAAAGCCCTGCACTGCAGAAGCTGAGAGGTTATGAACAGCTGGGTGGATTATGGGTATAGTGACTACAGGATGGAGGATAGAGGTGCAGGGGCTGCATCATTGCTCTTTTAATTAGCTATATGTGGATTTAGCCTGCCAGCTCTACAAAAGGCTGTGTGAATGTGTGTGAGGATGGCAGTGTGAGTGTAAGGGCTAAATCTCCTTGGAAAAGCCTTTTGCTAGTGCTGGGATTAATCTCATATTAACATCACCTCCTCCGCTCCGGAAAAAGAAAACAGTGCAGTATCAGTCAGTGCTGGAGAAACTCAATGTGCCCCTGTGCCACGTTGCTAACGCCCTGCATGCTAAAGCTACACCAACAGTCATATTTGCTCTCATAAATAAAACATGGCTCTTCCTTGCTGGCAACGCACAGCCTTTAAAATGGCCTCCTACACCAGTCCGGAAGAAGAGCCACATAGGGACTTGAAGGGGAAAAGATAGGAGAGCAAGACAAACAGAGAGAGAGAGAGAGAGAGAGGAGAGAGAGAGAGAGAGAGAGAGAGAGAGAGAGAGAGAGAGAGAGAGAGAGCAAATCATCACACAAACATGACCCAGGGGAACCACTGACACGAAGACTTCACACCATTTTCCCCACAGCTGAGAGAGAGAGACAGATAGAGAGAGAGAGAGAAGAGAGAGAGAGAGAGAGAGAGAGAGAGAAGAGAGAGAGAGACAGAGAGAGAGAGAGAGAGAGAGAGAGAGAGAGACAAAATATCTCTGAGAACCCAGCTAACACCCTAGGAACATGAGTGTCAGTTGGATTCTCAATACTGAAGAAGAGATTTCTTATTCTTTGGGCTTTTTATGGTTTTTCTTTCCCTGTGTGTACATTGTGTGTGTGTGTGTGTGTGTGTGTGTGTGTGTGTGTGTGTGTGTGTGTACATGCGTGTGTGTGTGTGTGGTTGTGGGCACACATATATGTGCTCAACACTCAAAAGAAGTAGGAACATTTAAAGACCATCTTACTGATACACAGTCATTGTTTGCACTACATGCAGTGATTTCTAATGCTAGCTAAGCTAACTGGTTTGTGTAAGCTAGGGCTAATTAATTAGTTTTCTACTGAACTAGGATACCGTACTAGGATCCTCAGTCAGGCCACTAAAACACAGATCTACACACGGTGTTGAATATCTGTCATAACTCTTTTTTTTTTCTTCAAATCGCAGTAAGCTTAAACTTTAGATAAATAGAACCTGCATGGTCCTAATTCCATTAAAACAGGATATTTAACCTCTGTAACAGACGTGCTGCTCAGCTGGGAAGCCATGACACTTATGCACAGAATATCAAATTTATCATTGCTGGAATTTTAGCACAGATACCTTTGAAAGATGTTTCAACATATTGCTGGTGTTTGCCCCTGTACTTTAAATGAGTCTTCATTGCGAGGGGCACTGTTGACTTTTTTCCTTGTGAAATAAAGCCATTCTGTTTCTGTTTGTTGAATGGGTGGTGGGGAGCAAGGTGAAGGGTTAAGAATACATTAAATGCTCTGTTAAACATTAAAATAGGTACCAGATATGGAGGTGACAGTGTGTGTTTAATTCAGAAAAAAACAGAGAGGAAACAGGCCTGTTCCTCTAAGCTGTATCTCTTTTTTGTGGCTTTCAGCCAGAAAAGCACAGAGCTTGACGTCACATGTAGATTTTGACATTAGTATGGCAGTTCTTACAATGTGCAGTGATGGCACTGATCAAATGAACTGATAGCCTTAGAGGATCAGATTATCTGTAACCTTTGTTTCAGTCTCCCACTCCAGCTCTTCCCAAAGATATTCCACAGTATTCCATCACCTTAGAGAACATAGATCCACTGCTCTGGATAATGCTGGGGGGCTTTCTATCCATCTAGCTGACACTTGACACTTTGTCTGCTATACAGCATGCACATAGATATCACATGTATTATTTTGTTCACTGTATTTCCACACATGGTGATATCTCAGTGTGCTATTATGAGGCATATGGTGAATCATTAATGTGAAAAGTGTTACAGCCCCTATAAAGCCATGCTGTAGGAGAACACATTCACTGATTTAACTATTCTAGCCTCCTGCATTTGATGACCTAAGGGTCAGGGACTAAGTGACATAATGCATTGCTAAGAGCAATAACAAGGTTCTGTCATCTTTACAGCAGCAGTCACCTTCATTAGTCGGTTTAGACATTAACCCAACTCTGATAGAATCATTTAAACAGTATTGTGCCAGTCATCTAGGGAATTTCAATGCCCAATTTGAAGGGCAATTGCCATGGTTTTGAAAGCATGATTGGAACCTCTGCGTCATCAGATAATTTCTATGATAATGGCGATTGGCTTGTGTTTTCTTTTTGTGTTCCTTATGGGATATGTTATGGTTAAATTATTTTTCACAGACAAAACTTCAAATTAAACTTGGCAATCACCAGATAGGTGCACCTTCAATGACATTAACTTCATTTATTACAAATGGAAATTACTTTGTGTTTTTAGAAAAGTGATCATTGGGTTGGCACATTGTCTAGTAAGGGCATAAAGCTAACTGAAACCTTGAGGCCAAAGAATAACCCATAGCAAAGCCACCATTTTCAATGGAGAAACCTGCCACTGGCAGCACTTTCACACTACAACCACACATCCAGTTCAGCCACTTTAGGAAAGTAGACAAAGTCAGAATCCACCAGGCCAAACTCAAGTACATAACCCATGGCACAATAGGAAGATGCAGAGGATGGCAGAAAGAAAAAAGGATCCAAGACCGGACAAGAAAATCAATGAGAGGAACATCATGAAGGCAAAATGAAACCAGGCCACAAATACAGTTACCTTTGAAGAAGCAAGCAGGCAATGATGAAAAAACCGATGGCACTGTTTAACAAGTTCATGCAGACTGGACAAGCTGTCCTAGATGACTGGCAAATAGGAGCCCTAGTCAAAATTTTAAACAAAGGCAATACCTCTACCACCAACTGCCAAAGAATTTAATTGCTTCTCAATGCCAGGGAAAGCATTTTGTATGGTCCTCCTTTCACAACTGTGCAACCAATGCCTGAGAGAAAAGCAAGCTGGTAATTTCAACAGTAGATCATGCACTGAACAAATCTTCAACCCCTAGAATATTATAGAAAAGTGCATCTTGACTTGACTTTTACTCATAACGCTGCTCTGTTACACTTTGTTACTCCATTACACTGTCATACTGCCCAACAACCTGGGCTGCTTTGTTCCATAACACTGCAGCCCTCTGACGGATGAATGTACTGTCTGTTGTGCTGTCTGTTGTCTGCACTTGTTGTCTTGTCTTGTCTTATGTTGTAACTTGTAACTTGTGTCTTATGTTGTCCTATGTCTTATGTTGTGTCTGTTGTTGTCCTATGAGTAGCACCAGGAGGAACGTTATTTCATTTCACTATGTACTGTGTATATGGCTGAAATGACAATAAAATCCTACTTGACTTGACTTGATCGAGTACTGACAATCACTTGGCGATCAGCTTTGTCTATTTCAAGAAAGCCTTTGACAGCATGCACCTGGAAATCCCTCTGGGGGATCCTATGCTGCTATTTCATACAGATAGCCTTCATCTCCATCATCAAAGCTCTGTACCAGTGATCAAGCTGCGGCGTTTAGACCAAATATGGCAATACAAATTTCTTAAATACAAAATTGTAGCTAGAGTCAGGCAATATTGCATTCTTTCTGTACTCCTTTTCCTTGTTGCAATGGATTACATCATCTGTTGAGCAGGAGCACACAAAGGGGTTGGTATCCACTGGACCAACCAAGTTTGTCTAGCAATCTGGCTGTTGGTGATGATATCATGCTGCTTGAGAAGGATGAAACAAAACTGCAGAGAGTAGTTGACGAAAGGCAACCAAAATAGGCCTCAGGATCAGTGCAGGTTAATAAAAGATCCTGAATGTAAACAAACACAAGGACAAGGAATCATGGTTGGACTGCAGCAGAATGAGGAAGCACAGAGATTCCCCTACTTAGGAAGTGCGATTGACCAGAATAGGGAAGCAGAGGCAGATATCAATTGCTATATTGGGAGGACTTTGGCTGTCTTCTGGAGAATTAATAAGATATGATCCTTGCTCAGCCATCTCTGTGGAGATAAAATTTCACTAGCTTGCCTCCATCTATGGCAATGAAACTTCAAAAGCAACTGCAAGCGTCAGCAAGAAGCTTGATCTTCCAACATAAAAGCCTATGCCGAATCCTCAAGATCTGATATTATAACCATATCACTGACAAAGAGGTTTTACTTGGAAAAGGTGCATGGAAACCCCAAAAATGGACAGTCAGGTTCACTGAATGGAGAATCATCAAATTCCAAGCACAGTAATGAAATTGGTAACCCCCGTGCCAAACGACCATGAGGATGTCTACAGAATCTGGAGAAGAATGTTCATACAGACCTGAAGGTGCTCAACAAAACTGGGACAAAACTGAGGCCCTCATCAAAAACAGAAAATGTTGGGAAACACTTGTTCAATTTGCTGTTTAAACAGGGTGGCTCTAGGTCTTAATAAGGTCTAAAATAAATGGATGATTTTAAGCAATCACTAAGTGATGACGCCGTACCTAAAATAATATTTATGCGATAGAACAATCATAAAGACAATTACGGAACAAAAAAAAATACAAAACTAAGTAAAATTGAATTTAAAAGTATGTGAAAGTGACTATTCTTGTTATTGCGAGGTCACAACACAGCACACAGTGAACCACAATGAAATTGGACCTCTGCATTTAACCCATGCACACAAACACCGTGCAGCAGTGGGCAGCTATGAAAGTGCTCGGGGAGCAGTGACAGGGACGGTACCTTGCTCAAGGGTACCTCAGGGCAACCTACTGGTAAGGAGTTTGAACCCACAATCTTCCGATCCTGTGGCCAACTCCCTAACCACCTCTGCCCCATGTAAATTTTAGTATGTTCGTGTTATCACTTAGGTAAAGTCTTGAGAAGAGTAAATCTAACAAATTTCTTCTAGTAAATTTGAATAAATATCATTAAAATAAAGTAATAATTTGTGGGATAATCACTTATCTTTTTATAAATGATTTTGCTTAAGGTTTCCTTTTACATAGACTGATTTGAAATAAATCTGCTGTGTAGCATTGTTATAACCTTAACCATAAACACATCATATGTCATATATTGTCATACTGTCAGCGGTAACTGTCATTGTGGATAACAAATGCCATGATACTATTACTGGAAATAAGGTACTGCTCACTTAATCATATTTTGAATTTGATTTTGACATCCAGCGATTATAAAAATAAAATATTCAGCATAAAATGATTTGTGGGCCATTGACTGAAGGAGCCACTAGAGTGGTGGAAACGAATGCTTCCATGCTTTCTGGTCTACCAAAAAATATCCCAGCCAAAAAATTCTCTTCAAAGCTCAGGTGAAAATATGGTCACCTTCAATAGATTACTTTTGAGAAGCCCACTAAACCTATTTAACCTTTTAACTACATAGCTATTAAAATTGATTTTATTCTGCACTTTGCCAACGTTAAAAAGAACACAATTGTCTTGAATTGAATGTCTTGAATTGTTCAATGACCAATTTACTTTTTTCTGTGTTGCTTTGAGGGGCTAAAAGAAAAAAAAATGTCAAAATGAGAGAGAAATCAGCCTAATCTCTGCTAGCAGCACTGATTCCCCTCAGACAAACAACAAAAACCAGTAGGCTCTCCTTTTCCTCTGACTTATTCATTTTCCCACCATGAAAAATTCTCCCAAATTTGACATGAAGCATGTTGCATTCATTACATCGTGTGCAGGTCCCCTTAGGACAGCACCGAGTAATGAGACTGGAGCTTGCTGCACTAAACGCCCCTCGCATGCTAATACACAAACAAACACATTGCTGATTACACACCCTTGATTCGTTCCCAGAATCTCTGACACATTTGTATATTCCCTCAATCACTTAAATGCATCTGATAGCAGTAGGGGTTGAGCACTGGTAGTGCCACTAAGCAGATTTCCACAATAAATGCTCTGTATTGGAGAAGTAGAGGTACCTTGCAATTGAGTTTTCTGCATAGACAATGTGCTGAAAAAAGCTAAAAATGATAAAATTATTGCATAAAAAATTATATTTATGCAAAGTTTTCAGCACATTGGCAACAGGGAAAACTCAGTTGCCATATATACAATATTTGTGTGTGTGTTTTTTTTTGTGTGTGAGTGTGTGTGAATGTGAGTGTGTGTGAAGATTCTCACTCAGCAGTTTGTTTACTGTCTCTGAGATAAATGTCCTCAAGATGCAAACAGACAAAGATGTACAAACACAATGAACAGTGATCATCTCTGTACATAAAGCTGTGTGTGTGTGTGGATGTGGATGTGTGGATGTGTGGATGTGTTTCTAGGGACGTGTGACTGCGAGTGAGAGTAAAAAAGTATATGGATGTGCACTTGGCTTCTTCTAGGCCTTTAGTTTAGGGGCATATTCTGATAAATTCCCCAGTAATTCATCTATGTCTATGTCCTCACATATATCAGAGGACAGCTTGTTTGAATGGTGAACTGCTCCAGAATAAACCATTCTATTGGCAATACTTTCATATGGAGATCCCAGCTATAGAGATATTCAGGCAATGTGGGATTCACTAATCAAAATGGGCTAAAGGTGTGATCAGGATCTGACATGCTGAAAAGAAAAACTAGAACCCTTATGGGACAGGTAAGCTGTTTTGACCCTTGAATAACATTGCATTAAATTATATAATAAAGTAATGCAACCATAATTCCACTTCCCTCAGTGCTCGTATTATCACATTATGATTTGAATTTGAGGAATCTATGTATTCCCTCTACTTAGCATCTGAAGTTGTACAAATAAACTTTTTAAAAATAAAACTTATGATGAGCAGTTGTATCACTGAGAACAATCACACGCACATCAATAATTTGATTCATATTACAGCAATTATGTGATTCTGGCCATGGAATTCACATACTCTGATAAAGATCAGATTATATCTGCTATCAGATTTTAGAGGCCTGGATTTTTGGTCAGTAATCAGATTTTTGGGAGGATATATACTCTTACAAGAGCAGAAACAGCCAGATAAAAAGTAAGAATGATCATATTTTGTGCAATTTGAAGCAAACTTCCACGTAAATATTTGTCAGTAAATATTCCCAATGTTAACTGGATATATATCTATGTTCACAGGAAATGTATTTCGTGGTGTGAGTTTGGTGAGTTTTCAGTATTTTCAGATCACTAAAGTGCTTGTAGACATGTTAAATGGATTATGGCTAAAATCGAATGTTCTGTGTTTATCAGATTACTATAGCCAGTGAACACATTCATTGTATGTGTTTGGTTTAATAAGAAGGATTTTTTTGACGATGGTGTAGGTGTGCTAAAAGATGTATGTGGAACTTCACTGTGTTTTTATGTGTGTGTGTGTGTGTGTGTGTGTGTGTGTGTGTGTGTGTGTGTGTGCTTGCACATTGAATTTCTTTTACTAGAACAGTATTAATTCAGGATGGTACCCACCCCCTCCATATGTTTGTGTAAATGTGTGTTATGCCTGCATATGTGTTTTCGTGTAGAGAAGTGTGTGTGTAGTGTTAGTATACTACTCACTGTCTGCATGTGTGTGTGTGATCAGCAGGAGCAGTAGCAGCAGCAGTCCAGCCGCTCTGGGCAGACGAGTCATCTGTGTGTGACAAGGCAGCATGGCCTGTGGCTCACACTCCATACACCCAGCACACACTTCACCTACCAGATCACACTACCATCTACAGGAACCTATAGAAAGAGAGAGGAAGAGAGGAAGAGAGGGAGGGAGAGAGAGAGAAAGAGAGAGAGAGAGAGAGAGGGAAGAGGGACACAAGAGGGACTCACATCAGAAAAAAGCTTATTAATTTGAACGTTTTACAATGAACAAAGATCATTTTACAAACACACACACACACACACACACACACACACACACACACACACACACACACACACACACACACACACACACACACACACTTTAGGCTATAGGTGCAAGGATTTTAAACACTAACACATACGACCTCATACGAACTCTTCCATGATGATTTGTTCAGCTACACTTAAACCCACATAAAGCACTTTATCTAATTAACACAGTGACATCATTCACTCACAGCAATGACAGAGGAGTGTGAGCATGAATAATGTAATGATCCTAATGGGCTTAATATAAAGCACTGGTTAATTAGACAGTTTATCGTACTATAAAGCTAAAGACAGATAAATAGCTTTTTTTTCTTTTTTAATAAAAGAGATCAATGTAATAAGTAAACACTATTACTGTTTCAAAACATTCCATTCACCGTATGGAGGCCACATAAGCGCAAAAGTACAAAAACAGCTTATATTGGTTTTGAAAATTTTATTCCAACCATTTAGGTTTTATCCAGAATTGTACAATACAGCTGAGCCAATCAGAGGTCTTTTTAAAGTGACCTCTGTCACTTTATTTAAAGTGAAAGTAACATCATTGTGAAACACATCACATCACACAGTGAACTACAATGAATTTTTTTCTCTGCATTTTACATGCATGATGTATGCATCATGTGCAGCAGGTGGCAGCCATACATACAGCACCTGGAGAGCAGAGTTGAGGATGGTGCCTAGCTCAATGGTACCTCTACTACTGAATCTACTGATCCAGGATCTGAACCCACGACCTTCCGATCCTGGGACCTGGTCCCTAACCACTAGATCACCGCTGCTCCATATACCAGTTCTAAAGGAATATTTCAGTAACTAATGTTGATGCTTTTGACAAAGTAAACAATGGATGATATCATATCATAAGTAGACCAGGGAATATTTGTAATGGAATGGAACAAATGTAGTATTTAGGGCCTTTAACAACAGTTTGTGGCAAGTGTGTGATAATTTAAGCATTATGTGTGCAAAGTCATGTCTGTATGTATGCATTCATTTATTTACATTGGCTTTAATGCTCATTACATTACATATGCTTACACCTCTTTGGCACATAAATGCTGTGAGTGAATGATGTCACTGTGTTAATTAGATAAAGTGCTTTATGAGGGTCTAAGTGTAGCTGAATGAGTTGGCCATGGAACAGGTCCCAAGAGAGTGTTTCTAACTTAGCTGGTAGGAGCCCTTACACCTCCAGCCTTGGACAGTTCTGTGAGTGTGTGTGTGTGTGTGTGTATGTGTGTGACTCCAGGGATTTGTCTTGCTAATAGGCCATTTGGTGAGGGATACAACCTCTACCCCCCAACTCCCTGTAGGACCCTCTGTCCCTGGTTTTTAGGCACACAGCTTTTGATTAAGTTGCCTCTCATACCTATTAACCAGCCACTCTAATCGTCTAAGTGCCAAACCCCCAGCCTACGCCAAATTAATCACTCTCATACACTCACATTGAACAGACAGCCGCCGTCTGATGAAGAGGAAGACAAAGCTTTGACTCATTGTTTTCCTTTCTCTTAGGTTGATTAATCATACACTTAGTCTGAAAAAGATTTAGCAGTTTGGCCAGAAATCAAATATGTACAAATTTACCCTCAGGTCAAAAACCTTAGCAGCCTAGAAGCTTGTTTCAGAGGTTTGATTCTAGTTTTATTAAGACATATAAAGATAACAAAGACTTTGTGGTGCAATGGGTGCTGTCATCTTACAGCGAGAAGGATCTTGGAGGATCAGATTCCTAGAGGGTGGCTTGGGTCCTTTCTATGTGGAGCTTAAAGATTCTACTCTTGGGCTTTCTCTCACAGTTCAAAGACATGTATGTCAGGTAGAACTGAGATGCTACATTACCCCCTATGTAGGAACACCCCTTAGATATGCAAGTGGCTGTATCTGTCTGTCTGTGGGGGCCTGAAATGAGATTTGATTCTAATGTCATATTAAAATGACCTTAAAAGCAGGGTACTGAAAAATTCTAGGGCTTCTTTTAATTAGTTTTTGCAAGTGAAGTCAATTCTGGGTTATTTAGGGCTGCAAACTGCAAACACATGTGTATGTCCTAATACAAAAACATATTTGCAACCCCCTCAAGTATCTTGATGTGTTCTTAAGAATGCATTCATCTAATTAAAAGCAGTGCCCTCCATAATGTTTGGGTCAAAGACACATTTATACTTGGTTTATCCCTCTACTCCTCAGTGTTAAATTTTCAAGTGCACTATTTTGTTTCCCTGACATGAGAGGGACAATGTATAAAAAGCGTTGTAATTTCTACATAGCGACATTGAAATGCATGCAAATATTGTTAAATTAAGCTCTGGAATGTGCACTATAATCATGTCCAAATTGTTTCGTCTTCAGCAAACACAAATGTGGTTTAGAGTTTAGATTTTACACTTTCTAGAGAAACCTCTAGAGAAATCTATACTTGTTGCAAGAGCCATGAATAAAAGTTATACCATTATTTAAGATTACATTATTGCCTTCGCAGTTGCTGGTATTACATTTTCTAACATTGGTCAAAGAGCTCTAGCAACTGAATGTTCTGTTTTGCTCTGACAACTATGGGAAATCATACACCTGGAACTAGCTTACCTTTGATTAGACCAAGAGCTTCAAGACAGACACACGCTTCAGCAAACACTGAGGCCCTGAGCACACAGCTGCTCAAAGTAGAGACACACACTCATTCACCCTGCACACACTCCAGTCTGCTTGGGAACACAGTGCACACACAGAAGCCTGCCTGCTCTCTGCTTTGCTAAAGAAAACACGTCTTTCTGTCTTGGATGCACATTGTGATTCAGCCACCACTGCTTAATCAAGCTCTGCGAAGAGGAAATTTTGTTTAAACTAGAGCTCGACCTCTTTTAATGCTTTAACTCCAAGCCTGAATTCAGTAAATACAGTCAATTATTCAGTAATTATTGCAGAGCTGATGTTTATGTGTTCAGTAATCCTATCAGCCCCATATTAAGATCTTTCTGCTTTTGTATACCTTGTATTGCAGAATCATGTGACTTTTTTCATAATATAAGTGACAGTAATATCAAAATTCCATAATAAAAAAAATCCATAATAAAGATGGTTAAAACATGTTTTAGAAAATGGGTGGAGTAGTGAAATTCTGTAATCAACTGATCAACTGATTGACTTTTCTGTAAATCTATGCCATGGAATGATTTAGAGTACCAAAAAACCTGCTACTGAGCCCAAAATCTTTAGTTTTATAAGGCGCCTTAATGCCTTAATGTTTGAAGAACCAGCCACTACAAGACAACAAAGAAATTCCCCTCTTTGTATCTATTTGATGAACAAGGGACTGAATAAAATTATGCCAAAATATTAGGAAATATTTTGCCAGGATTTTATGCCAACTTTTATGCCAAACAATGTTAGTTTCAGACCACTTTTAAAACATTTAAGATACATATTTAGAACGAAACAAAAAGTAAAGACATCACAGTTTTGGAGAACAAGATTACACTCTCCATATTTCCTACTTGCAAGGCGCACCTTGGCAACTGCTGGTTTCGTGAGAAGAGCAAACAGAAGAGAGAAAGAGAGAGAGAGAGAGAGTGATAGAGAGAGAGAGAGAGAGAGAGAGAGAGAGAGAGAGAGAGAGAGAGAGAGAGAGAGAGAGAGAGAGAGAGAGAGAGAGAGAGCAGCTGCTGGGCAGATAATGGAGGAGAACACCACACTGAAAGAGTGTGTGCGTTGAACACAGCTTCAGTTCCCTGCTAATGTCTCCTGGCAGGCCAGAGATGCGAGGAGCCCTTCTGAGAGGAAAAGCAAGTTAACTATAAAACGACTGCTTCATTTGTGCTGCTTAACTTTCTTTCCATCTGCATCCACCTATGCTGCGGTCTCTCAGATTCAACACAACATACAAAAGAGCAGTGGCAACACAGGCACACCTCCTCAAAATGCCCCTAAGGGATCAAGCTAAAACCATTTAAAGACCATACAGTATTCACACCATGACAATGACACCTGTGACATCAGGGGTCTCCAGTCTCAGAGAGCACTTGTAAATTCCCTGACTCAAGGCATCTGTTAAGTGGTAGGTTTAATAGCTAAGTCTGAAAAAGCGAGCAACCAAGATGGGACCAGATCTGTGCATCTCTTATTGAAGCTCTTTTAAGCACTACTACATCTGCACAATCCTGTAGGGATTTTCAGGGCAATGGGAATCATTCTATTCAGAAGAATTATGGGCTAAAAAGTCTACATTCAGTCTACGTATTGTACAGAGAGAGAGAGAGAGAGGAGAGAGAGAGAGAGAGAGAGAGAGAGAGAGAGAGAGAGAGAGAGAGAGAGAGAGAGATTAAAGCTTAGTGTATACTCAATGCACTAATCAAATTTCATGTTACCAATTAATAATAAGCATCACCCAACCAGAATTTACCAGTTATGTGGTAGGTTAGTTGGTCAACTTTAGTAAATAAAAGACCTGACATTATGTGGACTAGTGTGTTTTTTTTTCCTACTGCATCCCTGTCTTTTCTGAGTTATCTTATGAGTAAAAATGTAAAGGTTCGAATCAAACCAAATTTTTAACTGTAAAGCGTCTGAATGAGTCCATGATCTAAAATGAAAAAGTAAATCTCATATGCTCTCATATGCAAGATACATATGCTTTTATGTTTAGAGATACAGTAAATCATAGCATTATTATACATAGATGCAATAAATTAATTTCTGATAAAAAGGCAAGAACCTTTTGAAGGTCAAATACATATGATGTTCACCTAATATATGGAATTATTTTTTTTTCTCAAATTGAATGTACAATAAGGTAAAAAAAAAAGATAATGGAAGACCATTTACAATGAAATATTATCACAATGTACAGAACAGTGTCTATTTTCAAATGGTGTATAGAAACAAGGTTTTGAAATAAGCAGCACTATACAGTGTTGTGAACAGGTTTTGTCTTTTTCTAATTCCTTCTTTTTTTATTTTACTGACCTACAAAAATAAAATACAAAAATAGTAAAAAAAAAAAAAAAGAAATCAGCATTTATTTATATTAAATGCAAAAATTGTATCCAATCAAAAACCGGCAAGGCAAAGAACATTGCCAAAATGTTTTTGATTATTGAAGTAAAAGGATTTGTTCCATCAATGACAATATAACAAATATAAAGCTTTATTAGAACTTTTTGGAACTTTAGTGTTATTGTTCTGACCAGCTGAAGAAGGCAAAACAGAAAAAGGGCATAAGCACAGCAGACCTTTTGATCTCTGACTTCAGGTGTTTTAAGATATGTTCATAAGATGCACTGATTAAAATCCAAATCCGGCACTGTATGATTTATTGGAGTGTGGCTTTCACAGTGATGATGGCTCAAAAAGAACCCTCAGCTGTTCTTCATTCATTACTGATGGAATGATGGATAATCTTACATAATCCCTAAAGTGAAAAGCTGATTGCTGAATGCATCAGCCTCTACTCAGCTTCAGCTGAAAATAATTCACCATGGGCAAAAACAACTAAGACACAATTAGGGACATGCTCAGTGAATGCTAAGCATGTGTACATGTTTCGTTTTTGCCAGTTAGATGTACATTCGATCATACAAGTCATAGCCTATACATTTTAAAAGCCTTTTTCTTAATTATGTCGGATATTCAAGTCAATGAAATCAAATCAAAGCCAAAGGCAGAGTGAGGAGAGTCCTCCTGCTTATTTAATCCTGTCAACATTATTCGTCTGCTATTGTCACTCACTCACTTTTTTGTTAAATCCCTCAGAATGGGGGTTAATGCCCATGCCAAGAATTACAATCTTACTCAGCTTTAAGCAAATTGAATGAAACATTTACCTCAAATGAAAGCCAAGGCCAAAGAAGGAGAGGGGAAAAAATATACTACTTCATAAAATTGCCTGGAAAGCTTTTGTGTTATGCAGTGTCCTAGAGAGCCTAGATTAGGCGCTGACCTCTGAAGGACTGGGTTAATAGTGAAACTATTCTATCTAGTGAGGAGTAATAGCAAAGCATAATTCAACTCAAAATATCACACAATACATCACAGTTTCTTACTATTGTACAGTTACCTATGATTCAGATTCATAACATTGTATTTAAAGAGCAAAACTATTTAAAATAGTATAAAAGTAAAAAGTAAAGTAAAAAGTATTTATGAATAAACTATGTTTATACCCTACAACATAAAATACTTCATTTCAGCCACTTCAGTCACTTCATTTGTTGCATGTGCACAGTAGATTTAAGTGGTATACAACACAATACTAGACATTGCACTTGATATTTAAGAGTTTGTTAGCTTAAAAACATGCGCCAGCAGTACCACATCTAAAAGTAAAGTATTAAAAACTTCCATGTGGCGCACCCACTAACAGTTGGCCCAATCATTGAGAAATTGTGAGGGCCAATGGTTCTCATTCCCTGTTACAGCGATGCCAGCCGGTGCAGAAGTCTGTTGTTTGACTTGACAGAATTGCCAGTTACTGTTCTCCTCTAAGTGTGTTAAGCTGTCTAAAGTTTTTTTTTTTTTTTGGTATTTGCAGCACAACAAAAAATCCAGTAGCACTTTTATTTGATTTAGGGGAAGTTGAGGTTGCATCCCTTCCTTACTGGGGCAAAATAATGTTTAATTGGCTCAATCTTTTCAGTCTCACTCAAATTACCCTTGTATACAAACAAACCTTTGTCTGATTAACTTGAAATTATTGTAAAATAAGTAGGGAGAAAAGAAAGCCAAAAACTACAGAGAAGTATACAATTCTATCTAACCAAGTATTATAGTGCATGCATTATAGTCATAGTTAAAATTCATTGTAGTATAGTTTAGTGTCTTCCAGGACACCTGATCCAGACAATGGTCAGATGAACTGGGGGTGCCAATGGAGGGGAAATGCTTAGATCACATAGTCCAGGGAATCTGGACTGTATAGTTACAGCAAAAAAAAAGTAAATGTAGCATTTACTTGTTTAGATGCCTTTGTGTCTTCTATACTGTTATTGAGCATGTTCATAAAGGGAAACATGCTGATATCTCCTCCCTGCAGAAGAGTTTTGCATCCTGAAGGGGTTCACTCTTCCACAGTAGGATCCCTCTCTATCTTCTTCATCTATGACCTCTCACCCCTTGAAGAAAGGAGTTGTAGGATATGCTAAAAGAGGATAAGCTGGGACCTGGAGTAACCTGTCCTATACAGGTTTGTGTTCTCCTGCATTAATACACCTGCTTCAGCTGAGGACAACTTGATAATAAAATGCTTGTCTCCAAAGTGCTCCAGGACCATGGCTGGAACCCAGTGGATAAAGAAATCACTTCTATAATCAGGAGATTGAGAATAACTTCAAAATTAAGTGTAAAAGTGTATTGTTTAGAAATTTGAGATGCAGAACAAAATGTGTCTTAGGGGAACATTTATTAAAATGAAAAGATGTTAAAAGATGTTACAATGTAAAAAAAAAATGTGTTAACTCAGGAAGAGCAGAGAAACAATCCAATTGAACATACTCTTGCTTTATTCTGCACCTCTACTTTTGCTGTCATCATTCCATTTGTTCAACAAGCATTTTCCTCCATTATTTATAGTACAATCTTCCAAAATGATCACACAGATCTTACAAAAAATCATGATTTTAGTTTTTAACACTTTTATTTCATAATCAATTTGATGACTAATAAGCTTTGATGATTTATCCCTACTGCCCAACAGTTAACTGGCTACTTTATGACTGGAGCCCTGAGGTCTGTAATAACCCAGAAACAGTTCAAACAAATAAAACTGACATGTTACAGCTCATGTACAGACAAATGAACAAGAGTAAACTACACCAAAGACAAAGCAGAGATACATGGCAGCAATCAGCATGCAGGGGAGAGAAACTAGAAAAACTGACTACAGGCTGGGGGCTAAGGGTAGATCCTGCTTAGCCAAAAGCATCTAAAGCAAGTGTCTATTTGATGTTCAAATCCTCTTTATTGCAAACTGCAACACACACACACACACACACACAAACACACACACACACACACACACACACACACACACACACACATACAGAGCTGTCTCTCCAGAAGACTAATAGTGCTCATCACTAGCAGCCAGGTGCACCATTCAGCTACCCCCTCCAGCTGCGCAATCCAGCCAGATTTGTGGCTTTCAAGTGCAGAGCAATAGAGTGAGATTTGTAGCTGCAGCAGGAATGTATATGTCTCTCTCGCTCTCTCTCTCTCTGTGTGTGTGTGTGTGTGTGTGTGTGTGTGTGTGTGTGTGTGTGTGTGTGTGTGTGTGTGTGTGTGTGTGTGTGTGTGTGCATGTGCGTGTGCGTGTGCGTGTGTGTGTGCGTTTGCATGTGCGTGTGTGTGTGCGTGTAGGTGTAAAGGCTGGAACAGTGGGACACTGATTGCATGGAGAGAACTGTTACATTAAAGCCAGGCTTCAATATTAGCACTAAAGAGTGCTAAGGTGTTTCCTACTGGCTTATGTTTGAAAGACACACATGCACACTCTTAGATTTTGGTATTTCTGGGTTCTGCATAACAAATACTACAAGTAGAAATATACAAATAAATAAGCAGAAATATGATTATGGGGTATGCAAATATGCAGCTCTACTAGTATGTGCATGCAGCTGTGTGTGTGCGTGTGTGTGTGTGTGTGTGTTTAAGAATATGTGCCATACTCCAAACATAAGAGACATAGAAAGCCTTGCATCCAGTACAAATTAAAACACAAACACACAAAGCACACTTTGTACTTGTTTTTATTAGCAGTACTCTCCCTGCAGTGCCCCACTGTTCTAGCGTTCTAGCTGTTACCCTTACAGCCCCAACACTCAGGGTGGTGTTGGTCTAATGGTAGGATATTTGCCTACGGATCTATAGGTTGCAAGAGGTTGCAGGTTTAGCCTCACTTCTAGCACTATCACAATTGGGTTCCTGAGCAAGACCCTTAACCCCGAGTTGCTCCGGGGGGACTGTCACTGTTAGGAAATGGAAGTCTAAATGACTAAATGCTGTAAATGTAACACATATGCAAACCAAATTGATGACTTTAATGCATAACAGTGCTCAAATAATGAATCTGTAGTGAGTGCAGATTGTGGGGTTTTCAGCAGAAGCAGAAAGAAAGTAGGCCACTTACACTGTTAAACACTATTCTTCTCTAAGCTCACACATATTGTTTACCCTGCCAAGGGAAAAAAAACCTTCCAAACACATTCATTATCTGCCGCTTGTCCCAAACGGGGTCGCGCCGGTGTCCAATCCAGCGCACACAGGGCAAGGACGGGGGACGCACCCTGGACAGGTCGCCAGCCCATCGCAGGGAGGAGCGGGACAGGGACGGCACCTTGCTCAAGGGTACCCCAGGGCAACCTATTGGGAAGGGGTTCGAACCCCCAATCCTCTGATCACGTGGCCGACACCCTAACCACTAGTTTTTTTTATATGAGTGATTTCTATATAGTTTGTAAAAGGCTCAAGACTGCACACATTACACACTTTGCACTGAGAACAGCACAGGTGCTAACAGTGGTGAGCGGGTCTGTGACCTTCAGATGATCCAAAGGAACAGCATACATTTCCACTGTATCTGCATAGGTGATGATACTCAGCAACTCAATACTTTTTGGGCAGTTTTTTTAATTCATTTTAGTAAGATTTTAGTATGGATAATTTCAATAGCTGAATTTGAAGCACTCACCTATTTAGTGTATGTAACTAAGACTGTCTTTCATTTATTAACACCAAAAAAAAAAGTGCTACTGTGTGGCACCAAAACCACTAAACCAATCTAGAACATACACCGATAAAGGCAGCCACAGCAATCATCTACAATCATCTGTGACCTCTAACATTTTAAATATCCATTTTAGGCAAAGAGGCAATAAAGTAGAGTTAAACACTTCTGACAAGCTAATTACAGGAAAAAGTAAAAAGAGAGAGAAGTAGACTGACAAAGAGAGAGAAAAAACAAAAAAGAGAGGATGAACAAGAGACAAATGAAAGGAAAGTGAGACAGAGAGCTAGAATAAAACTTAGGCATAGTGAATTGTTTGCAGACTTTTAAGGACACTTCACATTTGCAGGATAGGTATTTAAGTTCAGCAGAGCTGACAGCAATCTGTCTTCAGCATGGCTAGTCTAATTTAACTTTCTGAGTGACCAAGGGGGCAGTTACTTTTACACTTGGAGAGGCTGTGAGAAAGAGAGAGAATAAAACGGGGTAAAGAGAAGAGAGAGTGGGAGTGGGAAACTTCCAACAACAAAAAGCATCTTCATCTATTCTTTTAAAGCAAGTCTGCCAAACACACACACACACAAACACACACACACACACACACACACACAAACACACACACACACACAAACACACACACACACACACACACACACACACACACACATACACACACACACACACACACACACACTCAACAGATGCAGAAAGAGAGAGAGAGAGAGAGAGAGAGAGAGAGAGAGAGAGAGAGAGAGAGAGAGAGAATCAAAGACGGGAAGGAGTAGACAAGCCCACAGGTACACACACTATCAGAACACACCCGCTGTGGAGGGACAGTATAGGATTTATGAAATAACTTTGCCCCCAATGCACAGGAGTTAAGGGTATAATTACACTAATAAGGGCAGAGGAGATGAAAAAGGAGAGATGGAAGCAAACAACATATTGTGTTTGGCAATATATTTTAGAAATATTAATGGAAAAGACATAAACTGTCATACAAAAGCAGAATCCAGCCTTTATATTTGGCCATGCTTCTTGTTTCTTTAACATCATAACAAACCAAAAAAAGTTTTAGGCTCCGAAACTGTTCAATCAGGATTAAAATGCTCTCTCTTGCCCAAACTAAGAGCATAGATAAGACCACAAGCATACAAGCCTTACCCAATAAAACACATTGCTGCAGATAGTCAGTCATTAAGTTTGTCACATTCCTCAAAATTTCATTACCTTTGACTGTTACTTAAGATAATTAATGTTTTGTCTGATCAGTTTCATTTCATTTTTTAATATACATCCATTCTTGTAGATGAAGTCAAAGAAGTAAATAGTAACAGGCATTTGAGGGGAACTGGAACTCTGCATCTGACTGTTGTTTTTTTTTTTACTTTTTTGCTGATTTCCTTGACATTATGGAGAGTATTCCTACACACTGTAAATATTTGTCTGACAGCTTTATTCAAGATGCCAAATAAACTACCAACACATTCTGCTAATTTCTGACATGTTTACACCTCGGCTTACTGTTAATGCCACTCTCATAAAGAAGAGGCAGAGAAATGTGGTGCCACTCTGGTATCAGGGAAAATGATTTATGTGTAATTAAGGTTAAGGACATGAATAACTAAACAACTCTGAGCAAATGAGGTTTAATTATTAATCAGATATCAGTCCTGGTCTGGATGAAATGGTGTAATGAGGGCTATAATACCGCTGTAACACAACAGCAGAGGAGACTGTTTTGAGATGATACGGCTTAAAATAGTTGAACAGTTTGATCTCATGCCCATCAAAGACCTACAGAAACAAATCCCTTCTAAGATTGTTATCAAATACTAGGCAAAACCAACTGTAATGTCATAGCACTTTTTTTTTCTGGGAGTGTAAATATATTTTATAAAAAGTACAATATGCAATGGCTTTTATGAAACACATTTACAATTTCAGTTACAAGCAAGAAGCTGAAACGTGGAGCTATTAAAAGAGATTGCCATAGTTTTCAATAAACATTAAATTGCCAAAATTAAATGGCTGTCTTTATAATTGTTTAATTTATATTCTGTTATTTTACATTTCATATCAGCCACATTGTTTTAGTTTACCAGTACTTTGTAATAAGAGTGTTTTAGTCTTGCAAATCATAAACGTATATAGAATAAAAGCTCTCGACCTTAGACCTGGACATTTACTCTTTTTGTAAATGGCTGCCCTGTACCAGTACACAACACAGATGTCTTGTAACAACAAATCCTTGGCGGCCACTCAGCTTCTGAATAGCTGCATCTGCCAATGAGAGACTGCCCTGCACTCAAAAGCCTTGTGTCATTCCAGCTCCATTCCAGCGTCTGAGTGTTTTACTGCCCCATTCAGTCGTATCAAAAGCTTCCATAAAGCTGTCAGCAAACTCAATGCAGCAGAACCAACACTGATCTACAGCCTGGTACACAATAATGAGTTAATGATTCGCCAAGAGTGACCTAGCCTCCTTGTGCACCCAGCCAAAGTAGCCCAAAACATCAGACCTTGATAAACTGCATGCTTACTAGAATCCCAGCACTAATGTAAATTATACTCAGTGTCCAGATTTATAATAAGCAGGGAATTACGCCAGCATCTCCATTTCTCTCTGTCGACTCCACAAATCAGGAGCTGGGTCCCATGCAAACCTGACACAAATATTAGTGCCTGGGCTAAAGATTTGAAAGACAACCATCTTTCACTCTAAATGGAAGATGAACCAATGGCAACAGACAATTTTTATTCAGTAAAGTACAAGAAAAAATTTGATCCTAAATCAAGCAGTGATAATGAATCAAAAAGTTACAACAGAGCAAATGAGCTCATTAGATGGAATTAGAACTTCTTTCCGAGTCTTGTAGACTGTGTGAACGCACATTTTTTTTTGGCTCCAACATACATAAAGTAGATTTGCTCTGTTAGCCAGATAACTTCAAGTGTTGCCTGACCAATTGGAGCAAATGTACAAAGCTGTAAATTGCAAAAGAGGGCTATCAACTCCCAATCACCATAACCACTCTGATTTCATTGACCTATTTTGTCCTCCAAATGACCTCATGACTGAACACTTTAAGCTTCCTACTACTTCTCCAAAAATGAAAATCATATCAGCATTAGCAGTGCAAAGAAATGGATGAAATTAAAGAAGAGCACATCAAGAGCACATCAAGAGCTTGTCAATCTTGTTGTGAGAGCTGAACCATTGTGAACCAGATGTCTATTGAACAACTCTGTTGCTCAGTCATGCAAGTTGTAGAAACTGCGCACTTGTGTGTACACTACTGTGTTAAAGAGCAGAAAAAAAACACAAAATGATGATTAAAGGAAAATGAACAGTGAAAAATATACAAAAAAACAACACAAAGGTAACCAAACATGATCAATAACAAGTCTCTTAAATAAAGCAATTGTGAAATATAAAGCAAAATCTGATCCTAAAAGTAGGTTATCCTTACCCACTTTCAATGTAGGGGTAAGCCAAGAAATCCATTACTATTAAATATGACAAAGTTTAGAAAATGACAGTGCTGCTTTGCTGAATGCTGTTAATAGGCTCCTTTTAACTGGTCTATATTCTATATTCTTTGTAAATGGATTATATCCCAGCCTTATTACAATGGGGTTGACCCAGTCAGCAGAGAGATAATAATTATTAAAGCGAGCAGCTTTCTCAGTTCCTCTAAAAGCTTAAATAATGTAACTTCACATGTCACATATTACTTTTGTGGATATGTAATAATAAACTCAAATATTTTTCAGTGTATTTTTTTTTATTCTGATGTAGGTTTATGTGTTTAAAAGGTTTGGTGATAAATGAAACTTTTATGTAGTACTAATTCACATTACGGTGCAGCGGTGGCCTAGTGGTTAGGGCGTTGGCTGTTTGTCACAGATCACTCCTGCCATTTGTCTCCACCCATTCCAGCCTGCCTGAACTCTCTTTTTCACCTCTCATCCACACTCCCCATCACTCTGAACTGCTGATCCCAGCCTCTAGGGATGCACAAGCCAGTGTATTTCTTCGTGCCTCGTCCCTTGTTTCCCAGGCCCAGATAAATGGGGAGGGTTACATCAGGAAGGGCAATCTATTGAGTAGATTAATTTACAGAAACAGGAATAAATATTTACCCAACAATATAAAATGCAAAATACTTACATAAAGCTGTTCTGAACACTCAGTGTGCAGTCTTTCCTTTTGGAAAGAAAGAATAAAACAGCATTTTTGCCAAACTCAGAAATTTCATTAAAAAAATGAGTTAGTATAAAAGTATTAGTCAGCAGCAAAAGATTTCAGTAGCCGAGTATCCCACTTCTCACTCTCCCTATTAGTGAAGATGATCTTTAGCATTCAGTGAACATTAGAGTGAAGCTAATTTCTAACCCTAACCAACTGAGCAATATGAAAAGTCAAAAAATGTAAAACAGTTATACACTGCTTTACAATGAAAAGAACCCTGAGTTAACTGAAGTAAATGCACTTGCCCAAAGCCACAAGGGCCTCTGCATTGATTGGCAGATGACAGTATTATTTAATTTAGCTGACAGCGATTTGGCTCTCGGAGATTAATCACACACGATCACGAGACGTGTTTGACATCCCGATTAATCAAAATGCAGCAATCGATAGCCCCTGGAGGCTGAACCAAGCCAGACGTTTTTGGATCAACTTTGCAATTAAAGCGATGACAAACAGCCAGGGCATCGGGATGTTTTCATACAAGCATCTGTGTCAGCCTCATTCTGTATACAAGTTCAACAGTTTAATTGTGGCTTTTCTAAGGGTACATCAGAAGCAACAAGAAGCCTAAGTTGAAACTAATTGAATTAGCTGTCACAATAAGTGCGTTTGATTAAAGAAATGCCTTTATAAAAAAAAAAAATAATAATAATTTTTTGTCTTCGAATTGCCCCGGGGCGTAGTAGATTCGTCAAGACTTATTTGAAAATTCAAGTGCCAACTCAACCCATTTGAAATGGTGTCTGGGATGATTTACAAGAACAAAATTATTTAATCAGTAATTATATTTTAATTAGATAATTCTTGCCTATCCTTGACCAGTCAGTCTTTTACTTATATACAACAAAGTAATAAGGTTTAAGACTTATGTAGGCATGCAGATTGCTCTTTTCTAATAAGTAGTTGCAAGATTCACTTAGAAATGAACTTCTGTGCAAAACCAAAGAAACAAGAATATCAGGCAACACATATCTTGGCTAAAAGCCTATATTTGGCCTAAAGAGAAAATCATTTAGACTAAATTTATTCTTTCACCAGAGGAGTCCTGTAAGCTTGTAGGACAAACATGATACATAATCCAAAATAAACAATAACATGCAACACCTGACAAGCAGAATAGGGGTGATGCTGCCTTGTTCGATGTACTGTTGTTTCTTTTTACTTTTGGCTACTTAAATGATAGCTTAATTAGACTATCTGTCAGAGGCACTGGAGCCTGCCGGTTTATGAGCGCAGGTACTCTACCAGCACCTCCCTTGAGTCTACACTCTATTAAAACTAAATACAGCTCTGTGTGCCCGTCAAACACTAAACAATAAAGCCACATGACATAAATATCAGGCTGCCAGTGGCACAATGAGACAGCTAGAGAAATCTCCCAGCATGCACCACTGCCAATCTCACACACATTGCTGCTAACAGACATACTGTCTGGACACACACTCCCCAGGGACCAAGCACAGTGTGGGGCTTCACACACACACACACACACACACACACACACACACACACACACACACCACACACACACACACACACACACACACACAGATGGATATTAGCTATCCTTAACTGCTAGGAGTGACCATCACTGTCACCAGTCTTACACCCAGCATGTCCTCCCACACTTTAAGCACACACACACACACACACACACACACACACAACACACACACACACACACACACACACACACACACACACACACACACACACACACACAAACACACACACACACACGCACACACACACACCCAGAAGCACCTGCACTTCTGAAGCCTCAATTGCTTCCTTCTCTCCATGGAAATAAGAAATCATGGTCTTTAGTATAATTCAAGTATATTTACGTTGAATTATATCTTTATATCTCAAAAAAGCCAAAAATGGTCTAAAAAAACAAGTGACTGCTCTGTCTTACAATTGTGAGTTCAGTGAACACTGGACTTTAAAAATTATAAGTGCAAATAAGCAAATAAAAGCTAAACTCCATCAATCTGTTAACCCTGCAAGTACAAACCCTCCTCCATCACAAGTTTACTACAGGCATGACCCACCTTTGATTTATTTATGTGTTTATGTGTATATTTGTTAGACCCATTTAAAAGAAAGGACAATGACTTCAGATACATTTGTAAAATAGCGATGTTGTAGGCCTGGTGTTGCCCAGATCTGCCGGATGAGGATTAACTATTCAAAAGCCATAAATGAGAAGGGGGAAGTGAAGAGGCGCTTATATTCCCTAACACTCATAAATCATTCCATCAGAATGATACTTTCACGGCTCATAACAAGGTCCTCCTATGGGAACCCTGCATTTATATCATGGCCCTTTCACCTGTGTGCAAACACTCACACAAAAAAAAAAAAAAAACACTCAGCCCTAATAGGGTCAGCATGCTCCTGTTTCCAACATTTTCTGTAATTCCAACAGAATCAATTATCAGCCTAATTTTTTAAATAGTTAAAAAAAAAGAAACACTGGTCACTGGCTTTCTCACAATATTTGGGGAATTTTGGATATTTTGTATAAGGTGTAACTTTTTAAATGAGTGCAATGGTGGTGCAGTGAGTAGAACTGTCACCTCACAGTGAGAAGGACCTGGGTTATATTCCTAGGTGGGACAGTTCCGGTCCTTTCTGTCTGGAGCTTGCATGTTCTCCCCGTATCTATGTGGGTTTCCTTCAGGAGCTCGGTTTTCATCCCACAGTCCAAAGGCATGTCAGGTGGACTGCAGGTACTAAATTTGCCATAGGTGTGAATGTGCCTGCCCTGTGATGTACTGACAACTCTGTTCAAGGTTCTTTCTTTGCCTTTTACCCTGTGAGATCTGGAACCCCCGTGACCTTAATCAAGACAAGTGGCTATGAAAATGAGTTAGAGAGAAAGTAAGAGTAATTTCTGAAAAATTTCTAGTGAAATGAAGTATTGTATTAAGTTTGGACACTGTACTGGTCATTGCACCAAGAAGGGTAGTTAAGTTATAACATGTAAAGCTACAACATACCTCAGCTTTAATAGTTAATTATTATTATTACCAGTCCAACAGCTCATTGAAAAATACATGTTTTGGCCAATTTGTGACATTGGTAATCCAACCCTGTTTAACAGTTCACCTGGTGAAATCACCCACTAGGTTACCTGTGTTGCTTAAATAAATGTCACAATTGCTTGTTGTCAAACTGACAGGATAATTTGGGTCAGGCAAAGTTGAGGTTAAAGTACACAGAGTGAGAACATTCCACCACAGAAATAAATAATGGTTTATATTCATGGGGGTTCATTTGATCAAAGAACAGCTCAACTAGGTAGCACTGTTTTACACAAACATTAGCAAGAGGAATATAATTATATTAATGTGTAAGCAGCCTTAATTTGTGTGGAAAAAAAACCCAAAACAAATTAGTCAGTTTACACCAGTTCACACGTTTGTCACGTTTGAAACATGTTATTGAAACACTTGAAATACTTGAAACACTGAAAAAAATAGAAGGGGAAACTAGAACCCACAAATTGAAAAAAATAGAAGTGGAAACTGGAACCCACAAATTGAATCTAAATGTAATTCATAATATATGGGCATGTAATTAAGTATGTATTTCTGTTTAAGAAGTATAGGAAAATGACAGCTCTCAACTAATAATGTCAAATGATAGCTATAGCTTATTGGTTCTCTCTTACAAACACGCACATATGCACAATTATCCTCCAACATTAGGGTTCACTAGAGGGAAATCAAACAAACTACATAATCACAGTCTTACACAGAAAGTGCTGTTAATGCAAATTATACATGTAATAAAGGGTGTAGAGAAGATACAGCGTTTGTTTGTTTGTTTGTGTGTGTGTGTGTGTATGTGTGTGTGTGTGTGTGTGTGTGTGTGTGTGTGTGTGTGTGTGTGTGTGTGTGTGTGTATGTGTGTATGTATATGTGTGTGTTGTTGTGTCTGTCTGTGTGAGATATACATGAGCTGAGGGCTTTCAATGTGCTGGGAATAATAGCATTCTGAACAAGAGAGAGTCTCCAAAGTTCAGTCAATTAAAAGTGCTCTGGGACGTAGTTAATCCTCCGACCCAGTGAGTTTTAGAGAGAGCGAGAGAGAGAGAGAGAGAGAAAGAGAGAGAGAGAGAGGAGAGAGAGAGAGAGAGAGAGAGAGAGAGGAGCTCATGAGGTGAGGACAGGAAAATTATTTAACAATGTGAATAAAGTACATCAAAAATGAGCATGAGAGAGCAAAATATACTTCAGTTTTGGCAGACTGATATGAGCTGTACCATTCTAGATAACATATTAATAGCTCTTATTTTGAGATTTATACCAACCTAGCTTTATTTAATTGCTCTTTTGTTTTGGTCATAGGCAGGGGCTTAAATTGAGCTGGAATAACTCTGAACATCACTGCAGTAAGTAGTGAAAAACATTTATTTTGCCTAGTTCGAAAACTTATTGTTTGCAGTTTGAAATGTCAGTACTGTATTGCAGCAAGTTACACACTGCCCAACTACAGTGTATGCAGATTTAAAATTAACTAAAGGGGATGAACAAAAAATGTTCATATTTCATGTCAGTTTTTAGTTGTTTAGTTTGTTTACATAATCTCAGTGAATCATGCTGATTAGGGAGCAGTGGTGGTCTAGTGGTTAACTATTAATCTCTGTGATCAGAGAATTGCAGGTTTTAAGCCCAGACCAGTACCCTGCCCCCTGAAGGAGTACCATCCCCCAATACTGCCCTCCCCCCAGAAGCTGGATATATAGCTACCCCCTTCTCCACTTATTTGTGATGGGTTAAATGGAGAGAAAGCATTCCTCTATGGTGCACTGTGTGCTGTGCTATGTGTTTGCAATGACAAATAGTCCCTTATTGTAACTCTGCAACTGAGCTCATAGTTTATACCCACATGATTTTTTGTTATAATTTGAATAGCCCTCATAATGTAACTATTTTTTTCCCCCCAGATTATGGGTTAACAGAGCTGCCATGCTGGTGGTAAGCTTTTATTTGCTTAATAATTTGCGATTAGCAAAGAGTGGTGGTAGAGTATTTGCCTACAGACCAAGAGGTCACAGGTTCAAATCCCACCTCCACTACCACCATTGGGTTCTCTCGCATTACCCCAAGTTGCTTCCAAGGGGGACTGTCCCTGTAATTAGAACATGGTCACTCTGGATAAGAGCATCTGCTAAATGCCATAATTGTAGTTACAAACGATTTAAGCAGACTCAAGTGAAAGTTTCTCAGATGTCCATTTATCTGGGTAATTTCATGTCAGTATTGTGCACCAAGCCCACTCAATAAGAACACACTTCACCATCAAGCATGTCAGGCTTTGTCATTCAAACAGAGTGTGGGGATTAAAATAGTACTGCTAGATTCCAGGAACGCTAGATTCAGCCAATTACAGAGAGCCTTTAGCTCTGCAATTATTACTGTCAGACTGTAGGAACTGTGTTGAATGCAGATTTATACTCGATTAAAAATCACATAATAAAAATCGCAGACCCACAAGAATGCCTAAATTATAGCATGTCTGCAGTTAAAACAAATTCAAGTTGTCTTGGTTTTACCATGAGCAAGACATTCCATAAGGCACACCTTTTTCAGCTTGACCCAGAGTGCTTAGGAAATGTTTAGCACTGGGCAGTGTTTAGCTGGCAGCAGGTCAGTGCTCCGGAGAGTTCAGCCTGAGCATGGATTAGTGCACAGCAGTCAGATGAAAACTGAGGAGCGGGCATTCATCGATCTGACTGTGAAGAGCGCAAGGCCATGTAGTGATGAGTTCATGAGCAGGCAGTGAAACGGTTAGGGGAACTGCCCATCCTTCCAAGTTAATGTAGTGACTACAGCAAGGGGCTTTGACAGAGCTCAGAGATCCACTCAAGAGACTTCACTCCACTGAGATAACACACACAGAAAGAAGCTGAGCTAGTAACTTCACTACTGTACACACACACACACACACACACACACACACACACACACACACACACACACACACACACACACACACACAGTTCTCTCAGCAGTGATTCACATCCAACTACTGAAGTCAGCAGAGTGAGAGGAAGCTTTATCATAACAATGAAGCTAGAAAAGTTCATTCTAAGTAAGAACCTTGTCTAAAAGTTAGATGAATGCTACACTGCATGCATCACTCCTTAAGCAGTGCTGGCTACCTAAGACAACACAGACTTGGGTAAAAACTTCCCCACTCTATTAGTTGCTGACACACGCATCAGCCGCCCCACACACACTATGGTGCTGCTACCATGACAGTATCACTGCTCAACTGAGAATCCAGTAATAATAAGCCTGTCCACTGGGGCCTATTGGTGGTCCATTCCAATTAAAAAGCTGATAAATTCCTGCAACAAGTGATAAGAAATTGTAACTGTACAGCCACAAATTGCATACAAGTTGAGGTAATGTTTTTTCAGTATTTGATTTAGTGCTTACAAAATCAAATAATAATGATAGTAGCATATTATGTGTACTGCAAATAAAAAGTTACACTGATATACAAACACAGCACTGCAGTTTCACCCTCTTCCACATTCAGTTTCTCTATGTCTTAAGATTTTAAACAAACTGTACATGGAGTGTTAATGACTGTAGTCTTAATACACATTTTAGAAAATTAGAAAAAAAAACCATTAAGACTATTTATATGAAATGGAAAGTGTGTGGAATTCCTGCTTATGTGAACATAATTACAGATAAAGGAAGCAGAAAAGACTCTTCATAAAAATCTGATTTTTTTCTTCCCTGTTACTATTCAATAAATCAAAAATAAATCCTCAAGCTTATTTCTTAAATTCCGTTGGGATTTTTCTAAAGAATAAAAGCAAAGACAACTGGGCAGATCTCATGAGGAATATTTATATAATTAATGTGCCATTATCAAAAACAGTATGTGTTTTGTTTTCATTTGCTTTCCTTTAATTTGTTTAGCAACTGTAAACTGAAAGATAACTGAAAATGTATTTAAAAAATGGAAAAACTAATAGGTATCCCCAAACCTATGACTGAACCTGTGTGTAAGGCTGAAAACTGAAAACTCGAAAAAGACCTTCCATTTCCAAATCATAAATTGTTGCATTACTTCATTCTACTCATTAACCTATGATTCATAGCGCTCTCTGATTGGAAACTGACCTTGTCCTTTCACAATCAGAGAGCTAAACCCAAATGGCAAAAAAAAAAACCACACTATCCCACAGTATCAGTTACCCACCGTGAAGGAAATGTCTATAACCCTGGATAATGCAGTTATAATACGGTACATGCTGTAAGAACACAAAAACGATATGGCACAAAAAATGACAAAGACGCAACATGAACTCATCATCACTTAAGCCAACGTAAGCTCGTCCATCAAAAAAGCAAAAATACTCTCTAGAACATGGTTTCAGCCTGACATCACGATTATGTTGCTGGAGTGCCGAAGTGATCATAAAGTGAATAATAAAAAGTGTAAAAGTGATAACGTGAATAGATTACAAAAATGATCCAATGAATAAAACCGATTCACATATGTATCTTTTAAATGGTAACAAGTACTGTGGGTCTCAGTTCTGTTTTTCTGCCAGCCTTTTGTAAACAGCACTCCTCCTGACATTCCCTTGCTTAAAAATTGGGATAAAACAACAATTACTCAAAGCACATTATGTTAATTTATTTAAAAAAGACTGTAGCATTGTCACTTAATAAGTATAATGGCAAAATTTAAATAATGTTTAACTTAAACTACTGCTTGGGCTAAAAGAGAATTGAGTTCAGGCAGTTTTAAATGTCATCAAGACAGAGATAAACAGTCAAAACAAACAAAATAGGATCTAATCTTTTATCACAAATTTGGTATCCTGCATATCCTTGAAGTCTTTTGAATTGTTTGTTAAAATATGAAACAAAGAAATTATTTTAAAGAGTGGCATTAAACACAACTATTCATATAATATGCATCATACAGTTATTTACAACTTGGAAATATGTTTAGCATTCTACTGTTATCATCCAAAGTAAAACAAACATATTAAAGCATGAACATTTAAATCACCAAATGTGCTGTCATTTTAAAACAACTTGTCTGATTTATGACATTTAATAATCAGAAACAGTTACCATTTTAGTTTTTCTGACTGTTTTCCCTTTATTATTGTTTATTATTATTAAGTTTCTGACCACAGGACAGACTTCTGCTGTTCAGATGGGAGACCCAGCAGTGACATTGACATGAAGTGATGTCATGTGGTGATGGAGGGTGTCAGGACTCAGTGGCTCTGTTGAGTTTAAATATCTCAACTTAAGAGTGTCTCTGTGGTTTGAAACTGACCCCTGATGATAGGAAAGAGTTTGGGTTAACAGATGGGCTGCAGCATCTAACTGAATGCCAGAAAGTGGAGATCAAATGTTACCATTGAGTGAACTCAGTCTAGCTGGAAAGAGACTCGAGACAACTCACCCTTTCCGCAAAGCACATAAAGCAGCAGAAATGCGATTTGGAACTGACACCATTGACTTCCAGCCATATCACCTTCCATCTCATTATCAACCTGGCTCTGACATCAACATCCTAATCAATTACGGTGAAAATGCACTCTGGACTATACGATCCATGCTAACACAAAAATGTCTCTGGCAAACGAAACTGAACTTAATGCAACCTCAAAACTTCTGCTAGAACTAATCTGACAAAGAAGAGGAAGCAGACAACAGTAAAATATTTCTCCCATAAGATTATACTTTAAATAATCCCTCCTTTTATAGGCAACTTTATTATTTTCTATCTGGAGTGCCTGTGTCTGTTTTCCAAATGTAATGTATGTGCAGAAATGGATGAAAAGAAAAACTTTCATTTATCTATAAGAAAAAGATCATTAACTAGTAATAGAGAAAAAGCTGCACAATAATAGTACTTTTTCACTCATTGCTTTTAATTTTGCTTATATTACCAGTGAAAAGAAGCAAGTATTCAGACTTATATACCTGTAGTGTGTATATCCATTCCACATTTAGACATAACTATATCATTTGATTCTATAAGCATATAGCTATGCTACAAAGGTTAGAGGAAAATTAAAAGAAAAAAACAACTCTCAGACATTGAACCTGGTTTTATCATTAAAAAGTATTTCACCCAGCAAACAGGAAACTTAGTAAAGGTGAATAGCTTCTGTAATTCTAGGGACAACATTTTTTAAATAACACTTGAAAGGGAAAGCAAAGAGCCCTTAAGAAAGTCTAATTCTCCCAGACAGTACAATTGGTTTAATAATATGAAAGTGCGTATCATGGGACCACAGCTTGCAGTTTTCGGACAGATGCGCCTTCTCCTTGAGAAATTTTAAAGATTTTGAAAATGCATCATCAGGGACCTCCTCATTTCGGGGAGCTGAATCTGATTTGCCAAGAATAATAAATCAAATAGAAGTATAATGCCGAATTAGCTCTACAGACTTAATGTGTGTATTTTAAAATGTCTCTGTAGCAAAGTAATTAATGCTATTTTAGAGTTCATGAATTTTGTTGTTTTAATTTAAACCTATGATATAACTATGACTTAAATCATAGTTTTGCTGAAGAATACATACTTCTCTCTTCTATATTTATAGCAAATTCTGAAAACATTTAACCACATCCTTCACATCTTGATAGCTTTATTTCTAATCAAAAGTGGTGAAGTGTAGACATGAAAGGGAACTTTACAAAAATGCGCTACTGCCCAAGCACATGTAGAGCTACTCACTATACTGTAACTACTGCATATATTTTTTAGCATACAGAAGTACTCGTCTGGCAATTCATGATGAAGTCATGAGGAATGTTTAAGCCCAGCGAGCTTTTTGAAGAAGAAATAACTCAGACACACAAGACAAAGGTTGTATTTCTTAGTCTTATAAGGCAAAGTAACAAAATCAGCTTCTTTAATTCTAAATGAAAAGTCACACAAGTATCATCAGAAAATAAAATGTTTGCAATAATGTAGGACATCCAAAAGAACTCCAAAAGTATCTAAATTGTTTCCCTTTATTGTCAATATTGTATATAAAAACAAGCATTTGATCTATAATAAACAATATATATATATATATATATATATATATATATATTATATATATATATATATATATATATATATATATATATATATATATATATTAACTGCAAATCGCTGCAACAAGCTTTTCTTTATGGACTGAAAATATGTTACATCATTCATAACCCTACTCTTCTTCTATAGACATGCATTATTTATTTAGCACATGTGTATATAACTTGCATATGTGGATTTTTTAACATGAAAGAAAAGTATTTAAAAAAAGCTAAATAAATGTGCTATTTTTTTACATTTTGCTCATTAAAATCCAAACAGTGACAGGCACAGATAGTTCCACATGATAATAAAGGAAAGCAATTATTCTACAATAGCACGGTGGTCCCAGCATGAGACCCTCCAGAGAAAGAAACAGCTTTTAATCTAAACCTACCGCTGTGTGCGGGGGCTGAGCGTGTGTGTGTGTGTCTGTGTGTGTGTGTGTGTGTGTGTGTGTGTGTACGCCCTTTTGTGTGGCCCCACTAGTCACTTGGAAAAAATGGAACTAAAGAAGAAGAAAAAAACATGGCATATCTGAAATGACTGCTTTGCATGTAGCAATGGTCATCCAGTGAGCAAAGTGTCAGTGTATGAATATGGATTAGATCCTTGTTACTTCCCCAAGTGTTTTTGACTGAGGAAGACAAGCTCCTACCTGCTGAGCGGCACTGCTTAATAAATGACATGCTGTCCCTTATTTAAACCTAATTGTCACATTAGATTCTGAGTTTGTTTCCTACAAACAAGCCCTACAGTGGAAAAAAAAAAACCTGGAACCTTAGGGAAAGCTTGAATAGGATATGCTATCTGTGGGCTTTAAGAGTTTTTCTTGGTCACTATTTCATAAAGAATGTGGGCTGTTACAAGGCCTTTCTGGCCAAACTTAAAATGTTATACTTCATCTATTATAAACATATCATTTTACAACCAAAAATGGTCTTTACTGCAAAGAACAATACCTTTCTTGTAGTCAACACTAGTAACTACACAATGATTACTTAAATGCTTAAATCTTCTGAGAGGCAAAGCTGTTTTAACAAATAAACTTGGGACATTAGTAGCCCTTTCACATGTAGCACAAAGAAAAAGATTTTGTTAGAAATTTATCAGACCCTTTCATTATGTTTCACATATCAGACATGTTTTTCTTTTGTTTAAAAAAGCTTTAGTGAATCTAGAGCAAATTAAATTGGTTTAAAGGTTAAGTCTAAATATAGTACACCACCTCACAAGTTTAGCTAAAAAATATACACAAAAAATATACTATCTTAATGAATTAAAACTGGCTCCAGTAAGCAGTGAACCTGGTAATTCCTTTTAGAATCATTAAGGTGTTATCTGCAGTGATATCACGGAAGAATCCAACACATTTCTCACATAAACACCGACAAGGGGTTATGACATGGAAATGCCTAAGGCATGCCTTCATAGGCTCTTTCAGACAGATGGAAAGAACCCTTGTCACTAAAAATAATCATAAAACAATGGCAAAAATCATTAAAATAATCTGCTTTGGGGGAAATCTAAAACTTTAACTGCACCTTCAGGATTGTATCAGCAGTATTCCATATATTCTGTACTAGGACAATCTTTTATCAAACAACTGGTAAAACATGATGATAAAATAGAATTATGGAAAATTGGGCAGACAACTCATTGGCTACTTGTTACTATGCAGTTTATTAAGTTACTGTAAATTAGGTGACGTTTACAGAATATATATACCTGGCCTGTATTTTAAGTGTATTGTGATTTTTTTCAAATTTTTCACTTTAAAGACTATATATTATTTTTCAGTCTACCCCAGCGTCAACATTAACAATTAACCCGTATAAACTTCACAAATGTGCACGAAGCTTTGAGAGATCGTCTCCAGGTAGGAAAATAAAAGTTGTCTCCAGGCTTGACGTCTGGAACAGGAAAGAATTCACAACCCCACCACCCATCAGGCTTGGGCAAGCCAATACTTGTGTTTAGAGTAGTGCACACAGACACACGCACAACCACACACACACAAAAAAGGATGATGCTGCCAAAAGTGTAGAAGAGGAGAAGAATAGCTATCTGTAATCAGCTGGAGGATGCACAGCTGAGAAAGCAAAAAGGTTAATGCATTCATTAATTATTAATTTATTATCTTAACTACTCTTGTTTTAGCAAGACCCTTGGCATGCCTTATTGAAAGTAAGATATTTTGCCTTAACCGATGAAAAACACATGTGATTCACATGTGAAACAGTTTGACACCAACATATCATACAAGAAATGTGAAAAATATCTATCAGCTCAAAAAATGAATTACATAATACTAGTTGCATTTTTAGAACTTTACAAGTCTGTAGCGAAAGTGTGCAGATAGCCTATCTGTTTCTTTTTCATATAATGTTCCATTTGATGTATTTACTACTCTAATAAAAACGGCAAAATGCGCTAAAAAGAAATGAATTATGAGTAGGTGTGTATAAACTTTGATTGGCAGCCAAACAACCCAGTTCTTTCATTCCACCCTTCATACACTCTTTATGAGTCGGGTCATTTAAAACCTGTCTTCTTACAGTGTTCTGAAATCACTGTCTATGTTTTATGTATCATGAGAGAAGAAGAAGGATAAAAGGCTATATATAAAAAAGTTTAAAATAAGTTTGCACTTAAGAAGCCCTGCGTTTTATGTTTTGCTCTAAAGTGGGGAAAAACAGGCTCATTTTAAGGTTTGGTGACTGCATTTAAAACAACAAACAGAAAGCAGAGGTTTGGGATAAAGCTGCTAAATGCTGAAATTCATTCAGCTCTGCCTCTAGAGATAAATGCACTATTGTATGCGCAAAACTTTCACTAGAAAGCTAGACAGACATTCAAACAAGTAATTAAATTCAGTTTATTTTGAAGTTCTCTTGATGGGTGCTGGAAGTGTGGCCTCCGAATCCACCATCAAAGAGAAAATAAACAGTTGAGCAAATCACTGGGTTTGATTCACATCCATGTGCAGTTGATGTCCATGTGATGTTATGAAGATTTGGCCATCATCCTTAGGTGTGTGTGTGTGTGTGTGTGTGTGTGTGTGTGTGCAAACAAAGTCCATCAAAGGTTTGGATGCAACTGAGAAATAAAATAAGCAAATAAAGCAAATATAAATAATTTCAAATGATTTACTGAAGTTAATTTTATTAACTAATGTGTTTGTGAATGTGAGTAGATTTGGTGCTTGTGGAGAACAAACATGAAATGAAATGAAACATTTTGTCACATTTTAATTGATTTGACTGATTAATTTGATTGATCTTCAGACTAAAGTGTGGGGGGATGTTTCATTGTGCAAAGATATTAGGAAATTAATTACTTGCAAAATCCACTGTAAATCGTATAACGGTGGTCTTATACATACACTTGGCTTAAAGTTTAATACTATGTATACGGGCAAGTCACTGACAGACCCTAAAATTATGGTTTGTTAAGGTATTTCAAAAAGCTCCGATTTCACAAAGGCAACATGTGTATTTCCGTGTGTTTCCTGTCTCCATCATGCTGTGCAAGAACAAGAACCAATATAGAGCTGCATTTCAACAATTAAAACTTGAGGGTAAACAACAAAAGAGGCAAACAGCACAGAGCTGGAGAGTAAACAGGTCAATACCAGGATTAGCAGTGTTAGAGCAGTTAAATGTTTAGGAGTCTACAGTCAACACTGGCCACTGTCATTTTAAAGAAGCCTTTTAAAAAGTCTAGTATAAATATACTTCACATTCTGCTGATTTGAATCACTAAAAAGCACCATTAACATTATAATAAAATTATTAACAAACGTTTCCATTGCAATGTGAAAGCAAGAAATAATTTAAAAACAAAAAAATCGGTAAATAAACCGGTTTGCTTGTCTGGTGAAAAGAGATGAAGTGTTTGTGGTTGGACAACCAAATGGCAGGCCAGGTCTTTCCTCTTTAGTGGTATTGGCTCTTTAGTAAAGCCAGTGGTTATGTAACACTTGAACATGTGAATGCTTAAAAGGTTTTTAATTATTATTATTAAATAGGACAATCTATTGTAAGTTGTTTTTTCTAAACAGTTAAATCGATCCAATATAGCAACAAAAATATTATGCAATTGTCAAAATATCATGTCTGACTGCTACATAGAACCACTTTTGTTAAGAGTATATATAATAAAGCAATTACATGTAGAGATAATAGTAAAACAACAATAATCGTTGTAGACTTCCAAGAATTAATCTACAGGCTCTCAGATTCCACCGCTCTGGCGCCGTGTTGGGGTCAGCATTGAAAGAGCCGTGACCAACACTGCTTTAACACACAAAACGAACGTGAGCAAATGCACACTGTCATAAAACACTCTGGCCAGCTGGAAAGCTGAACATATGGGGGAGAATTGCAAAACACCCTTAACAGGCAAAATTAAATCAAAATTGTGTTACTATGCCCTTTTTTTATTTATCTGTTTGAAAAAGACCAGATGCCTTTTATACTGTGATAACATTTCACAATTTCTTTAGGCTTTCACAAGGTGCTGAGAACGGTTTTAATGCCTTTAAACACGTCTTGTCTTTAAACGTAAACATTCAAACATTTTACCAAATTTAAAGTCTTCACTTAGAAGCCTTCACTTCTGTTACACAAAAAATAATCTTACTGCCTTCATTGTTATGTTCCACTCCATTTTACTTAATCCATGAACTCCCAAGTGTTATTTTGTAATTCCTTTCCATCCTGATATCCTGATTTATCTTTATCTTTTTATATTTCGTATTTAAAAGGGGCACAAATGTCAGTCTTTGTTCCAGGAAAACCAGTACTGAAAATGTCTGAAGTGGTCAGATTGGATGAGGAATCAAATGAGAGCAACACTGGTAACTAAACAGACTCATGTTACTTGATCGGTGGTTTAAGCTATACATGATGGAGAGAAACCACTTTTTTGCATAAGGTGAAGTACCTGAAGTGTACTTCTTTGGTTCCGCACTGGAGCTATGAGGCCAATGGTCTACTAATTAAGGAAAGCTTATAGCCCTGATAGCACTGAGCTTTTCCTTAAAGCAAGCCAAGTTGTTAAGTACATTTAAAAGGAACATATTGGTGACATGTTTCTCTACTTTTGTCCTTTGTAGTCCCAGTGGAAACTACACATGCCAAAATGATCAGCTATGGTTGATGTTTTTGATAGTACATCTAAATAAATATTTTGGTTGAAACATCACTTTAATATACAATACTTAGGAAAGAGAAAGGAAAACAAGACTGGTTTCAAAAAGTGTCAACCCTGACCACACTCTTTCCTCTTCTCTTTCAATCTCTTTGGCTCTTGCACTCCCTGTGTATGAATGAAAGAGTCCTGCATGTGGCCCTCCCTCAGAGAGAGGTGTAGGGACATGCGGGAAGAATGGGAAAGAGTGAGAGAGAGTGAAAAAATGGGTAAATGGTGAGTTTTCAAGGCTGGATGGCAGGATTAGAAGAGACAAAAGCATGCTGAAAGACATAAAGCCTTTTTGACTGAAACAGAATCACTCCCCATGGACAGAGTCAGACACACCGACCTGTTCATGCTGTCTTCTCACCAACAGACACATTATTTTAATGCACCATTACAGCATCAAAAAGGTTTGGTGGTTCAAAATATCTTGCCTAAACTACTGCGGTTCTTTAATTATCAAAAATGTAATTAAGAATTTGCACAACTTATTACAATACAGTCATAAAATAAGTTGCTTTTTTATTCAGTTTACACTCTGTATGGGCAAACAAATCAACTAGTATTTTTTTTTATCAAATTCAAATTATAATAAAAGACCCTCTCTTCAAATTGTAAACACAGGGGACCCTCTCTTCAAATTGTAAACATATAAAATGAAAGCAGTAGTAACTGCGCCTTTGAAGAGTTAATAATGGGCTTTGTTTGTGACAAAAAATAAATAAATAAAAAAACTTTTGCACTTTCAAGATAACACTGAAGGTGTGTTATTGGCAGTCTGTGGAAAATCTGTCCCTGTAACAAAATTAGGAAAAGCTGCAAAAGAAGGCGATCATCACTGAGGACTCGTTTCCATAACATACAGATTGAACAATATTGCCACAAGCTGAGGGTGCATATTGGCTCAGACACTTCACACACACATAGTGTCAGTCAAAAGTTTGGAGACACCTAAAATGTGTTGTCTGCACTTATTCCAAGGACTTTTGTCAGTTGTTCCTTCAAATGTGCAGCTTGTTCAGTATTCAGCTTGTAAAGTAAACTAGTAAAAATAATCTGCTTAATATGCAAATATATAGATGATTCAAATGAGCCCTTAACCAATTTTTCTATCAGTAATCCCTAAAAGATAGAATATTAGTCTATTTGAGAAAACCCAGAAGGTTTTCTTCCAGTGCTTTAGAAAAAAACTGTGGCTAAGGATGGGTGCATTTAAGGATGCATTTATGTATGCATTTTCTGCTTGAACAAGAAGGAGGTAGTTTACTTAAGGTCAAAATGAAAAGTACCTGACACAAAGAAAAAAAAAGGCTAGATGGCCGAAATCCCACACGAGCAAAAACCCTCCAGCCAAAGTCAAACCGTGTTATTTCATTTACAACAGCAAGGGAAAAAATGACCTGAGACTCCTTTAAATGTCAGAAGACTGCAAGTGGCAAGAAAGTCTGTAGCTGAAATGTAATAAAAGTGCTTCCACAAATATGCCGGCTTTAAAAGTTTGTTTCTGTTAAAAAAAGGGATAGATAAATAAATAAAAAATAAGAAGAAAGAAGAGAAAGGAATGAGGAAAAAGCCTGACTATTTGTCAGAGATTAGAAAGCCCGGTTGAATGTGAGGTTGAGCACTTACCATGTCAAAGAAAAAACCTCCAAGAGAAACCTTTTTCTTTTCTCCCTTTCTTTTTACTTTTTATCAGCTCCAAAATCCTTCAGTTAGAAAATAAAAGCATAAAAAGCAGCAGGGTCCAAAGCACAGCACTATTCCACCAGAAGAATATAAAGAATAAAAAAGAAGAAGTATATCCAGTACTGATAGTGTCACTGAACGCAGGAGTGAGCTACAGGTGGTCAGTGAATGAATCTGCCTCTCTAATCCACCTGCACTGTGTGTGCAGTAGGCTACCGGAGAAAGAGAGAAAGTGTGTCTCCTGGGACAGGCGTGTAGCTGAGAATGAGGCGAGTCCAGACACAGACAGGCACACACACGGTCTCTCAGGTGTTGGGTTACATCAAGCCTTGGGGGGATGGATTTGTGCACCTCAGCCAATCAGAGAGGTAGATTTGGTGTGTTTGATATTTGTACAGGTAAATAGGATGAAGACATGCAATTCAACACAAGTATGTACTTTTATGCACTACATTTCTCCACTACACACTTAGAATATGTGCTACGTTTAATATATACAAAATTCAATATTCATTGCTTCAGAGCATAAATAGTTTTAATATTTAAAAGATAAAGTGTCCTGTGATATTTTAGATTTTAAACTGCCTTGCAATGTGCAGCGATATCATCACCTTGTACAGCCCTGAACTGGGGAAAACTGAAGGGAAAAACTGTGAATTTGATTTTCGTAGAGCTCTTGCTTTGAGCTAGGAAAGGTTTGAGGTGCCAGGTGAAGGTGAAGCAAAGTAAGGAAAGGGGGGAGTCCTGCTTGCTTTACCTCAAGCACGTATGTTTGTTTGAAAGATGGCAGACAGACAGACGGGCAGCAGAGAGGCTGTTAAGATAAAAGGGAGAGAAATGAGTGTGTAAAATGATCTTAAAACATAGTTCACTTTAAACACAAAACCACCCACAGGAGAATCAACACATCTCACCAAACTCTGAATCATTGTACTAAGAGTGTGTGAAAACTTTCAGAGAACAAAATAATCTAGTTAACAAAGAGACATCATGAAATCAGATGAGGAATGCCTTAAGAATAAATAGATATTCAATGAGGAAAGATAAATTTACATTGGTTTATAGAACACTGTCAGCAAACAGCTAGAACCAGACAGCTTTTAGGAATAATCTATTTAATCTATTAGGAATAATAATTTAATGTCCAATAAAACAATAATGCACAAACTAGAGAGAGCGAGGGGCTACAACAGCGAGGGAGCTTGCTGTATGATATAGATCAATCATAAAATCATTGAGTGGAACATCCAGACACTCTCACTCTCTTTGGAGGGTGTGCATGTTCAGCTTCATGTCATCCCTGTAAAAATTATACTACTGTATTTTAAAGCAATAAATAGCACATTCGGGGAGGAAGCTGCAACATGATGCACTTGTTTGTAAATGAAATATTTCTTTAGGGTCAATTGGACTAAATAAAGCTCTTTCTGGAGGGTTCTGGTTTTACAAAGGGAGGTGGGGTAAAGTAATATTGTAAGATAATAGTGCCATATCAGTTTTATTCATGGACCTATGTCAGGAAAGTTTCCAGCACCTCTAACCTTATATGAACTGTAGAAGAAACTACAGTTTTTATTAATTCCATATGAATATCAACATAAAATGTTATCTGTTTAAATTTGGTATTCTAAGGTTAAGGGGTGCATAAATGAATGTTTACTTCTCTGACTCTCTAATCAGATAATTCAGATGCATCTACAGATGCTTCAAGTGTATGACTCTGAACATAAAAATGTGTAAAAAAAAAGTAGGAAAAAAAGGAATTTATGTGATATTGTTGCGTGTTGGACAATGCTGAAGACACACTGCTTTCCAATAAACAGCAAACAGATAATTACAGTAAACATTTGATGTTTTTCATCTAATCTTTTTTAGCGGTCTTGCAACCTACATTTATACAAAGACTTCTGGATAATTCCAGACGTCTTAAAGTCCAATAGTACTGTATTGCATAAATACAATTAATCATGATTAACTACACAAAGTGATGTGATGAATCGTGAATCATCATAATTTTTGTAATTTGACAGCCCCTCTTCTGCGCTCAATCCAAAACATTATTATAAAATGCTACAGAAAAATATTGCATGTGAAGTGTTTCCTCATGAAGCAAAAGGGCCATGTGTGTGTGTGTTTACTCGCGTATGTGCATGCGTGCAAAGCATCCACTAAATTACAACATCAAGAGATTTTCTTTACCTGCCCTTTCGTAAAGCTCAAATTTAGACGTCCCTCGGCTGCAACTAAAAACAATAAAAGGTTTAATTTCAAAAGCAGCCACTTCTCTCCCTGCAGATTTACACCACTAACCCACCCAGCCCCTCCAATCCACTAAGCACCATCATAAGCAACCCCCAGGCTTGCAATAATATCACCAAGGCAAACACACACACACACACACACACACACACGCACGCACATGCACACACATGTACATGCACATGCACGCACATGCACACACACACAGACACAGACACACACAAACACACACACACACACCACTTTGATCCTTAAACCTCTCTACTCTTGCTCTTTTAGGATCTTGAGTTTTGTTTATGATGATACCATTTTGGAGATACTTGTATTTTTTTGCACAGAAACAGTATATAAAATGAGGCAAATACATTGCACAATTAAAGACATATTTATGTCAAAATCTGAATTTTGTACTTTATGCATGTTTGGCTGAAAAAAAACATCTATAGCGCTACAAGAACAGCATTCAGTGATTCTTTTATGGTAATCTGAATAGTTTTCAGTTTTTATGTCACACTTGCGAGCATATTAAAGAAAAGGAAAAATTTCAGTGGTGTGATGGAGGAATAAAATGTTTTTACCTGCCCTGATTTCAGGCATGAGGGCAAAAGCATGCAGAGAATTATTCCCCATCAGAATCCCCACGGGGTGCTGACACACTGGAGATGAATTTAAACAGACAAATTAACACAGGAAACTCACACACACACACACACACACACACACACACACACACACAAACACACACACACACACAAACACAAACACACACACACACTTCACACACAAGAGAAATCTTGAGTAGATAAGCTAAATACACACACACACACACACACACACACACACAAATTCACGTATGGAAATCTTAAGTAGATAAACCACACACAGACATAGACACACACACACACACACACACACACACACACACACACACACACACACACACACACACACACACACACACACACAGGCTCTGTTCACACTGCAAAGGAAATCAAATTCTTCAGATTAAATCATCAATCAAATCTGATTTGTATGGTTAATAATGAAGCCACGTTTGCTTTCACACTGGTCACCACAGTAGCAATACCCTCTTACCCACATTTTACTAAAACTCTGTCAAAAAATCACTTATCTGATTTTAAGACATAAAAAGTGATGCAGCACTGATTTTTATGCAGCACATTCTAATGTCAAGAGCTACTAATGTCAAAACACATGGAATCCAGCTGTCTTTAGCAGTGGTCTGCATACTGTTGCGAAGCCTGCATACTGTTGCGAAGCCATTCGCGTTTTTGCTGGTGTAATTGTATTGAGACAAAGACACAACCAAGTATAAATGTTCTTACTGTCAAAGCCCACTTCTATATGCTTAGTGTAGAGCCTATGTATAACTATAAATCAGCCTTAATGTGGCTTAAAGCTAGAAAATAGTCAGATTACATGGCTATTTGTTCAGAATTTAGAACATGGTTTATGAGAACAATGACAATCCAAACACACTCACACACACAAGCACTGATACATACAGTCAATTAGTGGGAAAAATAGAGGATAAGTCATACACATACACTAATTCACACACACACACACACACCCTTTTCCATTTACCTTAGTGAGGTGTGAATATCACTTCAGGCAAAACATCAATGTATTTAAAGCAAATTTTACATCCTAAATGTTTTTCTTTTTTAATCATTGGAGAAATTTTCCTGCAAATCTAGTCCATTAGTCAACAACTGAAAAATCTGTTTAGCTATGTAGTCAGAAGTAATGGCCATTTAAGTGCTATAAAATCTGAATGATGAGGCAGTAAATTGGGCCTTGCAAACACTCAAAGAAATGGCTGTGCCAGAACACTCAGAAACATTTCAGCACAAAGAAAAGAAAAACATGCTATAGATCTTGGGTGCCCTTAAAGGTCTAATTAATAATTCTGAAAAGATACATATAAACCTATTCATGAAGGGGTCCATTAATGAGCAAATCTTGCAGAAAAACACCCATCAAAATATCAACTACCATTATAAATCTGCAATGATATGCAGAAAGTAAATACTACAAGATAATCTGTGGTGTAGTTGTGAGGCTGTACAACACCAGACCAGGAATGGGAATAGTACCTGGTAGAACCTGAACAAGTAATGAATCAATCAAGGCAGTTTAATCAATTAGCAGTAAACAAATGTGTAGGAGATTCAATTTCAAAACAGTGAAGTGAGAATTAGATTGAGTTTATAGGGAGCATTGCCATTTCCCATTCTGCTATACCAGTAACATGACAGCAAAACACCAGAGAACATCTGGAACAGTCCTCAATCAGTCAGGTTGAACTGAGGTAAACAGATTAACGGAGGAAATATGAAATGTTTCTGGCTAGTTAATGATGTAGATGATGTGTCAGTATTTTACTACAGCAAATAGGCTTTGGCCAGGTCAGAATCACTGATGGGGCAGCACAGTAGCACAATGGGTGGCAGGTGGGATGGTCTGGGTCCTTTCTGTATGGAGTTTGTATGTTTTCCCGTTTCTGTGTGGGTTTCCTTCAGATGCTCCAGTTTCATCCTACTGTCCAAAGACACACATCAGGTGGACTGGAAATGCTAAAGGGCCCCCTAGGTGTGAATGTGTGTGTGAGTGTGTTTGTGTGTCTGCCTTGCAATAGACTGGTGACCTGCCTTTCGCCCTGTAAGAGCTGGAATAATTTCCAGCTCTGCCTGTGATCCAAATTAGAACAAGGGGCTATGAAAATGAGGGAGTGAGTATCACTGATGTGAAAAACATGCTGTTACAAAATTCTGCAACAGAAAAGTGCTCAAAAATTAGGCTGAGAAAGCAAGTGCATGTTTCTTTATGAAAATCATTCCTTTTTTTACAAAGGTAGTATTATTTGCTGAAGCCCAAATGAGCCAATTTATTCTGTCTCAGTAGTGCCCTCGAGCATCTAAGCAAGCCAGACATTCCTGAATGGCAGTTCCTCTGTAAGGTGTCTTGCACTAATTCGTGGAAAAAGAAAAACTTCAGACTTTTCTCTTTCCTGCACAACCAGGTTTGATCATTGCTCTCTATTGATTAAACTTCAAGACGTGAGGAAGAATGTTTGTAAGCACTAATGCCACCGTATAACATCGTATAATGACTTTGTTAAACATAATTTTTGTCCCACCAAAATTGTAAAAATTTGTCCGCAGGCACATATTCCCTTCACAAGATCATGCTGACCTAATGACTACTTTATTAAGCTTATGTTGGAAAGAGACATGGCTAAGTGATCTCTAATTAGTGCAACAATGTGATAGAGGAGAAAGACAAATTAGCAAATCTCACTTTCATTTCCAGTTTCATGATGGAAAATTAATACTTAAAGCTTTCTGGATGTTTCACCCAGCAAGAAGTTTCTGTTTTGTGGAAACCAGCTGCCACACTTGGTACAAGAAGTTACCCTGGATAGGTTTCATGCAAAGTGAAGCCTAAGTCAACACATTGGTTACAAGCTTTAGAATATATATGCTCTTTTTCAATTGAGCTTGATCAGTTGTTATGTTATGTACCTATGCTGGGGAGCAGTGGCGGTCTAGTGGGGAACAGGCCAAATAATTGGATGGTCATGGGTTTGAATCTCAGACCAATATGTTGCCCTGAAGTACCCTTGAAAAAGATACCGTCCCCATTACTGTTCCCTGTTTGCTGGATATGACTGACCAGTGCTGCACTTTGTGTATGGATCAAATACAGAGGCTATATTTTGTTGCGGTTCACTGAGTGGTGTGCTGTGTTTTACAGTGATAAACAGTCACTTTCACTTCACTTATATTCATATCCCCTGATAGGCAGAAATCTTGTTTCTCCAAATTCTGACAGTTTATTTTTCAGAAATTAGTTATTTTTATGACCTCTCCTGTATGTTTGCAGATTAAACACATATTTTGAAATATTTAAAATATTATTTTCAACTGAAATGTATGAAAATGAATCACTTCTTTGGATGCCTACTCTTCAACAGCCTGCTCATATCACTTTCATTACAAGACATTTAAGCCAAATGCATTTAATGACAGAAAAAAACTGCACACAAATATCTACAATACTGTGCAAAAGTTTTAGGCAGGTGGGAAAAATGCTGTAAACAAAGAATGCTTTCAGAAATATAAATAATGATTGTGTATTTTTATCAGTTTACAAAATGCAAAGTGAGCAAACAAAAGAAAAATCTAAATCAAATCAATATTTGGTGTTACTGCCTTTTGCCTTTAAACCAGCATCAATTCTTACAGGTACACTTGCACACCGTTCAGGGATTTTGTAGGATTATAGTCAGGTGTATGATCAACCAATTTTACCAAACAGGTGCTAATGATCATCAATATCACACGTAGGTTGAAACACTGTCATGTTTGGAAAAACCTACCGAGTTCCTTCAAAAACTGTGTGCAAGTGTACCAAGAAGAATTGATGCAGTTTTGAAGGCAAAAGGTGGTCACACCAAATATTGATTTGATTTAGATTTCTCTTTTGTTCATTCACTGCATTTTGTTGATTGATGAAAATAAATGATTAACACTTATATGAAAATAAAGTGTACTGAACAGGCTAAACACCTGCTGTTTACATGAACATGAACCTTCAATGTCTCAATACATTGTATTCATGTGTTGTCAGACCTTTAAAGGACCATGCATCTGGAGGGGAAAAGAAAGTGTTCTTCCTCTGAACATTCATTCTGCATTTTAACAAGTTTTGTTTAGTCAGAATGCTGGATAGTTGCCTTATTGTATACACTAACAAATGTGGAGACACAAAGGTGGATTTATGCTATTGGATGTCTATTAGATTAGAGGGTAGTGGAAGATGTGATAATTAGTGAGCAGCAGTATGGTTTCATGCACTACCCTGGAGGGGTGTAGATGTGCGCTAGCGAGGAAAGGAGAGGGATGAAAGTCAGTAGGACTAAAAACAGAATACATGAGTGTGAATGAAGGGAAGGACAGTAGAATGGTTAGGATGAATGGAGTAGGTGGTAAAGTGGTGAAGACAGGAATTTAAATACTTGGGATCAACAGTACATAGTAACCGGTAGTGTGAAAGAGAGGTTAAGAGGAGAGTGCAGATAAGCTGGAATGAGTGAAGAAGAGTGGCAGGAGTAGTCTGTGACATACAGGTACAAACAAGAGTAAGGTAAGGTCAAATATTTCAAATATTTGCCTGGTTCACCTGTGCATGCCTGATTTTAGTTGCTCATGTTTGACCAACCCATCCATTTGTTATCTTATTGCTTTTGCTGTCCTGACTAGGGACTGGAGGCTGCAGCAGCACATTCCAGCACTCACAGGGCAAAGGCAGAGAAAAATTCAGGACAGGTCACCAGTCAGACACTCAGATAAACACACTCACACACACACTTGTGACAATCTTAGTAGCACCTCCAACCTAGCTGACCAAGGAAACAGGAGCCCCTGAAGGAAACCCACACAGACAAAATGAGAACTTACAAACACCACACAGAAAAGGCACCACACAGAAAAGGCCTCCATGCTGTGAGGTGCACCACCGTGCAACCCATGCATGATCTTCTTTTTCTTCTTCTTCTTTTGGCTGCTCCTATTAGAGGTTGCTAAAAATCTCCAGTCTCCAGTGCCTTCACCCCAAAGGGATGTTTATGGCCTAAACATAAGGCCTAGTCACAAGTTACTGCTTTGACAACAAGTGTTCAGGAAAATGTCAGACAGAGCATTGGAGAGAGAGAATGTGTACGTGTGTGTGTCTATGAAAGAAAGAGAGAAAACAGAAATGCTCACTGATTGAAACTCTGGACAAGAATGAGTTGTGAGAATTGTCAGTGTTGAGAGTGAGTATAGGATGTGCCATTAGCTCCAGCAGAATGCATTAACATTTCCCTTCATCTAATTACACACATTTGCTCTCCATCACGCTTCTGGATAATTAAGGGGGTGACGCTTTGGCTAGCAAGACACAAACATGCACACATCTCAACTCCCCCAGCCCTATGCAGGCCTGACCTCAGCTGGTGTCGACACTTGACAAAAGTGAACATGACTCTCATTTGTGAAAGTGTTGATCAGAGGACGTGTAAGAGCTCAGCACTCAGCAAACGAGCTCCCTTCCAAAACAACAGCAGCAGCTCTAAAAATCTCTGCTCAGAATCACAACCACTTCATCAGTTTCTACTCACAGAAAACAGAACCACCCCCTGTGAAGTTTGGACACAATATTTTGTCCATCACTTATAAAATACTTGAAGTACTGATATCAGAAGATTTTTATTATCTTTATGTTTATTATGTATACCATTATGTTAATATCATTACAAAAGTATGTATAAATCATTAATATATTGTTTTTAATTTTCCTGTGGATGCTCTCACCAGTCGCAGAAGATCCAAACGGTCTATAATAAATGTTGTTTTCAGTAATATAAAAACTTTATATTACTTTATATTTCTTTATATTTGGTATATATAGATCTAGTGTTGTTTATGTAAACAGTATGCATATGAAACACAGATGTGATATATTTTTCTTTACTTTAACAGCTCATGAATCAGATATCCATACTACAAAATAACTACCTTGTCTTTGCTGCTGCACCAGTCTCTACTCTCTTGTTTCACAAGAGATTTTGGAAGATTAGTGTAAGAATTTGATTGCATTCACACATTAGAGAATTTGTGAGGTCGGACATGGATATTGGATATCCACACCAGCACATTCCATTATTTCCTACATATATTGTTTAGATGAGAGTCATTGTTGAATGGTGATTTATTTAAGGTGGTTTTACTTGAATGTGGCTTTGATACGCAGCAAGGCAAAACACAATATATTGCATTATTATTAAAATAGAATTGTTTGCCATAGTAAACATTAGTAAGCAACTGAATAACAGGAACACCCGAGCAAAGCAGAATGCCTAACACAGCCAAACACAATGTTATCAGCAAGAACAGATTAAAAAGCATTTGACTTACTCCTAATGATTCATAAAGCTGCTATTCCACTATGTTCCAGCTAAAGGCTGCATAAATATAGAAGCAAACAGACCAAAACCAAGCTTAAATAAATACACTGAAATGTTCAGTGAAGCTAGTATGTATCTCTCAAAACAAGCTGATAGTTTTTAAACTGAAAAGCCTTTGAACAAAAACCCTACATCCATTCATTTTCCTGCAACCATTCATTAACAAATCGAATCCTTCCAATAAACTACTATTAGATCTATTTATTTTAACAAAGCCTTACACATATAGTAGCTCTGAGGGTCCCTATAAATACAATATATAATAAAAAAAGAGTTTGTATAATTCTAATAAGTTGGAAAGCCATTATTTGGTAAGACCATTATTATTCTTTAACACAACCTAAACTCAATGGTAACTCCTTTAACAAACACACACAAAAAAAACACAACATAAGAAACAGCATATGACCAAAGTAGTTACCTTTACATTGGTTTGGACATTGACTTGGGTAGAAATAGCTGTACAGATAAAATAGAGAAGAATTTTATTCCACTTTTTTTCTTTACTTGGTGCACTATTACAAAATTTCCTTAATGTCTGTGATCATGTATATCAATATCTAGTATATCATAGCAGCTTTGAACAGGGCTTACACTTAGAACTGCAAGTAACTGGAACAGACAGAAGACATCACACAATCTTGACATTATAAAATCTTGTCTCATCACACCTCCGTGGTCACTTGATTCAGTGGAATAAAATGTCTGCCTTGTGTTTGAAACCTAACCCCCATTCTCTGTTCCCTAAGACTTTTGTGTGTCACGAGTGTAGATGTATTATGAGCCCACTTTTCAAGGAACCATTTTCTGTGCTTGTTTTAAGTCATGTCCAGGCTGTAATACCATCCCACTGACTCACGCTCCAGTGGTGGGCTCCTTACACAAACAGGCCTGTTGTTTTAGGCTTGTCCTTTTAGCTGGATCATGAAAACAACAGTCTTCAGCACCACCATGGCAAATGTTCCATCAATACACCCTCATCCCCTCATCCTCTGTCCTCCAGCAGCTCCTGTGAGCAAGTGTGTGGATGGAGACAGGTTTGTGCATGCAGGAATGGGACTGAAAGCCTTGCTGTTCTGAAGACGAAGCATTTCCAACCCACCTACAGTGAGGAACTCATCTGCAGATTTCAACAACCAGGCCTCTGTCCAAATTGATGGATATCATAAAACAATGGCCCATTGATAAAATGTTGGGAGTATATTTATAATAAATGTTTTTCATTAGTTAAACAAAATCTTACGGTGCAACAGTGATGCAAAAGTACAAAATGTTTGGGATATATTTAAATTAATCTCTATTCTATTTAGCTGTGTAGTAGATTGCCTAGCAGACATTGTCCCAAAGTAGCTTACCTAGCAAATGTGAGTATGACCCCTAACAGGTGTGTCCAAGGGAGGCCCTGAGAAGAACCAGGACTCAAAAGAAGAAACTCATTATGAGCATGAGAAACAGGTACTAATGTACAAATAGGTTTACCTCTATTGTTAAATACAGTGGTTGTCTACTTTATTAGAACCCTATACCGTGTACATTCTTTGCCCCCTTCATGTGTTTCACCTGTCTTAAAAGTTCACTATATAGGTGCACAATTACAGAATGCTGCCTACTGTATTATCAGCCCTCCTCTTGTCTATTCCCACATTAACAGGAGTCACTTGGTAAAAGAGCATCAGGCACAGAGGTGTTGCTAGCGTTTAAATATAAGTCAGGGTCACAATAAAGCAAGGGGTGGCCAGCTGCCCAAAATATTCACAGAGTGCCTCTGTGGGCAGAAACGGTCCATTTCCTAAAGGGCTAGAGAATGATTGTTACATCCAGCAAGGTGGAACTGAGGGAAAAGCTTTATAAAAACTGTTTGGCCAGATTTTGCATGCTCATCATTAGACTGCCATTTTGTCAAACATTCATATCGAAGTGATTCTTGCAAAAGTGGAGATGTTCAATTCCAAGTTCAATCTGGGGTTCTGGCTAACTGTAATTCATTAAGCTAATAACAATAAAAGGAAGGATAACGATACCTGTGGTGAAGAAGAACCAGGCTTATTTCTCAGTTGGCAAAAGTGGTACAAGGCACAATCTCAGTTGGTGCTCAGTTGGTAAATGTAGAGTTGAAGGAAATGCAGACTACTTTAGTCCCATTATCCATCCAATTTTAAAAGACAATGATTTTAATGTATATTAGAAACCTGCTTTTTTTGAGAAACTAACCCAATGTTTTGGGTTTTTTTTTTTTTTTCTTTACGCAAAGGTTCAAATGTGTTGTTATTACATACTGAGCAGTATCGAAATAATAAAAAAAATGGGAAAAAATGGAAAGATAAAGATACTTTAAAATGGTCACTTAGCAAAGTTGATAAAAAAACAGTTACTATAGGTTTTTAAAGGAATAGGCTAAAACATCTTACTAAAGCTGTATTATTAATTAATTATACGTGTATTCTCTCTGTATCATCGTCAACAGTACACACACCAGATCCCAGACCCAATATCAGCAGAAACGCAGTATTAAATGACTTAGACGGGGTCAAAACATTAGTGGGTATTAAGTATTAATGTCTTCTATTTCTTTCAACAAGAGACACTAAAAATAAAGAAAAAGAGGGTCATAAGAACAATGGAATGCCTGAATGAAAAGGTCTTGGACTTTAAAGCTTTCAGTCAACTTCCAATCATCATCCAGACAGCATCACTAACTGGCCTAAAGGCCCACTGACCTAAAGCTTAGTCCAGCAGTGAAAACTTATAGTTTCAGGGTGCCGCTGTGTCAAGAGCTTCACTTATTTTTCAGGGGGATATCTGCTGAGTTTGTAGAAGGATTTTTCATATATTTTCTGGAGGGTGACAGGTCAGCAGGGAGATGGACAGAGGTCAAATCTTGGTAATTGTAACGGTGGCGGGGTACCGGAGGGACGTCAGCTCGGAGCCAGGAGTTAGGGACATACTTTTATTGGTCACACTTACAAAAACAAGGAACGGGGACTGCAGTTCTAAACACGAAACCCTAGAACTGAGGAACTGCAGTCTAACCCTAGATACTAAGTGGCCTATACTAAGTTACCTATACCTAGTCATAGACACCCAGTTACTTACACCAAAACCACCCGTTACGCATAGGCTTAACCTACCTAATGAGCCGCGCTCTGTTCTGACTCATCGGGGCTTAAATAGTGAGCCCCAATGATGCACACCTGCCTGCAGGGGCTCAGGTGTGCTCAGTCAGAACAGAGCGCCCTCTAGCGTACCCAAAACACCACACATGTGACAGAGAGCGCCCTCTAGCGTGCCCAAAACACCACACATGTGACAGAGAGCGCCCTCTAGCGTGCCCAAAACACCCCACATGTGACAGAACCCCCCCCCCCCAAAAGGCGCATCTCCTGAAGTGCTAGAACATAGCCGAACCTCCGGGGGGAGGCCAAAACAACAAAACAAAAGTCCCTTGTCGGGACATACAGTCAGGTCCACAAAAAATAAAAAAAGGGCCCCCGACCAGCCATGTCAGGCAGCTGGTGGTGGTGAGGGGAATCCCAGCAGTTCAGTCCATCTTTTCAACTGGTGCCTGAACCCGACCCTAGAGTCACTGGAGGAATCGCCTGATTCAGGGGAACGCCTCGCCTTGGTGGAACCTGAAAGAGAGCTAAACACAGACCTTAAAGGGATCAAAGAGGAAGTCTTTTTCATATAGTCCGAACCCTGTTTCCAACCCTTGCCTTCTTTGTTCTTCTTTGTCTCTTATCATAGAATCCATAGTACAGAAGCTGTCGTTCACTTCCTTAAACTGAGACAGGTCATTGTTGACGTCCTTTGGCTCCTTCCTCTTCTCGGTCATGCTTCCCTGCTGCTTGGAGCTCAGTGAGGCAGCATCCCAGCTCCTGGTTCCACTACGAGAAGTTCCACTTGGACTCCTCCACGAACCGCCTTGTTCCGAGTCTGCTGAACTCTGAGGGTGAACTAAAGGTGGGGAGTCATCTTGCTGCTGTTCAACCTCTGGAATTTCTCCCGGCTTCTCCATCAGACTGTTCTTCAGCTGCTCCGCGCTGGCGTTAACCACCAGGGTCCCAGCATGCACTGGTGTCTGTGGAGGAAGTCGAGATTCGAAGATCGCCAATCTTGCTTCCATACCTCTAACCTGCTTCTCCAGCTCGCTGAGCTTGCTAGCCTCCCTTTGGGCTTCTCTCAGTTCAGCCTGCAGAGCAACGCTGTGGTCCCGCACCCGTCTCAGCTCTGCTCTGGTCTGATTCAGTTGTTCTTCCATAGTGGCTATTTTAGCTTCCAGCTTCTCCTGAATGGTTGGAGTCTCAACCTTCTTAGTTGCCTGGCATACAGTTTGGTCCTTCTGTTCCTCCGTTCTCTCCAGCCTTTCTCTTTGGACAGCCATCACAGCTTGCAGCTTTATTCTAGAGACCTCTCTCTCTTCTCTGAATTTCGCGCTCTTTCCTTGAAGCTCACCTTTGTCTGGAGCCAGAGCTTTTCTTTCTGTTTCCATGGCTTTGATCTCCCTTTGGCGACTGGACAAGAGTCCTTTGGTCCACTCCAGCTGAGGAAGCAGATAGGTGATCCTTTCCTGGCGTTTCAACCCTTCATTCGTGACCGAGGCATTCACCTGTAGCATTGAGGCTTCTTTCGCCATCAGCTGCTGGTAGAGCTCTGTCACCAACCCCTGTCCTGTTCCGTGATCTGAACATTCATGTAGCTGATTTGTTCATCTCTGAGGTGAGATTGGATTGTCCTTGCAGCTCTGATCCGTTTGGCCAGATCCCTTGCCTGCTTTCCTCTGAATGACTTATGCAAGCAAATTGCAGCATGCCTGAACAGCTGATACCTCTGCTTTTGTTGATGCCCAAGCTTCCACCTTCTGAACCTCCTCTGGAGAACACTTGCTGCCCAGCACTGCTTCTTGAAAACCAGTCTTTGCTGGTGCATTCTTACTACAGCCTGAATCATGGTGGCAGCTTTGTGCATTGCAGCAACATTCTTTCGAACAGAAAAACCCCTAAAAGCTGCCTGGATGCATATCACTGACCTTCTCAATACTTGGAATCTCTCATGTTCAAATTTACCCTTAGTGTAGGACCTAAAATGTCTTTGAATGATGATGGCTGACACCCTTATGGCCCAGTACTTAACTACCTCCCGGTGTCTTCTGAACGCAGCCTGAATCAGGGAAGCTGCCTGATGTTGCAGGATCACTTCCCTTCTGACCCTCTGACCTCTGAAGCAGGCTTGCAGGAACATTGCAGCAGAGCACAATTTCAAGAATTCCTCCCTCTGCTTTCTGGCTTCAAGTGTGGAGCGATACCTAAGCTGGATGGCAATAGCAGCATACTTGATGCATAAATATCGTGTCCGAGCACAGTGAGCCCTGTAAGCACATTGTATCACAGTTGCAGCATGGTGCTTCTGTTTCAGAGCCTGTCTGGTCTTCATCCCTCGGAATGCGGCTTGCAGAACAACAGCAGCCTTCCTTTTCTCCTTCAAAGACTTAATTTCTTGCTTCATCATCTTATTAGCCCGGTAATATCGCTGAACAGTCCTGGCTGCCCACAGTAGCTTCAGGTAGTATTTTCTGCTCAATTGCTTCCTCACCTGTGCCTGAATGGTTACCGCAGCCTCATGTTCAATTCTCCTTTGCACCCGAACTTTCCTTCAGGACTTCCCACTAACCTGGAGCTGCTCCTTCTCTGCTTTCTGTGTAGCAGATGGCTTAGTGGTGCTGAGTTTGGGGGTCAACTTCTTGATGCCACTTTCCTTGCTGCGAAGGGCTTTCTTGGTCGACCTCCCCGGTTGCACGATGCAGGAAGTGGTCTCCACCATCCTCCTGCTGTCTGTGTCAGGAACTGCCTTCTTTGCCACTGCCTCGCTTCTCTTGTTGCGGGCGGCCTTCTTTGCATTCCTCTCGGTGGGCGCCGTGCAGTCACGGTGCGGCGCGGGGAACGCCGTGCAGTCGCAGTGCGGCGCGGGGAACGCCGTGCAGTCGCGTTGAACAAGGCAAGGCGCGTTTGCTACCAACCTCTTGTTGTGAATCGCGCTGGCCGTGTTCCCGCTATCAGTTGCGCGCGGCGCTTTCTCCGCTGGCGGATCGCGGTTACTGGCGCGCGGCGCTCTCGGCGCTGAATATCCGGTTGGCTTCGTGCTTCCGCATTGAGCCGCTTGCGCCGTGGTTGGCGCCGTACTTCCGCGTTGAGCTGCTTGCGGCGTGGTTGGTGCCGTGCTTCCGCGTTGAGCTGCTTGCAGCGTGGTTGGCGTCGTGCTTCCGCGTTGCGTAACGCCAGCCGTCAACGAAGCCCCGCCTTCCATGTCGCGTGCGGAAAACAACACGCGGTCCAGCGTGTTGAGATAGCGCTGCGCCCTTGTAGCCATGGAGATCAGCATCCGGAGACAAAGCGCGAACCGATCCATGCGAAGCTCGGGGTCTGGGATGATATCAAGTGGGAGCAGCGACATCGTCTTCTTCAGACGGCGATCAAGCTCCCTTACCGTGGCCGTCGGCGTCCGTCGCACCCACTCCTCATCGTCCAGATGCTCGCGGAGGTCCAGAGAAGTCGCCTCTGTCCCCCAGGTCCTCATCAGCTGCAGCGTCCGCTCGACAGCATTCGCTGCCGCCCACAACACGCGCTCCTGCTCGCCCTCGGTGCTCGTGACGTCCAGGTACTGCCGGCTCATTTCTGTAACGGTGGCGGGGTACCGGAGGGACGTCAGCTCGGAGCCAGGAGTTAGGGACATACTTTTATTGGTCACACTTACAAAAACAAGGAACGGGGACTGCAGTTCTAAACACGAAACCCTAGAACTGAGGAACTGCAGTCTAACCCTAGATACTAAGTGGCCTATACTAAGTTACCTATACCTAGTCATAGACACCCAGTTACTTACACCAAAACCACCCGTTACGCATAGGCTTAACCTACCTAATGAGCCGCGCTCTGTTCTGACTCATCGGGGCTTAAATAGTCAGCCCCAATGATGCACACCTGCCTGCAGGGGCTCAGGTGTGCTCAGTCAGAACAGAGCACCCTCTAGCGTACCCAAAACACCACACATGTGACAGAGAGCGCCCTCTAGCGTGCCCAAAACACCACACATGTGACAGAGAGCGCCCTCTAGCGTGCCCAAAACACCACACATGTAACAGTAATTTCCCTTTTCCTCTCAGTCTGAACCAACTTGAGACACACACGCCCCTGCTCAGGTATACACACCATTTCAACTGAAAGGTCGAATGTCTCTGTGGGTACCTAATCTGGTTCTCACTCTTTAGTAAATAGATATGCCAACAGGCATACGTTTCCAATATAAATACAACTGATAGGATGTGCTTCAGCATTCTAATATGACATTTTGATCAACAGATTTATTGTTAGTGTCTGCAGAAACCCATATTTTATTTTACATTTTAGTCCTAAATTCAGGCTTGTACTGTTTGTTTCCATGGGTTGACACAATGACACGAAGAGATGTCTAAATGGTTGTGACATGTGACATGTGACATGTGAGGAAGCCTACATCCACAGATCTGTGGTTAGTTCTCCAAGATGTTTGGAACAACTTACCAGCCGAGTTCCTTCAAAAACTGTGTGCAAGTGTACCTAGAAGAATTGATGCTGTTTTGAAAGCAAAGGGTGGTCACACCAAATATTGATTTGATTTAGATTCACTGCATTTTGTTGATTGATGAAAATAAAAGATTAACACTTCCATTTTTGAAAGCATTCTTTGTTTACAGCATTTTTTCCACACCTGCCTAAAACTTTTGTACAGTACCGTATATATATATATATTTTTTTTTCCTTTTCTTTTTTTTTTCTTTTGATAGGTAACCGAAATCTAAGTAGTTATGTGGGTTTTTAGCCTCCAATCATCTAACTGAAAACTATGAATTGCCTTTGATATTTTATCCATTTTTCTGATCACATGCAATTCAGAGCAAACAATGGAGCACCAAAAAGATATTTTGATTACGCCAGCATATTAAAAAAAAAATCTCTCCCTACACAGTGCTATTTATTACTGCCTCTACATGGCCTGCAGAGCAATGTGTGTATAACTGCGATGTGATTAATCGATGTGGCGTCTTGTCCTGGTTACCACAGCCATCTCCCTCCGGCCTGGCGGGAAATCTGCTTTAGAGTCGGAACACGACACACACCCCACACACAATTAACCAGGCCACTTCCATCTTTACTATTGTCTTTCAAGGGCTGCCCTCAATTATCCACACTCAGAAAACTGTGATTATTTTTCTCTCTGTGGTTAGAAAAGCCAGGAGATAAAGTTTCATTTCTGCAGACATTTAGAAGCTTTATTACAGGCACTGCCGATGCGCGGGTTTGTCCGGAGTGGGATTTTGTTCCCTTCGATACAGGAAACACATTTTGGGCTCTCATCAATTCACTATTCACTCTGCAGATAAATGGAATTAGACATTCAATATGCATACATGGCCTCTCTACTGATATAATATGTATCAGGCCCTGGCAATTAAAGATAATCTTTACTGACTTAATTTGCATGGATTACAACATCTATCATAGAGATGGAGGCAGTCATTAGCATATAGCTGAAGTGATTTGCATAACCATGGTACAGTCTGATCCACATGTGTGTAAGTGTGTGGGCTCTTTTGGCAGGACTAAACCATGGCGACTAACCTTGGGTTGTCATTGGTTGAGTCCAAATGCAAGAGGATTATGGGTGTTTGTGGGTGTTGTACTGAAGCTCCAATCAAATATGCTAGAAATGTTTTGCCATTGATTCCACTATATAACTGTATAGATTGCATAACTTATGTTGATGCTTAGGGCTTGGTGTTGTGTGTTGTCCTTTAGACACATCCACTATCACTGTGTGACACCGCACATAATGCACATAATGCTACCATAGCCAATGGCCATAGGGGAGGTACCCCCTAGGCATCCCCAACTGCATCTCCTTCATGGTAAGGCTCTTCTGTTTGCCAACTACCCATCTCCGGAATCACCTTTAAAAGACTGTTCAAAAGTATTACGGAAATTGTTCAATAAACACTGCGATCACTACAGAGTGGTGGCCCCGTATGGGGAACTTTCGGGAGTATAAGTATTGCTGCCATTATATTTAACAGTGTTGTAAAATATTATATGATATACAGCGTAAGTAACTTCCTGTCTTAACAATTTACCATTCTGTTATATTTTGTGTTGTTGCTTTCATTACACTGTGATTTGCTGAATGTTTTTTGCGTTGCGTTGTCCCGGTTATTTCTGGATCTCCAATTTTGTAATCCATGTGTTACGCGCTTGTGTTTTGGCAAACGGTAAAGCTCTTTAAAGGGGATAGAGTTGCCGTGGTGTTAGTAATATGGCTGATACGAGCATTGAGGGTAAACAGAGTGGCACTGAGGCTTCTCTCACTACAATACCTCCCACTGTTACTGTTTGCACTGTTCCCACTACAGAGGTTACTTAGTTGACTGACCTTCTTGGTAGCATGTATGTCTCGGAGGTGAAGGATGGAGAGGGTTAAGAGGAGGTACAGATGGAGGAACAATTAGGAGGGATGCAACAGGCCTTGGAGAGGGCCAACAGTAAAATTGCTGAATTGGAGCAGGAGAAGCACAACAACGGGCTATAGAGAGAGAGAGATCCTTAAGGGAGTTCCTTATGGACCGGGTGAGGGCCAGTGAAGAGCGTGTGGAGGAACAACTAGATACCTTAGAAAAGGCGGTAGTAGATTGTTTAAAAGGGAGGGATGAGCAGTGGAAGAAGAAGATGAGTTGTGTCCGTCTCACTAGAACCCCCAGGCGGTTCTTTGGAGACCGAGACAGCTTTCAAGCTGAAGGCCTTTCTATTCCTCACCCACACTCCACATACCCTCCTATTAAGCCCCAGTTCCCTGAAAACAACCCAGGCAAGTCCCTCACTTTTATCGAGGCATGCGAGGAGTTTTTATCTCTTCATCACCTGTCTGATCCAAAAGTGTTGGCTTTATTGTATACGGTCCTGCAGGGTTATGCCAGCAATTGGTGGAAGACTGAACGGTCTAACATAAAGACATGGCGTGAGTTTAAAGCTCCTTTTTTGGGTGCCTTTTTGTCCACGGGTTTCCAGGCAGAGTTAGAAGAACAGAAGATTATGGCCAACCAAGTCAAGAAGATGCTGGAAGAGGGGATCATTGAACCTTCTACATCTGTGTTGGCTGCACCCGTGGTTTTGGTCCCTAAACCAGATGGGTCCATGTGATTTTGTGTGGACTTCCAGCAGCTAAATAGCAAGACCATGTTTGATGCATACCCCATGCTGTTGATCCATGAAATTTTAGAGTCTTTTAAGGGAGCCAGTGTTTTTACCACTTTTGATTTGCAGCCAGGATATTGGCAGATTGCAATGGACCCTAGCCAGAAGGAACTGACCACCTTCACTACCCCTCAGGGGCTGTTCCAGTTTCGTGTTTTACCCTTTGGCTTAAAGAACACTGCAGCCACCTTCCAAAGGCTCATGGAGAGGGTTCTAGTGGACCTGAGGGGCCATTGCTGCTTTGTCTACATTGATGACGTTATTATATACTCCCCAGACTCTACCCAGCATCAACATGACCTTCGGAAAGTCTTCCAAAGGCTTGAAGAGGCCAATCTCACTCTCAACTTGTAGAAGTGCACTGTATTGCTTCCTTTCTGTGTCTGTCACTACTGGATCCTGTTCATTACTGACCATCCCCATTCCATTTCTTTCCTCACATGTCCAGGGGGGGCCCGCTGTGGTCAATACCGGAGTCCAATACCGAACTCCCAACTGGTCTGTGCTGTGCATCTGCTGCGCCAAGGGATCCTGGCAGCTCACCGGTACCTGGGGCCACGCTCGACTTGCTGAGCCTGGAAAGCAACTTAGGACTCTGTGCTGATCCTGGGGTTAAACCCAAACTAACTTTGTACTGCTAGTATACCCGAGGGGGTTGGGTAGCCAGTCAACCTTGGAGCCTCAGAGGTTTTTGGTCCCTCTCCTCCGTAGTCATCTGGCTTTAACTTCTAGCCTTCAGTTTTTAGACCATGACTATAACCTATGTCTACCATCTATGTAAAGTGCTTTGGGGCAACTCTGTTGTGAACGGTGCTATACAAGAATAAATTAAATTGAAGTGAATTGAAGTGTGTTTTCTTTAAATCTTCTTTAAGGTTTTTAGGACACATAGTTTCCGGTCAGGGGGTAGAGTACCCCATCCCCGAGAACCTGAAAGAGTTGCAGAGGTTTTTGGGGCTAGTGGGGTGGTACCACAAGCTTGTTCCCCATTTCACGGTCCAGGCAGCAGCATTGTATGGACTGCTGAAGAAGGGAGCAACTTGGGCATGGGGTGATACCTGCCAAAAGAGCTTTGAAGACCTGAAGAACTTGATGATACAACCTCCTGTCCTGGGCCATCCCAACACAACCAAACCTTTCCGGCTCCACACCGATGCGAGTGAGATGTGGTTGGGGGTGGACCAAGGGGAGTGTGAAGTACCCCTCGCATTTGCTTTCAAGACTTTTAATCGTAGCTGAGAGGAATTACTCTGCATCGGAGAAAGAGTGCCTCGTGGAAGTGTGGGCAGTTGAGCGCTGGGGCCATTTTTTGGAGGAAGTGTCGTTTGAGGACGTTACAGACCATGCCGCACTCACTTTGGCTTTTAACAACCCGAAGAACTCCTCTAGGCTAACTCACTGGACCCTCTGGTTACAGCCCTTTGAGTTCCGAATCACCTACAGAAAGGGATGTTTAAACACCGTGCCTGATGCCTTGTCCAGAATTTTCCCTCTACAGGCATCTGTCTCGCTTGTGTCATCTATGCAGAAACCACAGATGGACCTACCCATGTCCCTACCTGATATAGGGGCAACACAGCTAACTGACCCCTGGATCCAAGAGGTCCGGAAGGAAGTAAGGCCGCTGAGGGAGCTGAGGGATCCAGACAAAATCGCCTTTGTGGAGCAGAATGGGATCATCTACCGACGTGTGCCGAAGGGGAATCGCGGTTTTAATTACCAACTAGTGGTGCCAGAGGTACTGCGTCTCCCAGTTCAACATCACTACCATGATAATCCATTAGGGGGTCATCTTGGTCATCTGAAGACCTTGCTGAGGATTTTGGAAGTGGCATGGTGGCCCACTGTCCTCCAAGATACTTGGACATATGTAAGAAACTGCCATCTCTGCCAAAAGTATAAACTATCCAACAATCCTCCTGAGGAGATGTTACAATCCACACCTATCTCTGAGCCAGGGGAGATGTTAGGCATAGATTTGATGGGGCCCTTCCCTCGAAGTGGCCGGGGAAACTCCATTCTCCTAGTAGTGGTTGATTACTTCACGAAGTGGGTGGAGTTGTTTCCCCTCAGGAACAGCAAGACACCTAAAATCGCCAAAGTGTTAGTAAAGGAGGTTTTTACTAGATGGGGAACTCACAAGTTTCTTGTTTTAGACCGAGGTAGTCAGTTCATTGGCCAGGTTTTTAAAGAGGTCTGCAAGACATGGGGGGTGCTTAACAAATTCACAACCAGTTATCACCCCCAGACCAACCTGACCAAGAGAGTTAACCACACCCTCAAGGGTATGATTGCTTCATATGTGGAGGAGGAACATAAGAACTGGGCTATCTGGCTAACCAAGTTTTGCTTTGCTATTAACTCAGCAGTCCAGGAATCCACAGGACACTTTCCTGCTCAATTAGCTCTGGGGCAGTCTCTTAAGGGCCCTTTTGACAGGCTCATTCATGTTGCACCCTCCCCTAAGTCGAAGTGTTATTCCCTCCTGGAACATCAAGACCAACTATAGGACCTGGTAAGGAAAAATGTCGCCAAGGCACAAAAGAAACAGGCGAGGACGTTTACCATCCCAAACAGTATGTATGGATTAGGACTCACCCTCTCTCCGGAGCACGAGAGAGAAACTAAATTTCCGTGTCTCTTGTTTAAAATCCTTTCTTTTTGCGGTATGTGTATTATATGTGTTCACAAAGAAGATTGTCAGAGTTCGTCTTTCTTGTTTGTGGATTAACCCCGTTGGACTATTTGGACACCCATTTCACTCTAGTTACCAGGATTACATCACCCGTCCTTTCCATCGTCCCCTACTCCATCTCCTTCGTGATAAGACTGTTCCATTTGCCAACTACCCATCTCCGGAATCACCTTTAAAAGACTGATCATTACTGTTGGACTCAATACGTGTACATTCATTGTTTCGATTGTGTGTTTGTATTGTGTTATATTCTATGGTATTTAGGGAGTACTTGTACATATTAAAACACTTGTTGGTGTACTGGAAGTTTTGTCCCATGTATTGTGGTGGAGATGGCGTCTGCTCGATTTTAAAGTATTACAGAAATTGTTCAGTAAACGCTGTGATTTCTACAACTGGTTGGTCCACCATTGAAAGTGGTCCACCACTCAAAAACATTAGGCCAACTGTGGCTCTGTGGTCAACTAATGGCCACTAATTAGACTACAGGCTGGCAACTATGTGCATGCTATTCACCAGCAATGTGGAGCCAGTAGAGGGTTTTAATAAAGTGGCCCAAGGGAGTCTGCATGGTTATGAGTATGTTATACCCCATCACTAACAAAAGGCAAGAAAGAAAGACACTGGCTATAGCACATAGATGATGATGATGATGATTAATGATGGTTAACTAAACATAAAATCAACAGTTATTCTCTCAAATGACTAACTAACAGCCTGTCAACACTCAAAAACACTTATCAAATAACACAGCTCCCAAGCAATAACATACAGCTATCACTATGACAGATCTTCAGGAGAAGAGGGAGATCATTGCGTCTGCAGAAGAATCTATGGACCTGCTGTAAAATTTCAACAAGTTAAACTGTGCCTAGCTCTGCAGAAAAACAACCCTGCCAATTAGGAGTAATGACTGAGTCCCAACCAGCACCACTGCACTTTTGTCTGAATGAAGCTCAGACATTGCAAGCTCAATACACCTGCTCAAACATCAGCCTAGAGCCTCACATTCCTGCCCATCACACAAACATTCACAAACGCACGCACACACACACACACACACACACACACACAAGCAAACAAGTGTGTGTGTGTGTGTGTGTGTGAGAGAGAGAGAGGGAAAGAGAGAGTGAAAGAGAGAGAGTGTGTGTGTATTTGCTGCATAAACTGGGTCCCACACACCAGTTTTACTGGAGTTTTTCATCAAATCATGACTGAAACCAAGCTTAAAAATGTAGTTTATAGGCTGTCTGCATGAATAAATGCAAAATGTGCTCTTCTCTCTCATGCACATGCATTTGAAGATGAGGCTTGCAAAATATGGAAAGATTTCTCAAAAAGTAAAGAGCACAGTTTCAACAGGAAAAAAACAATAATCTTCACTTGAATGGATATTGAACATTACATTTCTTTTTTTGGCATAATGAAATGCTGAATGAAAGTTAAAATTATTGTGTGTTCAGGCTTTTTAAACCTCTGATAAATTAAATGTTTGCATGCTTTGTTTGACATAAACACTACCTCATTTGGATGATGAAAAATGTTTAAGGGAAGGGGGGGAAATAATAAGCACATCCATTTAGTTTCAGCAGCCAAAAACATTAAGGTTAATTGCTTTTTTATTTGAGCAGTTTAAACTGAACAAATATAACATGGTTTCTTAATTCCAAACTCTTGCATAAGCCTTACTGCTTGTAGACAGTAAATATTTCCTCTGAGGTATACTACTAGAATAAAGCTTTTCATTATCACTCCCACTGCTGCTGTTAGTATCAGTACTTCAGCTGTTGCATAGTTTTCCAATACTGCTCCTAATGCTGCTTCCAAGCCCTTGTCTTCACTCCAGGCACAGCACACTAATAACCACTGATCCATCGCTTCCATTTATAATGGCCTGTGTGAGGAGGATACAGCCAAGAACTGAGACACTACAGCTGGACCATAATACAGCCTACAGAAAACTCTGCAAGTAGAGTTAAAATGCAAGACTGCTGATCTAGACCCATACTTTCATAGTTTCAGAGAAAGAATCAGGATTCCAAACACATACCAAACATATGTGAATTGAAGGAATTTTACTCCAGAATGTCTTGATAGTATTCTTCATTCTGCAATATACAGATTTGAAGACCACCCAGTGCCAGGTGCAATTAAAACATCTCCAAAACATAGCCGAGCACCCTCCATGTTTTACTTTAGTTATGGTGTTCTTAACTTTGAAAGCTTACATTTTAAATTTACTGTGAACATAGAGATAAATAAGTTTATCTGTGAGCTGATGTGACTTGTCAAAAAGCTCCAGTTTTTTTTCTCAGCAGTCCAAAGGATGTTCTGCCCAAAAGTTGGCGCGTTGTCAACCTGGATTTTAGCAAATTTCATTTACATAATGAAATTTAAAACAATAAATTTAAACATAATGAAATATACATAATGAAATCATCTTGGGTCTATGTCTTTGGAGCCTTTTGTTGCTCATAAGGGGATGGACAGTACAACAAGACAGTGATGCACATTGACCTTGGAGCTCAGTTTAAATGTCTTTAGATATTTTCCTTTGCTCTTTGTTCACCATCCACAACTGTCTGCTCAACCATGGGTTGCATTTCCTCTTACAGCCACATCCTGGAAGGTTGGCTATAGTCCCATGGACGACATTCTTAAAAAAATATTTGCAGCTGTAGTCACAGAATCATCAAACTCCTTGAAGATGGTTTTCCCGCCTTTAACATGTTTATCTACAATTTCTGAGCTTGTCAACCAACTCTCTCCTTTGCTTTCTCTGTTCCATGTTAAGTGTGCTGTAAACAATGATACTAAACTACACACTGTCCACCTATAACTGTTCATATAAGTGAAGTATTACTCTGAAACATGACTATAATTGAATGATTTCTAATAATGTTTAGGAGTTCCAACATATTTGTTCAGGCTGTTTTAGAATATCATTGTAAAAAATTACAAATCTTATTTTTTCATACTTTAATTGGATTACTCAAGTTTACAGGAGGCATTTGCTTTAATTTAATTACTTTTCAACAGGAATTAAGCTTTGTTTGAATGAGCTATAAGGGCAACAACACATTTGTCTGTGTCTATAAAAGTATAGTTTTTGCAGAAATCCTGTTTTGTTCTACAGTTTCCATTTTAGCAGTTACATTTGTGTTCCAGTAGTTTAAAAGCTTGTGCCATTTATTAACAGCATTTATAACCTTACCATTGATTTCAACAGGACTACTATCACTGAGGGAGCTCCAATTTTGGAGAATTACAGAAGGCCATGTGCTACTAAATTATTACTAAGTGGACCTGTAAAAACTACAGACATTAAGGTTTAATATTGATTAATATTACCAATCCTGTTGACAATCCTTTAAATTACAGTAAAACCACAACAAATTGTACATTCAAGATATGTTGTCAGAAAACCATGGCAACACATCACTCCTATCAAACCCAGAAGTTTGACTAATTGAAAGTACAATAACTGTGCTTAATGTCACCCTACATGTTTGAAAGTTGCAGCCATGTTTGTGTATCTCAGTATTTTGCTATGGTTTACATTAAATAAAACTAAGACTGACTGAAATTAATTAACTGAATTTAGTATAATCGTATTGTATCATAAATACAGAAGTAAATATGTGTATTTTTTACTTACTGTGGTACATAGTAGCTTGGTCCCTACTTAACTTGGTTACACATCACCAGGCCCAAGCCTACCTACACTGAAGAAAACCCAGATGAATATTATGCCAAAGAAATAATGAAAAATCTTCAAAGGGTAGATGAAACTCTTTCAATTCAATGCCCAGACGTCAGAATATCATAACTGTGTTGTTTGAATGAAATTAATTAAATTAATTGTGATGGCACACATAATGTGAACACTAAGCAGTGATTTATTGCACTGCATTTAACCCCTTCAAACACAAAACAGGAGCAAGAGCAATGGGCGCTCAGACATTGTTGAGAATGGTACCATGGACAAGGGAACCTCAGGGCAACCTACTGCTCCATGACTCAAAACATTCTAAGCATGGGGCCTAGTTCTTAACCACTAGGTCAGCACTGGCCTCTTAACACTTCAGTTTCATATCAGCTACTGAAAAAGCAGTAGGTACAGATTAGTAGAAGAATGTACACTTATCATTACAGGGTTTAATTAAAGTGAGGTAATAAAGAGCACCTCATTACATGCATAGTGATACAGCAAGAAATCAGACATGATGTTTTCTTTTACATGTTAGTAGGTGAACTCAAAAGTAAGTGGCTGATGGCACACAAATTGCACTATGAGTGCACAGAACATGTTCAAAATGGGGTGTGTTCTCACAGTTAACTCTGAGAAAACAGATGGCAAACAGGAGGCAAGCCTGAATCCTGCCCTGTCGTTTTGCTTTTGTAAATACACACAAATGCACGCACATATGTGCGCACACACACACATACACACACATATAGGGCTTTCTGAATGGCTGCCTGCCTATGTCTCCTTGTGCTGGACAAACAGCAACCAGACATGATCACACATGCTAATAGAAGCAGAGTACATACACACACACACACACACACACGCACACACATATACACAGACATGAGGTTGTTGCTGGTCTGAAAATCTGGCACATGATTTTCAGTAACAGTTGTTGAGTTGTTAAAGCCATTCATCTTCAAAACAACAAATGTTTTTAAGTGTTTTTCAGCATTGCAGTACTGAAGGAACTTAAAAAACATTTTTTAAAACTTACTGTTCCCAGACATTTGGCCAGGAGTGTAACTCACATCCTTATTCCAAACAAAGGGGTACTGTCCCCTCTGGGAGTGAGTGGACTAACACACATGCACACACACACACACACACACACACACACACTCACACACATTCTTCTTCCAGCTGTGCCGTGGAGATGTTGCCTGCCTCAGTTCTTTAGCTTGTCTGAGATAAACGCTCCTGTCCAAAAATAAACATATCACGTAAATTACAAAGGCAGAAGAATATCTCTCCCTCCCTCTCTCTCTCTCACTCTCTCTCTCTCTCTCTCACACACACACACAGACACCAACACGCACACACACAAACACACACACACACACACACACACACTTGGAATGGATGAAAAAGAGATGACACACTGAGAGTACTTTCAATACAGGAAAAATATGTTTGATGAGTTATTAATGAGAAGTCAGATATTCATAAAATAAAACATCTTTCAGGAGCAATCTCCCTTCATAAACAAAACCTTCAGATATAACCAAAACATTTATAAATTTTAGCCATTAAAATAGAATTTAAATACACCTCTCTAGTCCAGCATAAAATATTATGTACATCTGCACTAGTAAAGTAATAAAGTACTTTTTATTGTGCTTGAGATGAGGCCTGGAGTTCTGACAACGATATTAAATTATTTTAAGACCTTATATCCTAAGATTGTATTTGGGTCTTCCTTTGGGTAACTTTATTTCTTTGCTGTTATTATTACAGATCTTACAGCTGTGGCCAAAAACTCTGAGAATGACAAAAGTTTGCAGCTTCAGTGTTTTTACATCTTTATGTCAGATGTTTCTATGCTAACTGAAGCATAATTACAAGCATTTCATGAGTTTCAAAGGCTTTTATTGGTCAATCAACTTCTGGAACAAATCCTGACGGATGGCAGCCCACTCTTGCATAATCAATGCTTGGAGTTTGTCAAAATTTGTTGGTTTTTGTTTTTTCACCCACCTCTTGAGGATTGACCACAAGTTCTCAATGGGTCTGGGACCACAAAATTTCAGTGTTTTGTTCCCAGAGCAACTTAGTTAACACTTTTATCACACTTATTAGTTATCACATGGTGCTCCATCATGCTGGAAAAGGCATTGTTCTTCACCAAACTGATCTTGGATGGTTTGGAGAAGTTACTCTCTGAGGGAGTTTTGGTATCATTCTTTATTTATGGCTGTGATGTTTGGCAAAATTGTGAGTGAGCCCACGCCCTTGGCTGAGAAGCAACCCCACACATGGTCTCAGATGTTTTACTATTGGCATGACACAGGCGTGATGGTAGCACTCACCTTTTATTCTCTATCTTTTCTCTGGATGCCCCAAACAATCAGAAAGGGGATTCATCAGAAAAAAATGACTTTACCCCAGTCCTCAGCAGTCCAATCCCTGTACCTTTGCAGAATATCAGGCTGCCATTGAAATTTTTCATGAAGAAAAGTGGCTTCTTTGCTACTCTTTCTTGACACCTGGCCATCCTCCAAAAGCCTCACTATGTGTACACTCACACCTGCTTACTGCCATTCCTGAGCAAGCTCTGCACTGGTGGTGCCCAGATCCCGTGGATCTGGAGATGGTACTGGTACTTGCTAGACTTTCTTGGGTGCCATTCTTGGGACTTTCTTCTTTACAAGAACTGAACCTCTCTTCTTAAAGTTCCTGATGATCCAATAAATGGTTCATTTTAGGTGCAATCTTACTAGCAGCCATATCATTGCCAGTGAAGCCCTTTTTGTGCAAAGCAATGATAACTGCATGTGTTTCCTTGAATGTGACCATGATTAACAGAGAAAGAACAATGATTTCAAGCACCACCATCTTTTTAAAGCATCCAGTCTGCTATTCTAACTCATTAGCAGCATGAGAGAGGGATCTTCAGTCCTCCTCAACACTGTCACCTTTGTTAATGGGAAGATCACTGAAATGATTCAAGTCTTTTTGTTGCAGAGCCAAAATTAAGTGGTTTTAGGGATTACGTTCATTTTCATGGCAAAGAGGGACTTTGCAATTCATCAGATCACTCTTCATAACATTCTGTAGTTTATGCAAATTGGCATCATAAAAACAGGCAGCAAACTTTGTGAAAATTAATAATTGTATAATTCTCAAAACCTTTTGCCACAGCTATACAGAGATGTTGTATAGGAAGTACCGAAAAAATGCTTAGTATTAACTGATTAATGCACATTGGTTAATAAATGTTAGGTTCAAAAGAAATAATCAATGTTTTTAAAGTAGCTTTTATCAATAGTATCGAAAGTGAATAGTTACCACAGACAATATGTTACACTATTTAATTTATTCTGAAAACTTGCCAATAAAAGAAGCTAACTAAATCCAGTAAAACCAGTAATAACTAAATCCCCCAAATTTTTTTCTGAAACATACATATTGTGGTTGCAAAAAGTCTAGGACACATTGTTCATACATTTACTGACTCTCTTAGCTACTGAAACTAACCAGGATTGCGGGTGGGGACTATACTAGTTCACCCAGGACACAAAGCAAGAATCACTCTGGACAGGTTGCCAGTGCAACACAGGACAGACACACTGAAAAATACACTCTCACACAAAGTCACACCTAAGGGGCAATTGGATGTCCAATCCAGCAGAGTATGGACACTGGATTTCACTTTGCTGCTTGAAATACAGTTTAAAATGACCATAATTCTATCATTTGTTTTTAACAAGCATGCAAGAATGCAAGGACAGGAGGCAAGAATGCATCAATTAAATTAAATTTCCTTTTCCTTCCACTTTCCTTATTTTCACTGATCTGGTAGTAAAGTGGATCTACATGCAAGTCAGCTCGACTAATATATTTGACAGGCCATGGGCAACAGAGTAAATCAAGGTATCTTAGAAAGGAAGCTTCACTCCTTTCTAACTCCTAACGTATTCAGGGCAGCGGTGGCCTAGTGGTGAGGGAGTTGGCCTGGCATTGGAAGATTGTGGGTTTGATTCCCTCAGTAGGTTGCCCTGAGGTAACCTTGAGCAAGGTACTGTCCCCATCACTGCTCCCTGGGCACTTTCAATCGCTGCCTGCAGCTGCATAGTGTTTGTGTGCATGGGTTAAATGCAGAGGTCCAATTTTGTTGTGGTTCACGTGTGCTGTGCTGTGACCTCGCAATGACAAGGGTTGTCACTTTCACTTCACTTTTTCACTTGGCTACTGAAATGCAGCTCAGGTCTAAACTTTCCAGATAATGTTATGGTGCTGAAAAGTAAATGAGTACCAGATGGGGGGGAATTTTGTTTTGTTTTCTGCTGGCTGGTTTATTCAATTAATTATTTAGCCATGGCAGCAAAGAGTTTAGCATGGTGGGTCGCCATGGATAAAAGTTAACACTTTCACAGCAGTCATCACTTGAGTAGGTGGTCTTTCCATCTAACACAAGAAACACTGCCTTTACATTAGGAAAAAAGTGTGATCAGCCAAGATGCATGTTAATGGCAGTAGTCCTTTTCATGTCCTTCTCTTAGAAAAGATCTGCATTTAAATGATGGTGCAGCTGATAATATGATACAGATGAATCAAACAGAGGTTAGTTCGAAAATTATGTCAGATTATTAACTGAACAATAAGTCAATTCAAGGGTAATGACAGTATTATTATCAGACAGGTTACAGTCTATTTAATGCAGAAATGTATAAAGAGATGGAGGCATAATACGGAGCTGTGAGATGGACCTGTGCACTTACAGGGAAATTGTCACATAAACACTGTAATGACCTTTCTGTCCAAGTTTTAAAAAATCAATTAGTGCCCATGGTTCATAAGAGTGGAGAAAATTGAAAGATTTTTCTGCTCTGGAGGTTTTCTCTAAAGAACAGCAGGTCTAGAGTTTACTCTACAGCAACTCCAAAGAGCCCAGTGTTTGGAATAACAAGTAGATAGAAACAGAAAGAGAGAGAGAGAGAGAGAGAGAGAGAGAGAGAGAGAGAGAGAGAGAGAGAGAGGAGAGAGAGAGTCTTGACCTTGCTGTCCCTGAAGATACTTAGAGCTATAAAGTTCAACATCCTTCTACATCACATCTCAAACAACACAAGGGAGTGGACTGAGCAAAAAAGGGAAGGTATAAAGGGAATGAAAAGATGGCAAAGGAAAGGATGAGAGGATGGAAGAGAGATGACTATGAGATGAGGATGTTGGGCAGGCAAGAAATCAGAGTAGGCAGAGAGAGTGAGAGTGAGAAAAAGAGAAAGAGAGATAGAGGTAGGAGGAAAAAAAGGAGAATTAGAGAGAAAGGGAGAAAGTAAAGTAAATTAACCTCTAAGCACTCACTGCTCCAAAGGAACAGAAAACCTCTGGCTATTTATGATCCTTTATCTCAATCCTAATAAGAAAACAAATTTCTAATTGGGGCGAATTAGCCTCATGCTGTGAGGTTGTTAGGCTACACACTAAATAATTAGCGACTGCTGTTAAAGTGGACAAGGGTGCTTTTATCCTTCTGCTCTAATGAGAGAGCAGCAACCTCAAACCAAAGCTTAACAAAAAGGCTTCATTTATGCAGCCTGGACTGGAGAAGGCCATGCACTACTGTTTCTGCCACCTTTATTTAAAACTGCACTCTGTGAGGGTTCTTTGGCACAGTAGCATAGGAGAACCTTTTGAACCTATCATCCATTCCAAATGAGTCTGTGACTGTGTGAGGAGAGAGCAAGAGAGAGAGAGAGAAGATTATTATAAAGATAAAGGTGTGAGCATGTGGAACCTTTTTACGGGTTGAGGAACTTCCACAAAATGCAGGCTCCAAGCCAACAACCATCCAGGACCCTTTTTTTAAGAAGCGCATTTTCTGTCTTGGTTCTACAACAAGCAGATGCACTTTGATTTGTACTCCTTTTCTTACTCCTGTTTAATTTTTTCTCAGTCATTGTGGTGTAGATGCCAGGTTGCTGCTATTTTTTTCATTGTAGAGGGGTGAATGCTGTACACTTCATTACTGAAGTCCCAAAAACAATGTCTTCCTAACCATTTTACATCTTGAACTGACAGCCGTAAATTCATTTTGACCAGTTACTATAGCAGTGCTGTTGTCATGAGGCACAGAACCATGCTTTTTATCAAGAACATGTAAACGCAGCATGAGCTTTAATATGATCATAAAAAAGCCTAATCATTGCTGGTGATGCTTGTATCATAAACACATTTTACTTGCAAATCATGCTGTTATGGAAGATTTGTCACTCTGTTCAATACACAAGCAACTGCCTGGACCACACAGCACTGACAGCATCAGCCACTAACTCTTCAGAACCAGTCTTCAGAACCATAATCCCAATGCTAAAGCACTGATGTTATTTCTTATGTACTTTCATGTGAAAATTCTTGATTTTAATAAGTAATAAATACATCATATGAAGTGCTATATTCATTTCATTCTTATATTTAGACTCTATGGGGGTTTTCACCAAAACTTAGGACAGGGTTTTGGGCATTAACTGAGACAGGGCAGGGTTTTGGGCATGAACTGAGACAGGACAGGGTTTCGGGCATGAACTATGCGTTGAACAGCACTATAAACAATCAACAACAAGCATGTGAGGATCAGTATGAAGCTACTCTTTTCACTCTGAATATTTTAATATGATTGTCTCTTAATTCATAGTCACTTTGCTTAATTCATAGTTCATTTAATATGCATTATTTGCTTTTTTTATTTGTTTTTTTGGCATTTTACATTTAAAGGTTTGCTGTTGAATTCATTTGATTTGGCCTTCCATTTTTCAAGATTTGCACTCCTGCTTCAAGCTATTGCTGTCATGATTTTTGCTTGACCTCATTTGTTTTGCTCTGAGGGCTTGCGTATGTTCTTTCAGCAGACCATGAAAGATATACTGTCCTTGCAGAACTCTCACAGAAAGTTTGACAGCACTTAAATTGGGGTGCTTGATACAGTGCAGCTAAAGCAGGCACGGAATGTGGTCACTAACTGTGTGAGGACCAGCGGGCAGTAGCCTAACAGAAGAGCATCTCAAGTCACTGTCCAGATTAACACACTGCATCTGTCCTTCACTGTGCGTTTAAAGGCTGGCGGGCAGGCTGTGCTCACTGGGCATCGATGTGTTAAAAATTCAGACAGAGCAATATGGCCAATCTTAAAGATCTGCCCAGTAGCTATAATGGCCTGAACCACTGCTCTCTCTCTCTCTCTTTCTCGCTCTCTCTCCCTTAGCATTCAGCTAGTATGATGGAAACTAATAAAGAATACATCTCCAGTTATTTATTAACTTCATAGAAAGATCAGACATGTTGGCTGATAACTCAGTTGTGTAGACTTTTGGTAACTCTTTCTTTAAACTCTTCCTTTAGCTATTTTTTCAGTCTGTACAGTAGCATAAACATACAAATCATCTTACCTCTTTACACCCAAACTCACTGCGAGCAACCAGAACCAGCCAAACCAAGAGGGGGCAGTAATACAACATCTTAATGGACTTCTCCAACTTATGTTAACTTTACAGGGAAAAGTTTAACATATGTTAATGTAATAGATTCAAGTTAGAAGTCTATGAAAAATAATAAAGTAAGTTTTCAATCAGTGGACCATAGCTGGACTGCATTGGGACAGTTTTTTAGACAATTTGTTAAGAATGTATTTAACCAATTTTAGTGTTAAAAATACAAATAAATATAAATAAAAATTACTATCAAGTTATTTTCATAAAAGCAATTAATTGGTCTGTTCTAGCTTATATTTAGTGGTTTGCTGGTTTCAAATGTATTTTGGGTTCTAATATGCACTTATTTCTTACATAAACTATGCTGGTGCGTCTTGCATTTGATCAATCTAGCCTACATCACTTATATAAAATGTTAAAAAAAAAAAAAAAAGTAAACTAGTGGAATAGTGCAATAGATTGCTGACCCCTCCAGGGTGTTTCTCTGTTTTTTGACCTAAGGCAGGTTTCTAGCATTCCTAGGTTAAGATAAGCTGTTAAATTCAAATAATAGACGCATAAACTAATTACTGATTGATGTTTCTGATCAGGTTCTATTTAGATTGAAACAAACATATATGCAGTGGAATCTCCTAAAATTGATAAGTCTGTTTTACCACCATTTATTCGTAACTGGAGAAGTCTAATAACTTTTTAGTTAATTACCTTAACTATTTGCTGGTTAACTTATTTATAATATTTTTATTAATTATTATTAAAAAGTTAGTTATAATTGATGATTTGCTCAAAATTGAGTAAGCAAGCTTAACTGATTAGTGGTGACAGCTTTAAATTATATAATGAGTGACAGCCATTTTGGTAAAGATTTACAGTCAAATTTAAACTTAATTCATGTCTGCACCTCTGACCTTTTTCTGTTTTTCTTGCTGGATAAAAATAGGAAGTCTTCCCAACATTGAAATATATGCCATATGGTTTTATTTTTGCCACTTTTTACAGCACTTGCTGTCCCAGGGCAGCTTTCAATCAAAAGTCAAACTTGTGAAATTGCAGCTCCAAAAGAGAGTGTTTCAGCGTCCACTACTTGAGGTAGTTCCGTCCAGGACATGATGGCCATGACACCCCCCACTGATCCGGCAGATTGCAGTGAGCTTCAGCAGAGCCAGGCCCAGCCGGGACACTTCCCTCCGGCCACAGAGTGGAAAACTCAGCCTGTCCGGAGCACGGGAAAAGCCGATACTGGAAATCAGAATTGTAATTAGCAGATATTTGTATTTTTTATCAATTAATTTGAACTTTTATAGTCTACGATTTGACTAATTACAACATTTAAACTTCCTGCATGACAGGTGATTTAAGTATTATGATGTAGTGAAACATAGTCACTAGCTACACAACCCCTACATGTCCAAAAGTTTAGTGCGATCTCTCAGAATAACCACAGATAACACATATAGATCATAAGAACATTTTAGATCCTTGCAGGCTACCAGAAAATGATACTGCATCAATATTTCTATTCACATAGGAACCAACAATGTAAATGTAAAAAGGTATAGTTCCAACATTTCCTAGCATTTAAATTGACATTAACATTTTAAAACAGATAAACAAAATAAAGGCTCAAAAAGGTTTATCTTTACTCAGTGCAGTTAAGAGTAGCTACATATCAAATATGCTATAATAGTATTTCCTGACTAAAGGTACTGCTGACTCAACCTTGAGTTGGATTTCACTCCAGAGACATGAGAATGGCCAACCTAGTGCCAGATTAGCTCTCAAGAGTGCTTTATAAATAAGCTAGTATAAACCAATTTAGTCCCCTACTTCTATGAGTGCATTATAATCCATCCAAGATCATATGAGCATTGTAGTGTGTTTTGTTTTTAAGTAAGCTCATATCAGCTTTCTTCTGTTCTGGATGTTGATGACTTCTAAAGCACATCAAGTAGCTTTGTGACCACCCAGGGAATGTCTGATTTACAACCCTGCATCAGAGAACGGAGAGCTGTCAAAAAATGGAAAATGGAAAAGTGTATTAGAGAGGGAGCAACAAGCCAGCATGTAAGGTTGTAATAGTTACAGGTTTCCATACAAGTCCAGTGCTGTACAGTCTGGGATTTAAAATGTCTGAATTCAGTACTATCAGAAAGATGACAAGAGATGATATCTAATAGAAATGCAATATCGCATTGGAGAGAGGGAAGCAGGAAATTTATGTCAGAGACAAGAAGAGTGAGACAGTAAGAGAGAACCCGATACAAGTACGATACTCTAATACAAAGAGATAAACATCTGATACCAGTACAACAGTCCAGAGCAAACAGAAGCCTCACATTTTATTATGGTACTCCATTACAGAAACTGTGACAGATCATGTTTATACTGCATTTCCTTAAATTATGGTCCATGGCGAGGTCAAATTTTCAGAGCCATTTGTATCCGAAAGAACAAGAACAGCAGGCAGGAGAAGGTCAAAATAAGACACATTTAAAATATAAAAAAAAAACAATGAACTATAACTAAGGATAAAGAACGAGGACACAGGAATGTAAAAAACATACAAGCTGAAAACAAAGTACTGAAACCACAGGACATTAAATAATTACACAAACTACAACGCCTATATTAACATATTGGCCTGAGCTTCTTTCTAGTATTGCCACAAGGTGTATTAATCTGTTTATTCTGTGATGAACATCAATATCATAATGCCTTATTGAGGGAAAATTGCATTTTATGCACCCTCGCTCAAAGATCTATTAGTATGCGATTACTGAAAAGCAGCAAAATGACAAATATCAGTCACAGAAATGGGATATTCCTCACTGGATATGATTCAGCAATGATTCAAGCGGCTTCTTGTTTATGGATTGTGTCTGTGAAATCACTGGTGAAAATTAGAGCTTCCACATCCATCAATCTCTTCTTCTCTTCTTTGGCTTCTTGAGCTGCTAAATAGGTCACAATCCAAATGAGATCAACACATCGTCAAAGCTTTTCAACAAAAGACATCACCGACCACTAAGATTTGCTTTCGCTCATTTCAAAAGCCTCCATGAATCTGTGTTGATTTCTCCCTCTTTGAAATGCAGTGAGAAAAGGCGGCTTGCGTGCATAATTTAAAGGAATAGTTCAGAAATAAAGAAAAAAAGGCATTCTTCCATTTTAAACGTATTTTACAAATTTGGGCTTCCTTATTTTGGCACTGGAATTCATAGGATAATGCAACAAATTAGCATTGTATAAACTGCTACTTGTCTCAAACTGTCATAAATTGATTATTAATCTCAAATTGATGTATATGGTTTCTAAAACTGTCTGACATGGTTATCTGCTCATATGAACTAAAGTTATCCTTTAAACTGATTATTGATTACATTGTATTATTGTATTAAATGAGCTATGTATGCAGCTATATTCAGTAGCATTCCTCTTGACAGTAAACATGTCTTGGTTGACCAGCTATATTTTGGGTTAGGGGAAATAATGTAACCTCTTTTAAACAATCCCTTTAACAGTTGTTATCCTCTCTTTGGGAAACTAAATATATTTGGTATAAGTCACTGTCTGCAGAGAGTACGTCTGAGATCGGAAGCAAACTCCCAGCTCAGGGAAAGTGGGATTTTTTGTTTGCTCAGATATTAAGACATGTTGAGCACTGGGTAACACTCCAAAATTGAGTGATTAGCAAGGTTAAATGCACAAGTTTAATTCAGCTAGAAGAACAAGCAGACATACATGATGTGTATTAATAGATCCCAGATTTAATTCAACTATGGGAGCACCAATTGCTGATAAAGATGTTCATTTGGGAGAGAGATAGAGAGAGAGAGAGAGAGAGAGAGAGAGAGAGAGAGAGAGAGAGAGAGAGATTTATTCTCAGGGTCATATGGCTGGACAAGCTGATGATCCAGGCCATGGAGCAGACAAAGCCTTAAAGAATAAAATGAAAACAAAAGATAATAACTTACTACATTCATAAACACATGCCCAAACACACTAATCCCTCAAAATTCATTAGGAGAGCACAGCTGGAATAGGCTAAGAACAGTGTCAGTGGTTCAAATACACTATTAGTAAATGATTAGTGTATTATGATTTTGGCTAATCTGTGTTGTAATATAATGTGAGGCAGGTTTGCAATCTCAGGCTTTTTAAATCTTAAAGCTTCACTTTAAATCTCAAAGCTTCACCAAATGACTTAGCATGTTACTATGTTTATTTAGGTTTGCCTCAGATGTGTGTATTTATATATTTAAAACATAAGCTTAGCAAATAAGATGAGTTTTAAGTCACTCACTTATAATAATAATATATATCTCTTTAAACAGTGTAAATTTCCTTACTTAGTTTAGTTAGATGTATATTATTATTATTGTTAGTGTTGTTGTTGTTGTTGTATAACATGTGCTTAATACATTGTGCTTGATATTAACAAACTATTTCATAAAAACATGCCAAACCTATTTGTGGTGTATGCATTAAATTGCAAAAGGAAGTTAAGAAAAAGCATCTGGAAGTTGAAGTGCAGTTGACATGCAAATCACAGCTAACCACATGCGGCTCACTCCTTCATGGGGCACTCACTAATTAGGATCACATTTGCAGTTACAGAACTAAAAGTGACAGGTTGACAACATCAGGCGATGGCTGAGATTAAGAGAAGAAGACAGGTAAAGTGGGAAAAAAGAACCAAAGCTACATTAAGCATGTTGGCTTTAGCAATATGCAAGACACCAGAGTTTACATTAAGTATTATGTCTTTGTTTAAGAGGACCGACATTTTCTTTTGTATTTGTATTCTCTAAGCTACATTCATTGTGTTTATGTTAAAACAGAAGTAAATCTTTCTTAAATGACCTCTCTCACACTTAGGATTTGTGTTTTTGCTGGTGTGCTTCTGAGACTGATATATGTAAATGGTTTCTGATATGTCAGGGTTCTGAAAGGCTGCCTTGTATCACGCCTCATTTAAGAAGCGGTGTGGCCTGAAACACTCCACGTCCGTGTGAATGGTTTGGGCTAAATACTTGTAGGCTTGTAGGCTGATTAGGCACATAAATGTAAATGAAATCAAAACAAGCAACTAAATGCGCTGTTTATCAAGATCATATGGAAATACAAACCAGGTAGTGAGCAGTATGCTATACAATAACTTATTTGAGTGATAGCAGACATTAAATAAACTAGTAAATAAAAAAAATAAAAAATAAAAAAATAAATAAATAAAATAAATATATATATATATATATATATATATATATATGTATATATATATATATATATATAATATATATATATATATATAAAATACACTGCATTTATACACTGCATTTATAAGCATATCATTAATGGCAATGGCAGCTACATGTTGCTAGTGTGCTTGAAGTACAACCACTGATAAGACTGATCAGAAAACAATAGTCTTCTCTTTAATAACTTTAATAGTCTTCACCTGATGATAAGATTCTTAGCCACAGAAATGAAGGCAAGTTGTGTTGGAAATGTATAGCCATTGTCAGAGGTAAACATATAGCCTTAAACTAAAAAAAAAGCATTGAGACTTTAATGGAATAATGACTCAAGTAGAAAACAGCTTGCATAAATAGAGTTCACAAAGTCCTGGAGTGCCCTGTAGAACTAAAGCAGCATATGAAGTAATTTGTTAAGTTATATTCAACTCACTTTTTATTGCTTTGGTCAAAATAGTCTCCAGACAGATCCAGAAAGAAAATGAGAAAATCAATTTGACACTACAGTGAGACTAAGTAAAAATAAAATACTCAGAGATAAACTTTAACAGAAAAAAATGACTTATTACAAAATACTTGGAAATCTAAGACCCCCCCAAAAATTTTGTCACTCTTTTTCAATGGATGCAGTTGCAACTCATCTATGCATTGTGTAATGCAATGGTTGTAAGCAATGAGGGGATCATTTCATAAAAAAAGTATTCTGAAATAAAGGAAACAGGAAGTAAAACTCCTGAGGGAATGTAGACATTGGAAAGCTATTTTTGCTGACTCCTAAGTAAGACAGTGTAAACAAGCAAACAAGTTTCTTGCAGGGTCAGATATTCAGCAATTTGATTACTACAGCTAGAGAACTCCTCACTTGAGGTCTCATAAAGCTGAGGTGGAAACTGTTATCTACTATTATTACCTCATGTAATGAATTTTTTAAACAAAAACTACATTTAAGTCCCAGTGAGATTATTAGGGTAGAGCACTTTTCTTAGCACAGCAATGACAATGACAGTTTTACTGTTAGTGAGGTGTGTGCATTAAGCGAATGTCATCAGAAATGGCAGTGTTACTGGGAAACCTATAGGACACTTTATTACTTACAGTGCATCTGGAAAGTATTCACAGCACTCCGCTTTTCCCACATTTTGCTATGTTATAGCCGTATTCCAAAAAGGATTACATTTATTTTTTACCTCAGATTTCTATACAATACCACATAATGATAAAATGGCAATATTTGCTTAAAACATTTGCAAATTTATTAAAAATTAAAAACAAAAATATAAGAAATATGTACATAAGTATTCACAACCTTTGCTCAATACTTTGTTGAAGCACCTTTGGCAGCAATGACGCTGCCACAACCATGCTTCAACTGCTTGGCATTCAGGCCAAAGAGTTCAATCTTTGTTTCATCCGACCAGAGAATTTTTTTCTCATGGTCAGAGAGTCCTTCAGGTGCCTTTTGGCAAACTCCAGGCCGGCTGTCATGTGCCTTTTACTGAGGACTTGCTTCTGTCTGGCCACACCACCATACAGGCCTGTTTGGTGGAGTGCTGCAGAAATGTTTGTCCTTCTGGATGGTTCTCCTCTCCCACAGAGCGACACATCAGGTTCTTGATCACATCCCTGACTAAGGCCTTTCTACCCTGACCACTTGGCTGGATGGCCAGCTCTAGGAAGAGTCCTGGTGATTCTAAAAGGATGATGGAGGCCACTGTGCTCATTGGGACCTTCAATGCTGCAGCAATTTATATAGAAGGATGTGTGTCTTTCCAAATCATGTCCAAAATCAACTGAATTTACCACAGGTGGACTCCAACCAAGTTGTAGAACCTTCTGAAGGAAGATTAGTGGAAACAGAATGCACCTGAGCTCACTTTTGAGTCCCATGGCAAAGGTGGTGAATACTTATGTATACGTTTTATTTTAGTTTTCTATTTTTAATAAATTACAAGCTAATCTTTTCACTTTGTCATCACAGGGTATTATGTGTAGAATTTTGAAGTAAAACATGAATTTAATACATTTTCTGAGTAAGGATGTAATTGAAAAAAGCTGTGAATACTTTCCAGATGCACTGTATATTAAGGCTGCAAAGTGCTCCTACAGTAGACATTTCTAATAAGTTGCCTAGTGAGTGTCATTATAAAATGCAATCAAAAGTCTGCAAAAAATGACATTTGTTGATCTTCTATGTGACAACAAGCACACATTCTTGATTAAGAACACTCTAAATATGCCATTTTTGTGTAAATGCTAGTGCTCATTTTTTAATATTAACTTAGTGGTTAGGGAGTTGGCCCCAGGATTGAAGGATTGTGGGTTCAAACCCCTTACCAGTAGATTGCCCTGAGGTACCCTTGGGCAAGGTACCATCCTCATCACTGCTCTCCAGGTGCTTTCAATAGCTGCCCCCTGCTGCACAAGTATGGGTTAAATGCAGAGGTGTAAACTTGTCGTGTTTCACAATGACAAGAATGGTCACTTGCACTTTCAATTTCATAGATAAGCCACAAACATAAAAATATATACCATAACCTTTGCATAAGCTTCATTTTGTTTTATGCTTCATGTTTCAATGTGAACTATTACATTTTTGTTTAAATATGTTAAATTCATAAGACACTAATTTGAAAATTAGTGTTTGTGCAGTAAAATGTGCAGGAGTGTATTCTCCATAGAGAATGTACTTATTTTCAAAATGAATAAAATCAGGCAAAACTTAGTGCATGCCTAATCTGAAGAGCTAGTTGTAGCTAAATGATACAGACTATAAAACAGAGATGAACAAAAAGGCCGAAACTGATCAGCATGCTTTTTTTATGTCAAGTTTTACACATAAAATGAAATGAACTGTGACCACATTATAAGATAAAGATCTGTCAAACAACAACGCTTTGAAACATCAGCTTGAAAATACCACATCATTAGATATGCATGTCCCAGACTGGAAAGTGAGATTTCAAAGACAAGAACAGTCATGTTAATGAAGAAGAGAAAGTGAGGCAGATAGCAGCTTCAGCACCCGCAGATCATTAATGGGGAGACAGCAGATCGTGTGTTATAGCTTAGACCTAGCATAGGCCCAAGCAAAAGTGCTTATTTGTCAATGGAACTGTGGCTTCAACACTAATTCCTGCAAAAAAACAAGCTTAAAGATGTGTAGCTAATATTCTTTAAAATGGAGACTTGTGTATAGCTGGTTAAACAAAGCAGTAATATTATCTATTGGCAGTAGCATATAAAGTTACCAAGCAAAAGTAGATGTTCTCTGTCTGACACTAGATAGTAAACTGGTGTGAAAAAATATTTTGATTAATTCATCAGTACATTGTAGAATGATTGTTAAGTAACACTTAAGCTGAAGATGAGCCTTTAGCCTCCACAGAAATGGCTTTGCTCATTTTTTTTTTAATGAGCAAGTTTTCATCTGAAATATGTTGTTATATTTTGCTAAAAAGGTTATGCTGTTATATGTACCCATACTGCAATAAAGATTTTGGATCGGCCAAAAGTACTTCATGCATGTATTCAGTTAATTTAGGTTTTAGTTTAATTAAAATAAATATAGCTGTTTAAATTAAAAAACATTTTTTAAAGCACTCTAAATTAGCTTCTGGAGGGTTTCTTTTTTACAGCATATGTACAGTGCTGGGGAAAAAAATGTACTTCCAGTTAGTCATGGTCTATAATAAAAGCTGTTATTTTTAGAATGCCTCTAGTTTGAGAAAGCAAAAGCTTCAAGGTCAGTCAGAGGGAAGGAGAAGTAATTTTCTCTATTAAAAAAAGTGTTTAATAAAGTGTGACAAATAATTGGACTAAAGCCATGGTCAGACAGTAAACAGGATCTTCACGGCCACATCTAATGTGAGGTAAATGTTTTCCAACCCCTGAGGCCAGGCACGATGGGAAAACGGATGGGAAATGTGATCATGTCCAGCTGGTGGTGAGGCAGGCAATCAATCAGGGGCATTGATTATAGTTTTCTGACCCCTAATGAGATGTGTTGGAGTCGGACCACCGGCCGTGATATTTTCATTCAGCTTTTGTTCTGCCCTTCAGATGCATTGTTATAGCCTGTATCTCCAAAGGTTATTTACTGTCCAGGGCTGATGCACATTCACGCCCCTAGTAAACTGCACCTTCAATGCAGTGTGCAAGCCAAAATGCCATTAAAAAAAAAATAAAATCCAAATCACTTTCGCATTTTTATGATTAAACGATTACCATTAATTTTAGCCTGAGACAAATTCTATTACGCACTTGAAATGAACACAGAACTGCCATTAAATTTTGAGATCACTCAACAGTCGGGGCAACTCAGTTTAATACTCACATGAAAAAAGGTTTTACACTCAGTTTTTTTAACAAAAGGAGTTATAATTCTGAGATTATTATAGTTCTTGTTATTCTTTGGCAACCACTCTTGTATTTCAGCTCAAGGAAAAGATCTTTAATACCTCTTTTGACAAAAAAGGAGAGATAAGAGAACAAAACAGCCGTTCATCCTTGTCCTCTCTACATTAAAACAATGCTTCCTGCTGGCAGCTTGCAAACAACATCTCTCTACTCATAAATTCATGGTGGCTTTTTGCTCCATGTCGCGGGGAATTTATAACTGAAATAAACTTGAACTGTGGCCATGAAAATGCTTATATCCCCCCGCCGGAAACATGGCTAACTATTCGTGCCATCGCAAGGTGATAAATCACGCATAGCCTGGCTTGTCTAAGCCGAAACGTTTTCAGACCCATTTACCACTGATAATACCCTGCTGCTGGCTGGGTCTCGGGGGGGCCGTGGTCAGGAAAACTCATGAATCACCAGCTGCTTTCATCCCAACCAGTCCCAAAACACCAGCTCAGTCACCTGCAGCACTATAGGGGGTGGGAAAGGGGGAGGTGAGGTCACAACAGGCAGGATTAGGTTATACATATTCACACATAGACACACACACATGCGCACACACACACACACACACACACACACACGCACATGCGCACACACACACACACACACGCACATGCGCACACACACACACACACACACACACACACACACACACACACACACACACACACACACACACACACACGCACACACAGACAGACAAACAAAAAAGTAATTGTATTGTATGAGTATAATTTAACTTTATTATGTTAGACATTTCCACTCTATCAGCATATACAGTCTTTGTTAGTGGAACATAAAAATTAAATTACAGCATATATCTAGAAGAGATCCACTGATCATGAATTTTTATGGCCAATTCCAATGCAGATTTCTTTACAGCCAAAACAGCCCATTTTATGTCTTTTTTAACCCTGAGATTAAACTGTGTGGGCCAAATGAAAACATGAAACACACTAACATCTCCAGCTCTTTCTATCTGTCAAAGTCCATTTATCTATTTTCTGAGTTGCTTATCTTGACTGAGGTTAACCAAAGTCACAAGAAGAATAAGATCATTTGAATGATAGTTAATGCTATAATTCAAATAATTCAAATGATCTTATTCTTATAGATAATGTTGATAATGATACTGTTTGAATAACAGTAACACAGAGCATAGTAATACTTATTACCAAACTGGCATTTTACATTAATAAAATAAAATCAGTGAATAACTATGCAATGTAATTCAGGTGCAGGTGTAGCTGTAGGATTTTAACACAGAGGGAGAGATAAAGATAAACCTGCTACAGATTCTATTACAACATTAATTTGCCAAAATCCTATTGTTCATTTGTATTTTTCAGTTTGTAGATTCCAATCAGTTTGCAGCAACTGTACTAATTATAATAATCATTAATTTGAGTAATTATAAACTTATATCAATATGCATCTGTGTATATCTATGGTGTCTCTACTAAAACGGTAACATACAAAGTTGAGCATAACTTTCTCATTTCTCAAGTTCTTGCAAAGAGTCAATATTTCCAGTGTTTGTCCTTCTTTTTCAAGACCTCTGCAATTCAGCCTGGCAAGCTGTCAACTTCTGGGCCAAATCCTGACTGATGGGGATCATTCTCTAACCAATGCTTGGAGTTTGTTAAAATTTGTGGATTTTTGATTGTCCACCTGCCTCTTGAGGATTGACCGCAAATTCTCAATATGATTAAGGTCTGGGGAGTTTCCTGGCCGTGCACCAAAATTTCATTGTTTTGTTTACCGAGCCACTGAGCCACTCACCAACCCTAAGAGTTATCACTTTGCCTTCAAAAAGGAGGGACTTTGCAAATAATTGGAGTTCATCTGATCACTCTTCATAACATTCTGGAGTATATGCAAAATGTATGAAAAAATGTTCTCAAAGCTTTTGGCCATGGCTGTATTGTAAGCTCTACATAATTTACTCATACTTTATAAATATTATTTTTGAGAATTTGCTTTTCAGTACTTCACAGCTCCTTAATGTATTCCAAAAGTGCAAATAAAAATTGCTTGATTATGCCAAACTAATTAGACATTTTCCTACAAATACAGAAATGCTCTGTTTTGAAGCAAATTATTTTTCATTTATAAGATCAACTCTCTAATTCGCCTTTATTTTAAAAGCATATTTTCTTTCTGACTTTACAGAATTTGCATACAAAAGGAGCCTGGTTTGTTTGCTGACTGATGTGTCACCTTTTGTGAAGAATGTTTAAAAGTGAATATTAAGATTTTATTCAAATAAAAATGGGAAATGAACATAAATAAAATGAAAAAACACATGGGAAAGTAGCAGTAGATGGGAAAATGTGCAAGCAATATTTATGTTTTCTCTGATAATGGACATTATTTTAAAATATTTTCCATTCACACTAATAATGTAAGTTACTGTTCAACTGTTTTAGAAGCAAATAAGGCAGGAACAGAAGGTTCCAGAAATGAGCACTGCAAAGCCCTGTATTAAAGGCTTCATGGTGGCAGACATGATGGAATATTTTATTAACCTGCAGGACTCTGATATATACACTTGAGCTTCAGTCCTAGTAACATGTCAAGGCCGGCGATGGACCATTTGGTCTAGTGGTCTATTAGAGTGGCCCACTCTAACACCTATCTATTCCCCATCTGAGAGGGCCTCCATAAAGCTCCCATAAAAAGATGGAGTGGCGGGTTACCTGCAGATTCGCCTGCACACGCCACACCTCATAAAACACGCAAGTGTACTTGATCTGGCCTTATAGCTTACAAATATGAACCTCTTGCCCATCAAGCCTGCTCTTTCATGCCGAGACCACCTGCTATGTGACGGCCAGGAGACATCTCTGTCTCTGAGCTGATGGACTTATGGCTGTAAATAGAGACTCATCTGATTCTCATTTGCACACAGACAATCTAATCAACTTGGCTGGAATCCCATAGAGCAGTCCTCATCCTGGAGCTGCATGATGTAGATTGACTATCATATCACAATGAAAGTGATGCAAACTATGATAGCGAAGGGCCTTCATCGACCAAAAATTTTAATAACATTCTCAAGCAATATTTACACATTTATAAAAAGAGCTTGGTATAATAAAGCTTAATAAATGTTAATTAATTGAATCAAATTCAAATAAAATTTAGAAGTCATCTGAAATTTGAAGATACCATTAATTCTAAAGAATTGAACAAATGTATAAATCAATAAAAAGTCAGAAATGTTTGGCCCTCAGTATTTGAACCAAGTAAGTTTCATCATAAAACAAGGCTAAATGATGTTAGGAACAATTTCATACTTATTCTACAATAATCCCTTTTTTTAAATTTGCATTTGGAACGGTTCTGTGACAGTAGAGGGCACCCTGCTCTGATTGTGCACACCTGGGCATTGGGTTCCAGCTGTGCCTCATCGGGGGCTGGCATTATAAGCCCAAATTAATCAGAACAGGGCGCTGGTCATTCTGTGTGCTTACCTTTGTGTTCATTCATGTTATGCTTTACACACATTATGTTTAGTATATTTAGTTTATGAGTTCTGTGCACGTTATCTGTCATTAAAGTTCAGTACAAAGCTCTGCATTGATGTTCAGCCCACAATAATACATCGTGATAGCATTCTGTTCAATGCCAGTACTTTACAGTAACCTGCCAAAAAAGAAATACCTCTAACAAAGCTCCTACATTTTCATATTCATTTGAATAACAGGCACTTCAGTCTCGTGGATATTGTTTGGCGTGAAAACCTGATGGTAGTTTTGTTCATATGTGAGAATTAAAACAGTAGAGTGATACTCTTTATATAACTATTTTGCTGATTTTTGAAGGTTGTTGCTATAAAGGCTGCTTGTTCACAGAGTGCTGTATCAAGGGATATAACAGGGAATGCGGCTGGCTAGTTCAAGAAAAGTTGAATCAAGAACTTGGAAGAGCTTCTCAAGGAGCCACCTTGAGACATGAATGGGGCTACAACTGTCGCATCCCTAACATGCAGACAATAATGTTTTGGGGTGCCATGTGATCTGCTGGTTTTAGGTCAATGCTGCCGGGGTGTAGGTACGGAATGCAGGTTTGAATCTCACCTCCAGCACTACAATCATTGGGTTTCTGAGCAAGATCCTTAACCCCAAGGTTCTCCAGGGGGACTGTCCCTATAGTTAAGATATGTAAATCGCTCTGGATAAGAGCGTCAGGTAAATATCTAAAAGCAGACTTTAGAGCATTTCATGTTTCTGTCTACTGACAAGCTTCAAAAACTGCTACCAACTGACAAGACTGCTATTTTACTGTATTTGACTGGCCATCCAACTTGCCTGTGCTGAACCCTATAGAGAATCTATGGGTTGTTGTCAAGAGGAAGCTAAGAAACAGACGAGGTGAAGGCTGTTATTCAAGCAACACAGGCTTCAGTTACACCTCAGCAATGCCAAAAGCAAATTGTCTCCATGTTACACCACATTAATGCTCTACTTTTTGGTAAAAAAGCTCCAACCAAGCATTGATAGTATAAATTAGTTTACTTTTTAGACATATGACCATGAGCTACATCTAGCATGAGGGATGTGGGATGTGGGATGTGAGGCATTTTTGTTTTCTGAAATGTGACAGCAGTAAAGATTTGCACAAGGAGAGCAGACAAGTGCACAATTGTGCAGGGGCTGGTGGATTCAATCAGCTCAGCAGTGCAGGCTGACAAAATTGAGGGGTTTCAGGGAAAAGAAGGAGTGGAGCTGGTCTGATATCGCTCTGATATCTAGTGTACGATAGCTGGAAGCATAGCAGTGCCTCAGAATCTCTGTCAAGCTGAATAAATCATGTGAGATTTTGAGGAAGATTAGCTGAGATTGCTAAGATCTTCTGGAATTAGTTGGCTGATGGTCTCATGCCTGGAAATCTACCTGCACTCCAAGATGAACAGATTAAAATGTTTTGTATTTGTTTCCTAGTAACCTATAGACATTTAGAGTTGATTTGCAATAATGTTAAAATGTAACCACTACTACATGCTATGACAAGAGTTCATGTTTAATACATTCATATATACACATACATACATACATGTTTTTACCATAGGGTGGTGGTGGTCTAGTGGTAGGGTACTTGCCTATGGACCAATGGCTCAAGAGGTCCCAAGTTCGAATCCCACCTCTAGCACTACCAGCACTGGGTCCCTGAGCAAGACCCTTAACCCTGAGTTGCTCCAGGGGGACTGTCCCTGTAATTAGGAACTGGAGGCCGCTCTGGATAAGAGTGTCTGCTAAATGCCGTAAATGTAAACATGCTTATTATATTCCAAAGTACATTTTTATGCTCATTTGACAAAACACAATAAAATATCTATTTCTATTTCCACAAAATACACACATGTAGAAAAGATTTGAAGAATGATTTTCTTGTTTGATTCAATGAGATTTGTGAGAGAAATACTCTATAGACTTTATTGCAATGCAAAGTCTGAGGCTGTCTATTTGCTTGTATGTTGAGTAGTCAAATGTAAGAACGAATCATGTCCATGTAGGATGTTCTGAACATTAATGTCAACCTTGACAGAGTGTCTTGGATTAAATTAGGCTGTCAAAGGGCACTGCCAACTGAAGAAGCTTTTTAGTCCAATCTGTGTCAGAAGAGCTTACATAAACAAGTGCTTCCCACAGAACTGGAAAATAGTTCTCACAAAATAAAGCTTAGACTGAGTGTCATTTTCAGTAGTGGTTTGAACTACCATATACTGACTATAGCCAAATGTACATGAATATATTCCCATGTGAGCATCCCATGTGTAAAGACACATCTATATTGCATACAACTGATCTTTTGTTGTCACATTATGTTTCCAAACATAATTGTGCTATGCACCTCTCAATTTGTTTTAACATGTCAAACAGAAAAAACAACATAAAATATGCAAAGTCATTTTAAACATACAGTTATGCAGATTTTTTTGTTGAGAGAAAAGAAGTTCTCTACAGAAAAGACATTCTTTCTCCCCTAGGTCACTGTAACAAAATATGGACCTGGCAGGAAGCAAGAGGAAAAGATGAAGATGTGAATGTGTGTAGATGTGGAGAGAAAGAACATGCAGACAGTCAGTTTGAGAAAGGAAGATGCAGAGGACTGATAGAAATGAAAACAGAAGATCCACTGTGGTGACCCTTAATGGGAGCAGCCAAAATAATAATAATAATAATAATAATAATAATAATAATAATAAGAAGAAGAAGAAGAAGAAGAAGAAGAAGAAGAAGAAGAAGAAGAAGAAGAAGAAGACAACTAAGAAGAAGATGATCAATACTTGAAGATCACCATGTCAGTGGGAAAAGAGCTTTAAAAGAAAGGTGGAATGTAGGCCGAATCATTCTGGAAATTTTTGGCACTGCGAATATTCTATATTTTCTTTCTTTCAACTATCTTTCATTTTGTTGTCATGTAAACAAATATAAACTGCTAAATCACTTTGTCGTGAATTTAAAGTATTTTAACAGTTGTTAATGTTTATAGGAAAAATTCTTGAAATGACCTGACTCAACATCCACCTTACAAAATTCTGAGTGCATGTTGCAATTCATTAAAAGGTAAATTACTCCAAAAAGGCATTAACTATGAACTGGCATTCAAGGCATTTGAAAACACGTTCTTCATTAATGAAATATGAGAGGGTTTTAACGAAGAATGAGGAATTTGGGGAGATTAATCAAAGACAGCCCTGCACTTTTCTTCCCCAACAGGCAATGTTTGTTCACTGATGTCATCTTCCCAAATGGAATGTGTACAGGGGGGATGAGGAGTGAAGGTAGATCAGACTGACAGCCCAACCTGCTTGTACCACTGATATTGAGCTGTTGAATAACCCCCTCCAGTCAGGATATGCAAGACTTTCATCTGCTGCTAATGATCAAAAGAACCGCCAGTGTTTTGGAGTGAATGCCTTGGTTGTTTTAGTGCCATGCTGAAAAGTACAAAGTGTCCCCCTCCTACTGGAGCTGACAGCACTCACTTCAAAGAGCTGACTACATCCTCTTACCCAAAATGTACACTCATGTGCCTTTTTACAGGCCAGTGTGACTGTGAAAAATATGGGATAGGATAATAACTTCAATATTGTTTATATTACATCAGTATTGTTTATATTACATCACTCATTCACTATCTTAACTGCTTATCATGAGTCGGGTGGTGCAGGAGCATATGCCAGAGCACATAGCAAGAAAAAACAAAGATTCACCCTGGAAAGTTAGAAACCCCATTATAGGGCTAACACACAGGCAAACTATGATGTTTGCATATGAAACTATGATGTTTGCATATGACATTGTGCTCTGTAGCAAGAGTAAGAAGCATCTTGAGGAAAGCACACTCGAAAGGTAGAAATATGCTTCAGAGAGGAGAGGAATAAAAGTCTATAGGTCTATAGGAATGAAGACAAGGACAAAGGAATGGTTAGGATGCATACAGTAGAGTTGCTGAAGGTGGAGGAGATTAAATACTCAACAGTACAGAATACCAGTATGAAGAAGAGAGGTAAAGAGTGACAAGGATTGACAGGATTAGGAATGAGTATAAAAAAGGCAAAGCTAAATTTTAAAGATTTGTGGACAGGCATTTGTTGTTATTTAAATGTGGTTATTTGGACAGACTGCAGTATAATAAAAGAAGGATGTGGGATGAAATGCCTCTGCCTTTATCTCATACACACACGCAGCAGGGGGCAGCTATTGAAAGCACCCGGAGAGCAGTGATGGAGATAGTACCTTGCTAAGGGTCCCTCAGGGTCTGGGATTCAAACCCATGGCCTTCTGAACCTTGGGCCCAGCCTCTAACCTAACCTAACTTAAACTAACCATCGCTGCCCCAGACATCAAAAACCTGAAATTAAGTCTGAAGAAATATGTGCAATAACACCACTAAATTGTAGTGATTCCACTTCTGAAATAGTGTAACATTTGTAAGTCTGTGAAGTGCTGATTAAATTTGCTGCTTTTTCTGTGTACCAATAAAACAAAATCACTGCCAGCCAGAGAAACTAGTGGAACTGGCCAGCAGTGTTAATGAAACTTTCCAGCCACAAATGGGACAACAACTTTGCTTTTTTCAAAGGCAAAAAGTCTGAACTAAAACTTTCAGTAGGTTTAGTAGTTCAGAAACATTCAGAAAAAGTATGCAATCAAATATACTTCTTATTATTGATTAATCTAGCAGCTTTAATCAGTTAATTATCTTACTGAAACTCTGTTCAAAGTACATGGCACTTTATGGCCAATGGCTGTGCAGAAAAAAAATCTCTTGCAACATAATAATTAAAAGCTATTTTGACCCCTATACTTCCTGTAGTCTCCCTGCAATAGGCTGGTGACCTGTCCAGGGTGTGTCCCCGTCCTTCGCCCTGTGTGAGCTGGGATGGACTCCAGTTTTTGACCCCTATACTTCTGAGTCATATTTGATATGACTCAGAATCCTCTAAACCACTTTTAGTCTATTTTTTGCAGAGCACACTTCAATTTGAACAAATGAACAGCAAAATGTGTCCCACCAGAAATTATAACAAGTGTATCACTTAATGCATTATTTCTCCAAAGAAATTTGGAGCTGATAAAAAGCCTTGATAGCTCTTTGATTCATATTTTCAATTTTCATCATCATAGACTTCCTCCATCTCTAATCCAGGTTGTATATGATGAACTCTCTGTCATTACCACAGGGGCAATGGTTCACTGCTGTTTCACTGAAACAGAAGAACAAAAATAATAAAGGACAACAAAACAGTTCTGCAGCCCTCTTCCCTGCTCATCCCTGAAATTACACATAATGTATCAACATGATGTAGTGATGAGCATGGGCAGCAAAGAAGAAAGATACAGAGTGTTGGAGAGAGATGGAGAGAGAGTAAGACAGACAGATAAACAGACAGCCAATGTGAGGAAGCCTGGACATAATCTCACCAGCAGAGTTAATTAGCAGCAGTAGCAGCAGCAGCATTATTTTTCACTGTTTACAGCTGAGGCCTCCACAGCCTCACCAACAGCTAGAGTGGGATTTCATTAGCTAAGGGCAGAAGAATAACACCAGCCTTAAAAATGATAACCATTGTTAAAAAAAATCACCTAAAATAAACAATGGAATATAGTAAAAAAAAAAAACTAACAAAAAAAAAAAACTAAGTATAACAACTTCTACAACTAAATATAATGGGGAAAAATAATCTGAAACTGCATAAAACATTATGGGCACAGAAACTGAATAAAATGGCCTAAAAGGGTTTAGAAAACATTTTCAGCAGTCCCATTTTCAGAAACACCCACCAAAAGTCTTTGCCACATCATAAAAGTATGTATATAATAATTCAAATATGATAAGACTCAGCAAAGCAAATATTCCAATTACATAAAACTCAGCCTAGTAAGATGACTGACATTTCATAAAAGAAACACTATTCAGTTTATACTTTTTTTTAAACTTTATAAAGTTATCAATCCTACACTGTGTCTAGATTAAACAACACAAACTGATTCCAGAGAAAGATTTTGCTTTTACCTGGTATACAATATTAAAAACACAATCATCTCGAAACAGCTGAACCTGACTAGAACAGCCAGAAATATATTAAGAGCCAGAGAAAATCTCTCCACCAGAGTTAATCAGCAGCAGAAGCAACATTATGGTTTTCACTAGTGAGGTCTCCACATCCACAGTTAGAGTGGGCTTTCATTAGCTGAAGACAGAGGCAGAGGGACCTGCCGAGAATGGCCAAGTAAACAAGAGGAGTAGCTTAACTGGTCTGGAAATGATGCACTGTAATGGAAGGATTTACCAAACCACAATTAAATAACAGCTAGAGTGCTTCATATACACACACACACACACACACACACACACTGGCAGTGCATTGACGGGTCTGTATGTGCTGCATCTGTAACATATGGTCAGTCACCAATGGCTGTGCTAGGAAAAGAACAGCAAACCTGTTGACACAAGAGACATTAGAGGAAAAAGCTTGTGGTTTTCCTTTATATAAGGCAGAGACATTCATTCCTATATTGTGTGTTTCTGTCTAACTGTCTAATCAGTCATACGCTGCATAAAAATTCATCCCTATAAATATTTTAGAGTCTGTTATATCTTTTATCACGTGTGTATGCAATGAAAGGAGTATTTTTATTTTAACCGTTGTTTTTCCGGAAACGAGCCATTCAGAAATCTAAATTTACTTAAAACGTTCTTTACACCACAACCCTAAGGCAGCCAGCATTAAACCACCAAAACTACTCACTGCAATTACATAAGCCTGTTAATGAACTGATTAATAGTGCGGCATCAGCAAAAAGCCTCCAACTCTATTTTTCTGTATGCTCAGTCACTATAATTACATGATTACGTCACAGTCTTTCCCCACGGAAAAACACACACACACACACACACACACACACACACACACCACGTAAACTGTTGCATGGCACACTATGACGCTAGAGCGCTGCCGCTTACGGATCACGATCCGTGGCTCTGATTCAGTCTTTTACATTGCTGTAGTTGATGATGATGGTGATGATGATGATGATTATTATTATTTCTTGAAAGCGTGCGCCTCTGTGTGTGTGTGTATGTACGTGTGAAGCGAATGTTCCCTCCAACTTCACCCTATACCATCCGAAGACCACGGAAAGCAGAGAAAGCCCGCAAAAAATAACCACATCGTTAAATGAACGCAGTCCAGCCAGCAGCTCAGCGAACAGACAGCAGGAGAAGAAACACATGTTTACAGGCGGACTCTCTTTCTAAACACACGTTTCAGACTAAGCCGTGTTGCTGCTGATTAACTTCCAGACAAGCGATCAATCGTGCGGGACACCAGAGTGCCTTCAGCACCTGTACAGACGCGCGCGCGTGTGTGTGTGATCGCCAGCTGACGCGCAGGTTGGTCTATTAAACCTGCAGTCCAGCAGCTTCAGCTCAACCACGATAAAGCCCAAGATAGTGTGTGTGTGTGTAGCAAACCTGTTATTTCCCCAATCAGCGACAAACTGCACGCGATCTGTTACTAAATACCCTCAAATCAGCCAAATAACAAGCAAATAAAAAAATTAATAAATTAAGCCCACTGAGCAGCAAGCAGCAGGCAGCAGCCCTGACTGAAAGACAGGCAAGCTCAGTCCCCCCGCACTTGCAGTCCAGACTAAACTCGGGATTAAACTCCAGCAGCGGGTCCAACCCAGTCACTCACTGTGTGTCCGCGCTGCATGAGGCTCGAGTCAGGCTCTCCCGCTGCTCCTCCGGCTCCGCACTCCTCTAATGCACACCCTGCACAACAGCAGTCCAGTCCATCTCCTCAGCCCGCAAAACTCCCGATTAAAGTCCGTTCGGTAAAGACGGGCGCGGGCTCGGCGCTCTCAGAGAGTGATTCCTCTCACAGTTCATCACCCAGAACTCCAACAGTCCCACTGCCTGCACTCCTCACAGCCCTCCCACCTCTCTCTCTCTCTCTCTCTCTCTCTCTCTCTCTCACCCACCCACTCACACACTCTCTCTCTCTCTCTCTCTCTCTCTCTCTCTCTCTCTCTCTCTCACCCACCCACCGGTCCTTTTAACTAAGAGTCTCATGCTTTTCCCAGATCGGACACCGGAAGTGTCAAGTGCTGATCCACATGCGTCTGCATTCTTCCCCACGGATATGAATCAAGAACACATGTAAGCCTGAGACGTGTATAAGGCAATCATTAGCAATTAAACATGATTTAAAGCAGGTTTGTAAAGCTTCAATTGTGCTGCAGCTTCAAGCACCAATTCTGAGGTGAATCCTTATTATTTAGAAAGAGCTTGACTATCTGAAAAGTCCTAGTCTACATACAAACATGACTTTAAAATTACTTTCTAATAAATAACTCTATAAAAAATATATTGAAAGACAAGTGCGGAGAAAAATTTGTAGAGGCAACCCTCAGGGCCTTCAAGGCAATGAGAGAACTTCTGTGAAGTAAAGAAAAATACTACAGTTCATTTTTATTCAGTAGAATCATGTTTTTGTTAAACTCAGTAAGTCCTGCAGTGCTATTCTCACTTCATAACATTTACATTTACAGCATTTACCAAACCCTCTTATCCTGAGCAACTTCCAATTCCTGATTACAGGGACAGTCCCCTTAAGGGTTTTGCTGAGGGACTCAATGGTGGTAGTGCTGGAGGTGGGATTCAAACCTCAATTGGAATTTGGATAGTTTAGAATGAAATCTAAATGCAGATAATTGCATAAGATAACAGATAATTATCCAGATATATTTTTAAAATAATTTTGTCTCAGTGTCTCAACTCCTCCAAGGTATTAAGCAACCAAGAAATGTTTCTTAAACTTATCTAAACCTTAATCTATATAAACATCTAAATCCCAGTTTAGAAAAATATTTAAAATTGCAATAAAAATGGCAACAAAACAAACAAAAAAAGCTAACAATATCCAATGTAAAATTACATTTCGTATAAATTTATTAAAGAAAAAAGACTTTATTGGGTTGTTTATTCACACTATTTACCTCCCTTTCTTGCACCTTGTTTGGATCAACTGGGTATCCAGAGCTATCACTATGGGTTTTTTTGATTGACATTTTCTTACCACTGTGAATCTTCAAATTGTTAAGAAAATGTCAGTAAAAACAACCCATTGTGATAGGGCGGCATGGTGGATCAGTGTGTAGTGCGCAGTGAGAAGGTCCTGGGTTCTGTTCTCATCTGGGTCCTTTCTGTGTGGATATGCTCTCCCCCTGTCTGTGTGGGTTTCCTCTTACACACCCTAGATGAGTGTGAATGTGTTTTATCTGTGGGTTCACCCTCTGATGAACTGGGAACCTATCCAGGATGTTTCTCCTCCCTGTGTGCACTTAGATAGGATCCTGCTACCTTACAACCCTGATCTTGATATGCACTTAAGATAATGGATGAAAATAAAAGTGTTGTGGGAAAAGAATATCTAAAATCTATAACCGTGCAAAAAAACAAACAAAAAGCATGCACTGCATGTTCTGTCTACTGTTCTGTCTGTTGTTGTTGCACTGTCTGTTTGTCTTATGTCGTGTCTCATGTCGTGTCTTACGTGTAGCACCAGGGTCCTGGAGGAACGTTATTTCATTTTGCTATGTACTGTGTATATGGTTGAAATGACAATAAAATCCTACTTGACTTGAAAAAAAACACTATGTTTGAATTATGAAGATGATGTGGACATCTATTTGAATTATGGAGAAGATATGGACAGCTATTTGTGGCATCAGTGGTCTAATAGTCAGGGAGTTGTCCCCAAGATTAGAAGATCATGGGTTCGATTCCCAGACCAGTGGGTTGCCCTGAGGTACCCTTGAGCAAGGCACCGTCCCCATCAATGCTCCTAGAGTGCTTTAAATAACTGTCCCCTGCAGCACGTGTGTATGGGTGAAATGCAGAGGCTGCATTTCGTTTTGCTGAGCTGTGTTTCACAATAGCACATAGTCACTTTCAGTTCACTCTTTGAATGATATGTATAGCTGCATCTGAGCAATATGAGGTGAAACTAATTAGTTATTATTACACCTTCTACCTACAGTATAAACAGACACAGTTTTCCCAGCCAAGTTCTCCATTCTCTCTATCTACTACAATCTTGTCATCATCCTAGCACCACTGAAAGGTTTTTTTTTTCCAACTCTTTTTTGTCTACAACTCCTTATGTTAATATGTTAATAAATTTGTCCAATCCTTTGTTTTTTTTTCTTTGTTTTTTTGTAACATATAGCTTCTGTTTGTTTTGAATAGAAAACACTCTGTTGTTATTCAGTGTCTTTACTAACCACTTCTTGGTTCGGATTGGTAGGTTGTGGGTTCGAATCCTGGGCCAGTAGGTTGCCTTGAGATACCCTTGCGCAAAGTACCATTTCCATCACTGCTCCACTGGTGCATGTTTGTTTAAACGCAGAGAAGGCATTTACGTTATAACAAATAGTCACTTTCACTTTTATTTCACTTTCATAGCTTTTTCAGTTTAAGAAGATATACCTGCAATTGTCTTTAAGGCATTTCACAGTCCATGCTGTTTGTAGTTTAGTATTATTAAATTCTGGCTAACTCCAGTTTGCTTTTCCTTAAGTCAAATTTGCTCTGAGAAAAGTACTCTTTTCACTCTTCCTCAGAATCTGAGAAGAGAAGCTGCAGTTTGAAACACAATCTGAATGAAGTCTAAGGAGTTTCTGACTATACTTCAAAGTAGAAAAGGACTGGTTACCTGGAGTACAAACCAAGACATTACTCAGCAATCAGTCCTCAAGAAGAACAATGCAGTTATATTAAAAATAGCCTGTATTTTCCAGTGAGCACCAGTAAAAGGTCTAGAACTCTTCTCATCCAATTAAACTGACATGTTATACAACAGACTGTTGTATAAGTGCAAATAGTCCTAATGCTTTTGGCCTGGCTTTGTATAGTGTTAAATGCTAAAATATATTTGAACTGCTTTTGTAATTCATGTAAAGGTGCATTTATTTATAGTATAGTATAATATTTGGCTTTAAGACTGAGATATATAAACCCAACTTTAGTGGGAATGTAAGGGGTTAAATATTTGATTGAACAGGTGCATACACATCCGTGCCTTCTATTTCATGACATCACAAACTCGGTGAATTCAAAACAGCCTCTCTTTGCATCTGTATCAAATTCAGACTGGTGGATGGAATATTTTGTGATGGAACCTTTGGAATGTTTAGATGCTAAGAAAAAAATCCATTGAACTGAGACCTGTTAATAAGTTCTATATTATATAATGTTACTTTGTTTTAGGGCTCTTTTGAGAAGGCTGCTACTCATTATGTCAAACAATAAATAAATCTGCACATCCTGCTTCACCAGCCTGTTATTATACAGTTTTTGCTTCTCAGACTCACTGCACTGAATTCAAAATGACCGCCTCTCAAACATTCTGAAAGGTTAAAAAAATAATCCATGACCTTCCAAGCATTTAAAACGGGTAAAAATGGACAACTGTGCTTGCAGTCAACTGTGATATTAAAAATGCATATTTAATACTTCAAATAATAAATATAAATGCTAAGTTTGATTTGAAGGGGAAATCAAAATACAACATTTTGTAGCCTTTATTGCACATAAAACATTTATACCCCTAGAGCACATGTGGATGATTAAAAGTAGGAAAACTAAACACTAAGCAATTCATCATAATCTAAGCAAACAAATGTAATACTAATCAACTCACAAACAAGCACGAATCATATTTATCCCCAGTACTGAGGGAATTGCTAATAACATTACACTTCATACCATGCCATAAACAGTAATAATAAATAATGCTCTACTAAAGCTTCTTGAGTGCTCAAAGTGATCATATACAACATATATACTGTGTAGCTTTTAAAGGAATATTTTTTGTAACCAAGGCATGTTTGGCAAATGAAGCTTTGTTTCTTTGATTTTTTGTAACTGCAGCGCAGAGCCTTGTGACACTTCCAAACAAGTTTATACCTAACTGGTAAACATTGTACAAACTGCATGTCTATATTCTCATGCATACAGTCAAACTTTGTGAAGATGTTAAGTAAGGTAAGGTTCAAAATAAACTCACTTCTGACACTGAATGACTTGTGATGTAAAAGGAAACAGTGAGAGAATTTAACATTTCAGTGCAAATTTCTGATGTTTTATGAATTTAATGTATGTTTTAACTCAGAATAGTTTTGATTCATCTATAACTACATATAACAACATATACATATAACACATACATTGCTACTGTCAAAGCCTTGAAATTCCATTAAGGGTGTTTTTCACTTAAAAAAATACCCATTGACCTTTAGATTCAGTCAACATTTTGTGATAAATGGGCCAATAAAAATAGGCCAGACATAATGGAAAAAGTCTTTTTTATATCTTCCATCACAAATACATAACATTTTTTGCACCTACTTTAAGGTTGCCATTAAGGGAATACTGTCACAGTTGCGGCGCTCTGCTCTGACTGGGCACACCTGCTGTCTCCTTAGGACGCCAAGTGTACCTCATTGGCTCAAGGGTTTAATGGTCCCAGTGACCATTAAAGCAGAGTGTCGGTCATTCTTACTCTCACACTCATTCTCTCACGCTATCTCTTCGGATTCATTGCTGGGTGACTACTTGTCGTTTTTTAAGTTTGGTGCTTTTGAGTTCCAGGCTCTTGGCTACAAGTTTATGTCCAGCCAACACCACCACAGTGAAGTGAAAGTGACTATTTTTGTCATTGCGTGGTCACAGCACAGCACACCACACCACAACAAAATTTGACCTCTGCATTTAACCCATGCACACAAACACAGTGCAGCAGTGGGCAGCTATGAAAGCACCCGGGGAGCAGTGACAGGGATGGTACCTTACTCAAGGGTACCTCAGTGCAACCTGCTGGGAAGGGGTTTGAACCCACAAACTTCCAATTATGTGGCCAATTCCCTAACCTCTAGGCCACTGCTGCCCCCAGTGTGATGGTTACCTTGCTTTGCTCCAACAGCAACAGCATATATTAAAGTGAAAATTAAACGTATATTGGCTTATAGTTTAATCATGCTAATGTTAAAAATAAATAAGCTAACAACAGTGCTCCAAAGCAACACTGAATGGAAAAAATAATGATGAGATGCCTGTTATATATATATTTATATATATATATATATATTTTTTTTTTGTGAGCAGCCGCTGGACATAGAAGAATGCAAGTTATTTTTCTTTAGAAAGCCTAAAAAACAGAAAGTAAGTATGTTCCGCCTCTTGCTGCACTCTGTACAACAGTGTGGCTGTCGAATTAGATTGCTTCATTTGTCTTTGCAAGTTTTGGGCCACTGTGCTTAAAAAAGCCAAAAAAAGAAAAGAGAGAGCTATATTATTAATCACTTCTGCAAAATGTGTTTTGCAAAATGGGACACCTCTGTTTTCAGTTACAGACTGCTGCTGAAGTCCCAGAATGAAATATGTGGATGATTGTCATATACCTATATATACTAATCATGGAGACCTGCATGTGTTTGGAAATAAACCAAATTCATCTCTCTTATAATTGCGTAATGTCCCTTGTTAATGGCATTTATGTTCCTCAACTGATTAAGACTGCTGTTTGACTTGGCGTGGACTGGGCTCTGAAATGAACTTTAAACTCACTTGCCTACCACAGTCAGCTGGACAGCAACCATTTTTTGTAATCTACTTGCAGTCTATTCATCTTTAAAATTATTGATGCTGCAGAGCCCTAGTTCCAGTAAGAGTTGGATTATTCTCAGACCAGAGATGAGTAAGAATAGACACTAAGAACAAATTCACTCAAAAAGAACAAGAATGTTCAACAACATGTACGAGTAGATTTTAATATTTATTCCAACCACCTAGACAACACACAAAAAACCAAATTACCTTTCTTTATGGCCACTGTGCAACACTAAATATGACGACAGGTCAGTACTACAGAGAGTGCAAATCATAGTGAAAGAACTGCCATCATCTCCAGTCCCCCACCACTCTCCTTAAAAGCATAGAATGTATGAAAGAATGTATTTTGTCGTTTATCATGGCAAATCCAAACTCATTTGGAAGACTGTGCTTTGTTTTCAGACAAAACACAATGACTTTCCAATAATTCAGCTAGTTATGTTTAAAGAAAGAAGGGTGGTGCGTATGATCCCAAAATCCCCCAGAAAGAGCAGGCCTGATAAACTGGGATTTGTATAAAACTCAAAGGAAACATAAATGGAGTGACATACCTTGAAAAATGAGAGCCAAATTTGATCTTACCAGCCAAGAAAGGGTAGAAAATGGAAACTTTATCAATGAAACATGAGCCCACACTTACCAAAAATTAGAGCAGTTCTGAAGAACTGGCAGAGGTGGCCTTGTGGTTAAGGACTAGGTCCCAGTATCGGAAGGTCTTGGGTTCAAATCACAGACCAGTAGGTTGGCCTGAGGTACTGCCCCCATCACTGCTCCCTGGGTGCTTTAAATAGTTGCCCCCTGCTGCACGTGTGTATGGGCACAAAAGCAGAGGATGAATTTTATTGTGTTTCACTGTGTGCTGTGCTGTTTTTTACAGTGACAAAATTGTGTCATTTCACTTACCAAAACATGAAAGGCCAAAATGCTTACATGGCCTAGCTAATTTCCTGACATTTCCTTAAAACTTGTTGAAGATTTTTATCAGTCTAACAATGGCATGTTCCAGGTAGAGAACAGAGTGTCTGTGAGGGGTGTGTGTGTGTGTGTGTGTATGTTTGTGTGTAAAAACTCAACTTAAATAATAAAAAGCAGATGTATTTAGACACCACTTTTTTCCAGACAAATGGGAGGAAGTAATTTGCTTTTAGCAGCATTAGTACAAAAACAAACAAGGTCAGTATATGTGCCGTTTTTAAATTAATATATGCCTTGCAAGTATATAAATAATAAAAAGCAAAAGTTGCCCCCAAACACTTAAAGTAGGCCCTGAAAATTGCACCCATAAAATTGTGACCAGCCTCCAAATGTAGCTGAGTCATGTGAATGTGGCTTTTCTGTACCATAGACATAACCCTCACCCCGCTTATTTAATTCTGAACACTGACAGTGGTTTTCACAAACAGAATTACATTTCCATACACAGTCCATACATAGACCCTGCAGTTCCATGCCCAGACCCACTTTTCAGAAGTGCTATGCTAAACTGAAATCATTATCAATACTATTAGAGTATAATTGTGTACTTAGTGTAAAAAACACAATTCATAGAGACTTTTGATCATTCACAGTATCTTACAAAAGTGAGTACACCCCTCACATTTTTGTAAATATTTTATTATATCTTCTTATGGGAAAACACTGAAGATATGACGCTATGATACAATGTAAAGTAGTCAGTATACAGCTTGTATAACATTGAAAATTTGCTATTCCCTCAAAATAAGCCATTAATGTCTAAACTACTGGAAACAAAAGTGAGTACACCCCTAAGTGAAAAATGTCCACATTGTGCTCAAAATGTCAATATGTTGTGTGGCCACAATTATTTTTCAGCACTGCCTTAACTTTCTTGGCATGGAGTTCACTAGAGCTTAACAGGTTGCCACTGGAATCTTCCATGATGACATCACGGAGCTGGTGGATGTTAGAGACCTTGCACTCCTTCACCTTCCGTTTGTGGATGGCCCACAGATGCTCAATAGGGTTTTGTTCTGGAGACATGCTTCGCCAGTCAAGCACCTTTATCCTCAGTTTCTTTAGCAAGGCAGTGGTCGTATTGGAGGTGTGTTTGTGGTCATTATCATGTTGTAATACTGCCCTGTAGCCCAGTTTCTGAAGGGATGGGATCATGCTCTACTTCAGTATGTCACAGTACATGTTTGCATTCATGGTTCATCCCTCAATTAACTGTAGCTCCCCAGTGCTGGCAGCACTCATGCAGCTCCAACCCATGATACTTCCACCACCATGCTTGACTGTAGACTGTACTCCTTACCTGGTTGCCACCACACACGCTTGACACCATCTGAACCAAATAAGTTCATCTTGGTCTCATTAGACCACAGGACATGGTTCCAGTAATTCAAGTCCTTAGTCTGCTTGTCTTCAGCAAACTGTTTGCGGGCTTTCTTGTGCATCATCTTTAGAAGAGGCTTCCTTCCGGGACGACAGCCATGCAGACCAATTTGGTGTAGTGTGCAGCATATATTTACAGACAGATATTAACAAATATAAATGAAATCATTATATTACATTTTATATTACATTATATTACAGATATTTTACAAATATCTATTAATAATAATATATATTACAAATATTTACAAAAATGTGAGGGGTGTACTCACTTTTATGAGATACTGTATCTACTTCTGTATCTACTACAGCAGTAAACTGCTGGTGAATCATGCTATAATTTCTCTCTCTCTTTCTCTCTCTCTCTCTCTCTCTCTCTCTCTCTTTCTCTCTGACATCACAGTCAACAAGGCTGAGGTGAAAGTAAAGGCAGACATAATGTCCATGATCAGACTGTCCATGTTTCTAACTGTCTGGCCTACTATCACTCTTTAATATGGCCGATTAGTCAAGCAGTCACATGCTTAGACAACCAGACAGATGGGCAACAAAACAGGCACAGGTCATCCTTGGCTTCCACAAGCCTCCTGGGACAATTCCTACCACTCTTCTCCCACCCCCTCTGATCTTTGACCTCCAATGACAAGGCAATAATTAGCCTGTACCTGTCCACCATTGTGGGTGGGGTAAACAATTCAATCACAGCAGAAAAACACACCCACTAATCACATCAGCAGCGCCACAGTTTCATTATGGGCTCAGCCTCCCTCTTCAAAGGTTTCTTTATATTCAAGTAAGGGGATTGCCCCTCTCTTCCCTCTAGCCCAATTCCTCTTTTATGTGTTAATTAAATTTGAAGTCTCACTGGGAAAAGGGGGGTTTAAAAGGGGATCTAAAATGGGCAGGATATACACAAACCATCCTCAACATTAAAACCATCCACTTATTATTGCATACATCCCCCTCTTGTCACCAATAAAGCTCTGACTTCTCTGAAGGTGTCCTGTGCACAAAGACATTAGCAGCAGATCCTTTAAGTAGGGTGCAGGATGGGTATCTCATCATTTGGTGGCCATAAGAAAACCTGAAAGGGTGTACTGGCTCTTTGTGTGTGTGTGTGTGTGTGTGTGTGTGTGTGTGTGTGTGTGTGTACGTATATATGTATAGGAGCATGAAAGAAAGAAAGAAAGAAAGAAAGAAATAGAGAGAGAGAGAGAGAGAGAGAGAGAGAGAGAGAGAGAGAGAGAGAGAGAGATTCTGGAGAAAATAACTACAACAAATAATTGCATATTATAACGAAAATTCATGCCTTAAACAACTCGTCTGCCAAATATACAAATATACACAAATATAGTAAATAGAAATGTGTGCATTTGTAGAAGGTCCTCATTTTGCATTAATTGGCTTTAAGTGATTATTGTAAAACAGCAACATGCTTCGATCATCACCTGCAGTAACCCTTACCTCAGAGCATTAGTAGAGTTTCTTTTGAGCAGTCAAATATGCTTGCAGTGCTACAGCATATCTTCCATTGACAAAGTTACTTCAATTAATGTCTTCTTCTTGAGGAGGAGATTCAGAAAGAGAGGAAGAACATGGATTGCCAGCTGGTGGCACATCATAGACTGTTTGCTTGGGAGCTGAAGTAAGACCGAACAGTGAAACCTCATCTGAAAATGTGTCTGCCGCAAGGGACTGGATGGGCCGAACCAGACAGTGTCAACCAAGACAAGACAGACAAGCCAGCATCAGCAAAAACTGCCCTGCATCCATACCCAAACATTATATAGGGATGTAAACTCACTCAATGCCTGTGTATCTCATGCCTCAGGCTGTTTAAGTGCTTACCTGCAGTTTTTCTATTCTTCAAAAATCAATTCCATCAAGCATAATGTCCACTTTACTAGTTCGAATATGAGATAGCACTTGGCCCGGCCTGTAATGGAAGCCGTGTGTCTTTAGCTGACTTATGTACATTGAGGTAATACAGGCTGCGTAAAATGGAGCATATCTGCTGTCATCCTCTCTCATATTATCTTCAGTGCACCATGATCTTTACTGTACTTAACCGTGACATTCATTTCCAGCCAGACTGTGGATTCATGGCCCCCCCTCCCTTTTTTTCCTCCCATGTTCTAGCATGCATCACATGCTGATGTTTCACCTTAGCTGCTGCATCTCATCACGGCCTGGATCTTCCCCCGAAGAACAGAAGTAATAACCGTGAAACAGTCCCCCACCGATATGCGGGAGAAGATTAAGAGTGTTAATATGCTGTGCTTTTTTGCGGGCTTTTACGCATGCACACACACACACACACACACACACACACACACACACGCGCGCGCACACACACACACACACACACACACAAAGTCTGCACCCTCAGGCTTTCTCCTATTCTTTCAGCTATGCTCTGCATGAACTAATGACAGCTCTCAATGACATAGTGTAACTGGGCCAGGCTAAATACCAACGCTCGTCTGTCACAGCATGGCTATTCACACACACTTTTATACACCACACACACACCGCACACACACACACACACACATACATACAAATGCACGCACAGAGGCACACACTAGCTGAGAAAGGCTTTGCTCAATAAGTCTGGATTCCCATCTCACACTGCTGACCTGCCCTGCAGACACATGTGGTTATAGTCACACATTGTTACAGAGAAGCTGTGAACCATCTTGCCATTTTATTTCGAGGAGTTTCATTGCCTCGGAGTCTCTTTGTTTATTGGAGCTGCTGGGTAATGGTGTGGCATAGCCATGTGCTGACTACAGGAAAGCTATGCATCTGTACGTTTCAATTCAGAAAATACATTTTGCTTGGTTTCCAGCGGTTAAATAAATCTCTTTGCTGCACTGTGTTTTAAGCGGGCCTTGTTCTCCAGCCCTGTCAGCCTCAGTCACTGCTGAGCTCAGTGAACTAGGAAGAAACGTTCCGGAGAACGAGAGATAATTGAAAATCAAAAAAGACTTTGTTAATTTGATTAGGCAGTGCCCAAGCTCAAATTGTTCTTCATCAAAATTAGATTCCATTAGACACGGCAATTAAACCGAGCTGGCACACTCATTCGCACGCAGGCGGAGGGCTGAATGTGAGCACGAGCAACAGGTGAGGTGGAGAGGGAAACTGGGGGGGAGGTCTGAGAGGGCAGGGAGGACAGTCATTATTGTACTAAGATCATCATCATAAAACACAAGTGCATATACAATGGACAAAGGGCACACACTGCATTTTGTGGATGAATGAGCTGTAGTACCAAATGTGGTCTGTCCCATGTATGTTGATCAAGCGTATGATAGAGGCTTCTGAGAGCGAGGGAGTCAAAGAGAGATAATTTAAAGAAATGAGATGGAATGAAGAAAGCAGGCTAATTTTGACTTTACTATTAGCCAAAATGCACTCTGACTAAAATGTCACCTAAATGATCCCTGATGTCCTATTTTTTCCAGTCTGTCTAACTACATTTAGGAAAGTCCACCTAGGTTTAGTTCATTAACTACTGAAGGGTATTATAGATGTCACACAATATAGGATAGTAGGATTTAAAAAGGTGATGTTGATGTTTACAAGAAAAAGAATTGAAACATAGCTTCTACTGAATAGAAACTCAAGTTCAATAAATGGAAATGCACATGTTTTATTTGATCATCTCTTTATATCAAATCAAGTAACATTACATAGTAACATTTCCTTTAATGAAACATGCCTCCACCATGTAGCAATAGAATCAGTGCATTTTCCTAAAAAATGGTTAAAGTGGTGCCTGTTAATATAACTTTGAGTTTTAGAGACATTGTGAACTAGTCTAAAACTTGAGATTGCAGCTAATCCGGTCATGGAGTGATGTTGGTCATATAAAGCCAAAGACATGGTCAAGACTTTAAAGACTAAAATTTCCAATGGAATTAGCTTCTTTAAATGTTCTTTAAATATGTTATCATAAGCTTCAACCAATAACAACAACAACGTACCTGCACAGAAGGTGTTACAGCAGATACAGTATTTAAAAGTTAATTTATATATCAATACAATCAAATATATTCAGTTAATGTTCAAATTATTTGAAAAACATTGTTAAATCGGGATTGCTTTGTTTTATTGGCGTTTTGGTAACAGATACATAATGCAGATAAAACAGCTGTGGTTGTACCACTCCAGGGGGCCAGTCTGTAGATAAAAATGAAACAATAAGCTGATTTAGACAAAACATCCATCAAAATCATTACAATTATCTTTTACATTTGCAGCATTTAGCAAATGCCTTATCCAGAGCGACTTCCATGTCACAATTACAGGGACAGTCTCCCTGGAGTAATTCAGGGTTAAGGGTCTTGTACATGGACCCAGTGGTGGTAGTGCCAGAGGAATTCAAACCAGTGACCTCTTGATCCACAGGTCTGTTGGCATGCATCCTACCACTAGACCACCACCACCCCTTTTAGTGGTTTGTCTTCGACTGTTACATTTTAACCCAACCTTAAGTGTAGTCATGTTTGTTCAGCCATAAATGTTAATTTTGATGGTTTGATGGTAACAGCATCATCTTAGCCAGTGTCACGGGTGAGGTTTTGGTTTGGGCACGGTAGAGGGCGCTCTGTTCTGACTGAGCATTTCTGTAATGGTGGCGGGGTGCGGGAAGTCCGGAACATAGTTTTATTGCTCATATAAATCAAAACAAGATCCAAGGACTACGGTTCTAACTAAAACCTATATCCAAGGAACTACAGTTTAAACCAGAATTTTAAAGTATCAAAAACCACCTTTAAGTGTAAACCGCCTGAGTGAATGAACCAGCTCTGTTCGACTCATCGGAGCTTAAATTGCAGCCCCAATGAAGCACACCTGTGCCTTCATGAGCTCAGGTGTGTTCGGTCAGAACAGAGCGCCCTCCCGTGCACAAACCAAACCTCACCCGTGACAGCCAGAAATGGACATTTCTACTACAGAGGTCTACTACAGTAGCGATTATTGGCTTGGGGTACAAACTAATGGTCTTGGATTTGAACCCATGACCTTCAAATCCTGAAGCCTAGTTCTTACTCACTAGCCCACCACTGCAAATGCACCTCTTATTTGAGTTTAGTATAAGGCAGAAGTTTACATTAAACTGAGTGAATTCCATGATTAGATAATTATAATATTATAAAGAGTGAGATTCCGGTTCCCATAATTGCAGCAAGATGGTATGGAATTGAAGACAAACTATTTGTTTTACCTTTCAAACCACATTACTGATTAGTAGCTTGAATAAAGAGCAGAAAATTCTGTTTATATTTTTGGATAGTCCTTGTGCCTGATTGCTCCTTGAAGCTAAAGCACTGGCAATAAGAGATACACACAGTAGCCTTTATGTTTAATAAAAAAGCTAGCTTTTTTATTATTAATTGGAAAAAGAAGATGAAAATAAAATGGCACTGTGACTTTTGAGCTCAGATTAGTTCGTCAAAATGTGTGCTTCCTCAGGATGGAGCATGAGTTGTAAAAAGCAGAGATTTATACAGATTTTAGAAGTTTTCTTTTGTTCATGTAAAAGACAACAAATGGGAATATATTCCCATTTGTTTATGAGCATGTATAAGGCTTAATGACATCTATAATAGCAACTGACATTATACAGACATTTCTAACAGCTCTCATAACTGAGTCTTTTAATTTGGCCTTCAATCTAATTGTTTAAAGCTGAAATACACATTTGGTCTCAATTTTTTGAAATTATTAAGCATTCAAGTTGTGAAATAAAAGCACTTTAATAGAAGCTGAAAAAACATAATATTTTAACAAGATCAGATGTATTTTGGTACATTTCATTTCTTTTTAATGCTATTGTTTTTTCACGGTTATTTTTACAGGTTTGAAAAAGTTATTCTTGTTCTTTTAAATCAGTGTTGTTATTGTTGCAATTTTGTTCTGCATCCAGAACTGCAGTTAGTAGCAGAATGCAGTCATGGAGAATTTCACATATTTTCTTCTCCTTAATGAATTTGTTGACCAAATTTGGAAAAACTTTGTTTCTGCACAGTCTGACTGTTTGACTGCTGATGATTGTAGATATCACATTTTAGATGTTTAGTTCTGCCATATTAAGGTCTTTTATGGGTCAGCAACGCTTCCACATGTACAGACTGCTGGATAATTAAGGTGACTTCCTTTGCATAGATTGTGAAGTTTTCTGTGCTGTGGCCTGTGCTTACTCCCACGTCACAGCCAGTCAGTGTGTTTTCATTAAAAGGAGGAAGCTGGCTGACAAGGACTATTACTTCCTCCTAGGCTTGCGTGCCGATGGGCTGTTGTTTTTCTCCTTTTCACTAGTCGCCGTCACCTTCACAACTCCAACCATCCATCTTGGCTCCCCAACTCAGCTGCGATTCCCCTGGTTTCTGTGGAGCTAATTGTGCAGAAACGCAGTGGGAAGGAGCGCTAGCATTAAACCCTATGCTCGGATAGAGGAGGAGGAGAGAATTTGTTACCAGCGACAGAGGCACCACACTTTGGTTAATGGGAAAATAGATGAAGGGGGACCAAAAGAAGATAAAACTTAAGAATTCCCAAAGGAGAGAGGAAACGGTCGAGTGAGGACAATAGCTCATCCAGCGCAGGCAAACCATGCGTTTGTTCAGCCCCTGTTGGCAGCCTGTCTCATTCCATTCGCTCCTGGGTGAATGCTAGAAGAACGTGGAAAATACTGAGTTACTCATCAGTGATTTTGTAGTTACTTCTAGATGTAGAGGATGGAATACCCCTTTTTCCATTCAAAAGATTCAATTCACAATTCAGGCACAAAACTCAGCCTTGGGGTTTTGACTATTCATGGTATATCTTTGGTCATTTATCACCAGTCATCTTTCAGTGAAAAAGTTGTTTCTAGGCATAGAACCACTTGAGCGTGATATTAACCAACATATGAACAATTTCTTTGTCATTTTGTTGAAAACACATTTTTTTTCATGAACTAGTTATTGAGGCATTGTACAATCTTCAAATTTTATGCACTTTAGAGAAATAAGAAATAAATAAAAAATGTCAGTGACAGCAGTTAGTCACTTGTGATCTCAGAACCAGATCACTCTGCATTGCTTCTAAGGGGTCAAACAGAATAACACAATTATTCATTATTTTCACATGTCTTTCTGTTGAGGAGTATAAAGGTTGATGTTGCAGCTGGGTGGATTTTCATATTGTCATATATTGAGCTTCTGAGCTTATCATAGCAACTACACTAGTAAGTCAGAGCTAAACCTGATATGTTGCCTCTTAGTAATCATGTTCCATCCTGTGCTAGGGAGCAACATAAATGCCTAGAGCCAGGGTTCATATGGATGGCACAGAAGAATATGTTGTACTGTGTGCAGTTTGAGCTGGAAGACTTTTGGAGAAGGCAATTAAAACTCAGTCTACAATACTAGATTAACCCAGGAACCTTGTATTGAGGTGCCCTGTCCTTACCTGATGTCCCACTTGTGCTGATGCTTCTGGGCACTCAGAGATAATTTCCCAGTAGGTTCCTTTAATGGTATGGCTGAAGTGTACTCGGTTTGAGACAATTTAAAGTAGCCTTGCACTTTCCTCTGGAATTCTTCTTGTCTTGGCCCATGCAGTGTCACTAAGAGGAAAGTACATTTATTTGTTTTCAACTGCTGGATTATTTTTTTCCCTTTTTTTCTTGCTCTTTTGTAATGCTGTTAACTTATCGTTAGTGTGGTCATGAAGTTAACATCCTCTGTGTCAGTGGTTGTATTATGGCTGACTCTTCAACTGTGCCTTTTTGCTCAGTTTCTCTTTCCTCTAATAATAAATCTGCTACAGCTGGTGGGGTCCTGTTACTGTAGTTTAGTGGGAGATATTAGAGCATCTATCTCTGCTTTTGTTTTGTCTGGTCTGTTTTGGCCCAACGTCCCAGATGGCCTGAGTGCAAATGTAGTTCGATGGTATACTTTCTTGGTTAAACAATCAGTGGCACTCAATGGTATATCCATTAAGATGTAAAATGGCTTGAAAGATACTCCTCACCATTTGGGAAGAATATTTTGCAGAGGGTCCAAATCGATGGTCCTTTACAGCCCACTGAGGCTATTGTCCAAGTGCAATTGGAAATCTTTGGGAGAGTATCAGATGGCTAGAGGAGAGAGAGTGAAAGATGCACCACAGATAGTAAACTGCATGGAGGCAGAACAAATGAATTGCTCTTGTGAGGAATGCAAGTCCACGTAGCCCTGTTTGCCTCTAGCTATTATCAGGTGACACGGGCAATGATTGTGTGGCCATCACTTTTCTTAACCGTATCCCAAATAAATGCCAGCCTGGAGCCTGCCAGCCGATCGTTAGCTGGCTCCTGTGGGATGCAAGCCCAGTCTCAGGCTGTCTGTAATCTCAGCCTGTGCCAGAGGCAGTGGCCATGCCAGCTTTGCAGTAGAGGACCTGTCGCCGGGGGTCACTGGCTGCTGAGCATCTTCCAAGGTCATTGTGAAACATGCCTGCCAACACGCACCCTTCAACTACAGCCTCTCCTCTCACCTGCACCTCACACACCTCCACTTTCAAAGGTGAGATAAAGAGGAACATTTAAATAACAAAGTGTAGGTGTGGGAGTGCTATTGAACTCAGCCGTGCAGAGCTCCTTGCAAAGTCAAGCCAAAAGGATTTATGCACCCTCAAGGGCTCTTTAGGACCTGTTAGGGTTCAATTCCCAGGCTCCTACTTCTGCTGTTAACTACTGATCCTCTTGAAAATCTTAAAGTGAAGTTGTGAAGCCAGTTCTTCATCTCAGCTGTTCTGATTGTTTTTGTTTTGTTTACACTTGAATATTTTCAGCTGGAGTTTCTTTGCATCATTACATTTTTCCTAAAAACGACAATCAAGCAATAAAAACAAAAACTTTTTGTGCTAAATCACACTTCCATGTTTGATTGTTCACAAGGTGGTTTGCTAAAGCTGGGCATGGACCAAGTCCATGTAAACATTTTATTTAGAGCTGAGGAAGAAATATTTAGTAGTTAATGTCAAATTTCTCTCTTGTGACTGAATAATGACATGACTGTACAGTGTCATGGCTTCTGCCTGTTATTGGCTGAGCTTCAAAGGGTTAGCACTAACTTTTAGAAGACTTTGCTTCTCAGAGGTCAAAGACCTGCTCCGATGATGTGTACAGAAAAGAGGATATGGATGTGTGTGTGGCTTTGAAGTGATAACTAGCCACGCTTCATAATCCAGCGCTCCTTTGCTGCCCAGGTTCAGGTGAGGCTGGTTGTGTGATTTGAAGAAAATTGATGAAGTAAAAGTGAGCAGACCTGAAGAACCTCAGAGGTCTCTCTGCTTTTTTGAAGAAAAAAAAAAAAAAACGTTCTTTGTAGAATTCACCAAGTGAGTCTAGTTGATGAATGAAGACGTAGTTGATGGTGTATGGGAAACCGATGGGATGCTTCTCTCACTCAAATGATCTGTCTCTCTAAATTGCAGCACTTTTCAAAATTTATTGTTCAATTTATTTCTGTACCCTTGATGATGATCAATAGAAACAGCTTTGTTCTCAGTGAGGATGTTTTCTCATCGTTTTCTATTAGAATCTGACGGAGTGGGAGAAAGTCAACTCACAGAGCAATTATCTGAAACCTGTAAAAAACCCCAAATAATCCTATAGCGGTTATTGTGCCTAAAACCATTTAATATCCATGCATCGTATTTTCCTATAATCCAATAAAAGTATAAGAATTGAAAAGTAAATGCTTACCCTTTATATATATATATACACAATCTACATAAATCTTAGTTATTAGATTCATTTTTGTTTAATTCAATTTAGTTCATTCAATATCACTGTTTCCTAAGTTTCATTAATCCTTATTGTGGTACAAGTAACACAGGTATAATAAATCTTAAGCATTTTGTCTCCAAATTAATTTTGTGCTTACTTAGCAACATTGCTTCTATAAAGGTACTGCAGCATTTCTTTAACAGGGCATTTGGTAATACAGGCCTTCACCTTTAACCAGCTACAAGATTTAATTACAATTCATCTCACTACAGATTCTTAAGGCTTGTTTTTTTGGTAGAAATAGAAATTTACTTTGCAGACAAATGGATCATAGAACCACCATCCAAATTATACCTTGGACCGCAGTTCTTGGCAGCGCCTCCGATTGTAATCCACACAGTATTTAATTTGTCTATGTTTACTCACAAACATTAGCACTTTTATGTTGTCCATTCGTTTTCTCTTATGTAAACACTGCCATCCGACAAGCACAACAAGAAAGTCAAAAATAAAAATGGAGAGGCAGCATGAGGGACAAGTGCAACACATTTGTGATCACAAGCGCACAAATGCATAAGTGCCACATATACAGCCACTGCAGCGCATACATTCCCTTCCATCCTAACGCATGCACATGCAGTATTTATGTGGCGAGTGTAGTTAATGTAGACATTTATTACATTAGATAGTAAAATGCGACCATAAAACAACAAAAGTGCCTGCCTTTCCAAAAAAACTTTGCTTCTGTTGCATTTCTGGACATCGACCTCTTAAAAAAAATCAACTTTTATGTGCACTGCTGGTGATGTGCAGTATGCTGGTTAATGTATGAAGGAGCGGCAGAGGAATTTAAGAGGCAGAATGCTCGCTCATTGCTGCAACTTCCTTCTCAGCTTCTGCTCCTGGAAATATGCAGCATGAAGAGAGCAACTTCATATTTATAATCCAAAAGCAGCTTTAGAAATGGATTGCAAACAAATTTAGGTACTTCTGTTTCAGTGCTGATCTGTGATGAACTTTTCTAGCTTACTTATTGTTTATAGCTGAAGTCCTCTTCTCATAACAATGAATGATATTTCTCTCATAATCTTGCACCTCCGGCCCTCTGACTCACCTCTGTCTCCCAGTCTCTCTCTCACCCATCAAATCAATAGTTCATTAGTTAAAGGAAAGAACTGCTTCTCCTGGTTACCTCTTGCCAGGCCCAGGGCTGTTAGAGTCACGGGTCAGGGTTTAAAAACTCCTCGGCCCACGTGAGGACTGCATGTCCAATTCAATCTAGGGATCCTCCTCCCCTTTGGAGCATAGAGCTAAACTGAAATATATGTGCTACTGCACTAGAATAGGGATTACAACTGCAATGTTTCTCTTGAGGTCATGTCTTTTGCTTATTTGTTTGCTACTGTATGTAGTGCAAGACATCGTGGTCAAGTGTAGTAGCTGTGCTGAATGAGAATCAACCTGTATTACAGTATCTGCCCCATGAGGGTGTTGTTCAGATCGTACCGTATGAAGAATGAGCATTATCTGCATTTTTACTTTGCCTCATACAATACCATCCCTGTTGCCAAACAGCTTGATTTAAGGCACTTGCTATATGCTTTGAATAGTAATAAATTATCCTTTATGTGTACAGTTAATATTCAGAGCTGGCTTCTGGTGCAATTTTAGGAAAAAACTGACCAGAACAGAACCACTCTTTTAAAGGGAATTGAGTTTGCAATAAACCTAGTCTAGTATGGGCTCCCTGTTTTAAATATCATCATTAACACCATAATTCAATGACCATTAATACCATCAAATGTAGACAATCTCATGATAGACCATTTTCTTTTCAATCACTTAAGGGTAATGGGAACCTCTTTTCTCACTGGTGAGTAATTGAAAACTTAGTGCCATGTGACCATATAGAATGATAGAGATCCTGTGTGTTGCTTTATCTGGCTCCAGTGAATCATGGACCTGACGGCATCTCCGAGTCCCCATGCTAAATCATAATCCCCTGACCGTGGCTGTCCTCTGTGCAGGTTAACCCCATTGGTAAATCGTTGTCATTTGTCATCAACTGACATAAACTGCCCTGGATAAATTCTGACGGTGTCATATCCATGATACAATTGTGGGCTTTATGACTGAGTGAGTCAGAAGTTTAGTGCCCAGTAATCCATTCCTCTCTCCTTCACTGCGTTACATCAATCGCTCTCTCTATTCTACTCTATCAATCAGATTACCCTTCTGCCTATGATTGGAGATGAGCAGACCCCACCCCCAATCTGAAGGGGAATCCTTGGCTGAATCACATTACTAGGACTCTAAATCCAAATTTCACAGCTATCAGTCAAAAAGAGCATTCATCTCAGTTATACTTCACATTTGTGTTTTGTGATGGGACAATGTGCCGTAAAGGTCATGATCATGTAATTATTCTTTAATGGGTTCCATAGTTTGTTGGATTCAACTTATACTGCCCAGCTAGTTTCGTCGTATGTGGGTGTGCACGTGTGAAGTCACTCACATTTAGTTAATTAAACCACATTGGAATTAATTAAACTGTGCTAACAAGCCAGTGCCTATTTTATTTTAGAACTTACTGTATTAGGTCTGTGTGCACACATGACAGCTGGTGTACTTGCATGCATGTCTTTGTGCACTGATGAAGCTAATAAAAGCATTCAGTTATTTCTCACTTGAAACTTCTTGCAAAGTTCTGCCTGCAAGAAACGTTCTTTCAGAACTGATTAAAATCTGACCCCTTTCCTCAGACGTCCAAGCCACTATGATGTCAGCCGTTTCCACGGTGGAGAGTCCAACTGCTTAATTTGTCTCAGTCATTCTGGGATGCTAGTCAGTGTTCATATCTGTTAGCGATGATACAGAATTGGTAGTTAGCATTCTCCAAGCATGTTGAATTGTTCAATGATGTCGCCCTAACTGCATATTGGCCAGGAGGATGTACATGCTTTTGCAATATGAAATGTAATTCCTGTGCTTGCAGGCACACACTGTGAACAGTGAGCAGTGGTCCTCTGCATTTCGACTGATCCTTCACACCAGTAGTGCACACTAATGCTAGGGCAGGAGTAGTAAGCTACTTATTGGTCACATTGGCATTGCCATAGCTTAACACTGAAACAAAAGAAGTGAAACTGTTTATACTGAATGTAAAATTCACTGTTCGTCACACTGTGTCTAGTATGTCTACAGGTAACAAAGATTTTATTGGTGTAGTTTTGTCATTAATATAGTTAAAGGTAGCAATAATAATATTAATAATATAAACAGTACTACTACTAAGTAGTAGTAATTATAATAACACTAAAAACTGAAGCTGCTTCACTGCTTGGGTAGAAATGAATATAAAACATTAGAAGTAAATCTGTAGAAAGATGTAGCATAGTTGTTTACCTCGGGTTAAGTATGAATGTGTTTGTGTGTCTTTGTGTTCATTGGGCAGCTGTAGTGAACAATGCAATATGTTTACTTAAACAAATGTTTCAATAAAACTACATCAATACTAGATTCTGTGATATCAATATCAGGCACAGCAGTGTTTTAAAGTTGCTTTTCTACTTTTGCGGACATGTTAAAGAAGGCCTGCAGTGATGTGCAGTACTGTAGAAGGTTTGCTGCTCTTTGCAAAAATAGAAATATAGGTTCCTCTAGGGAAGCGCTCAAGGGAAGCTTTATGTTTTATTTACAATGAGCAAGCAATACATTTCATAAGGGAGGCATAGGAGGGGTGGGGTGAGGGGCGTGGTGGGTCGAGAGGAGGGGGTGTCTGGAAGAGCTGAGTGAGAACACATAGGAGAAGTGGGCATTGTTTGATATAAATAAAACAAGCAATTTGATGATGTAGAATGATGTAGAATGGGGAAACAGATAGCCCTGAGCTGGTGGAAAGGCCTCTGCTCAAGCTTGTATCCATAAGCCTTATGGGCTTTGACAGTCTGAGCACCCTGGTACCCCGGCAATGCATGGATTGCAGAATTGAACATACATTTTCTCTTCCCCTTTGGTATCAAGTGGAGGAGTCAGCAAGCGGCCTATATCGCCACCGAGTTTCCAAGAGGAGCAACATGTTTTAGTTACCTCCATTTAAAGCAAATTCCTTTTTCTGCTGCAGCAGTTATCTTTGTACTGCATTCAGATATTATGCTGTTTGTCTCTCCTTCTCTTGCAGTGATTCATTTATATAAGAGATTGAGAAAGCTGAGAGAAATATAAAGAGTTGTGTTGAAAGCTGCTTTGCTTAGGACCACGTTTTCATTCACTTTACACAGGAGAAAAGTGAAATATTATATGAGCCTTTGGGAACAGGCAGTGGTCTTTTCCCTCCCCATAGCTGTTTATGAATGTATCCTTCCATTTTACTGCCCATAGTTGTGTTGATTTTGTTCACTTCCCTTAAGTTGCTCCAAGCTGACATGGTGCTTTTCAATCTCTGATGTCAATATTTCTTCTTTATTTGCTAGCGGTTTGTATCAGCTTTCCCTGCTTTAGGTCATTTGCTTGTAGTTTGCCTTACCGCCATCCTTTCACTTTCCTCTTAATCTAGGCTTTTATAAAAACAAGCACAGAAGAAAAATAAGTTTTAAAACAGTTTGAGTGCATATTTCACTTGTATAAGAAGCATGTTTCGAATATGCCTGCCTCTTTAAAAAGACATGGCCGCTAAATAGAATCCATGCAAACAGGCAATTTCCACCCATCACATCTGCTCTCCAAGCGAGGTTTTAAATAAACGATGCTCGACCCATCTGTCTGAACAGCCGGATCGTAGAAGATATTTTAAAAAGAGCTTGTTAAGAGACCATCACGTTCCAGCCTTTGACTAGAGACCTAAAAGGTGGGTTGGTGCTGAGCTGGTTGAAGGTAGACTAGACATACTACTTTTTGGAGACAGTTTCCAGATAGGATGGAGCTTTGTTGATTGACAGGCGTAATTAAGGTGCTGGCATTGATGTGATGTATTTCATTTAACACAACCACTGCTGCCACCCAGAGACCTCCCTCCCATCACCTACCTTAAATCAACGGCGTACATCTCCTTATCTTACATCAGTAATGCCATGGCTGCTATTTTCCTGCGGCCATAGTGAACACTTTATCACCTATGGACAGCTGATTGGAACGATGGTTATCCTCCACTTCAGTTGTCACCCCCAACACCTCCTTTCAGCTCCCTCAAACCCTCTCAATTCCCTTAGAAATGCACACAACCACACCAACACCTCTGCATCAGCGCAGGTAATGGAAGGGAGGAGAAAAAAAATGGATAAAGAAAAGGGGGAAAGCAGCCTTATTGATTTATCTGAAAGGCTCACTCAAACATGAGAACTGCCGCTGACTTCAGCACTTCCTCCATTGAGACGAAACAGCTAAGGATTAACAACATCTGAAACCAACTCAAACGTCTGTACTTCAGATCGCCTTAGGACCAGCTAATCTAGAAATGGTCTTGTGAAAAGATAGAAGTGGAGAATTCTTTGCTTTATGTGATATAAAAATAAAGGTTCCTAAATGCTTTTAAGCTTGGACATAGAAGTCCATAATGAAAGCACCCTTTAAATGTCGTGAAACAGGAGAGAGCTTTGTTTGAAGTTTGTATGTCTCATGGAGTTTTAGTGAACAAGGATTAGACAGCAGGTCCTCACAGATATCAGATATGCACTATTGTTAAAGCGTCAATCCCAGTGAAGAATTTTTTTTTTTATTAATCAGAATTTGCCTTGCACAGTAATTTATACATTTTGTTACTTGAAGTGCCCCTAGGTGGTACAAAAAGATTCTAAAAAAGGAAAATAAAAATAAAATAAGTATAATTGGCATCAGTTGAAGGTATCCCCTTGTGGCAGCATGATTTGTTTTCCCCTGATGATGCAATTTTTAAAAGTAAGCAAGTGTTACCCACCGAAGGAAAGAAGCAATCAAGAATCAAAATAATTTAGATTTTTCCTTGAATATTCCTTGACATATACACACACACACACACACACAGTACTGTGCAAAAGTTTTAGGCAGGTGTGAAAAAATGCTGTAAACAAAGAATGCTTTCAGAAATGGAAGTGTTAATCATTTATTTCATCAATCAACAAAATGCAGTGAATGAACAAAGAAATCTAAATCAAATCAATATTTGGTGTGACCACCCTTTGCCTTCAAAACAGCATCGGTTCTTCTAGGTACACTTGCACACAGTGTTGCAACCTCCGTGTGACATTGATGATCATCAGCACCTGTTTGGTAAAACTGGTTGATCATACACCGACTATAATCCTACAAAATCCTGACTTTGTGCAAGTGTACCTAGAAGAACTGATGCTGGTTTGAAGGCAAAGGTAGTAACACCAAATATTGATTTGATTTAGTTTTCTTAAATTGATAAAAATAAACAATCATTATTTATATTTCTGAAAGAATTCTTTGCTGACAGCATTTTTTCACACCTGCCTAAAACTTTTCCACAGTACTATATGTAATATATATATATATATATATATATATATATATATATATATATATATATATATATATATATATATATATCTTGTAATTGAGAAATTAATTAGTCTGAAAACTATCTAATCCCTGTGTGGGCTTATAATGCATGTTTAGCCTATAACTCTGACAATTTGCAAATGCCTGAGTGGGCTTGAATTGCTTGAAGAAACGCTCACATTAGATTGTTATTTGGCGGCTGTGCAAAACCAATTACTGGAGGAAAAGAATCATTAATTATTTAGCTAAGACCACACATTCAGTTCAGTAAACAAATTACCCCTAAAATACTGTAAGCAAGGCAACATGATTTTCAAATGATAAGAAGTTAGAACTTCTTTGGCAAATGTTCTTTCTTGTTCTTTTCGTTGAGGCCTTGTTATCCTAGAAACTATATCAGTAATAAAAATTAATGTAAGGAGATTTGGGGTTTTGGGGAATTCTTTTTTTTTTTTTTTTTAGCACATACCTTTCATCACGTTAGAAGGCCTCATCATGGCAGTAAAGAAACAAATTGTTGATTGTGGCAATTACCTGCTCATCAGCAATGATGCCCAAAATACTGCTCAGTCTGAGTGTGAAACTGAATAGATATGGAGTCAGAAAAGAAAACTGTTTCAAAACATTTGTTTGACAGTGTTATGGTCTAATACACTTTTGCCAGTTCTGGATCATGCCCTTTGCAGTTTATGATAGCTTTGCCCTAAATGCATTTCACTCAAAATAAAATAAAGGACTTTCATCTGAAACATCCTCTAACCTTTCTTCAAATGGCAAAATGAATTCCAGGTGGAAGTGCAGTTTGAAGTGGTTGATAATGGTTATGAACGTATAGAACTGGTAGAACAGACGCTGCATGCAGCACATTGGCACTTAGGGATAATTGCACTGTTCCCAACAATAGGGACAGCACAGATCCACTCTCTGCTCAGTTTAAAAGACTCTACTTTCTTCAGTGAACTTAGATAAGAAGCAATCCTGAAATGTAAACCAGTTCCTAAATTAATATTATAATCAAGTATGTAAGAAAAACTGTTCTTTACAAAAACATTCATACCATGGAATCTTTAAAGAGGGGTTCAAAAAACGTTGGATGAGCAACTGTCTACAAACCTTTTCTCATACAGTAAAGCAAAGGGTTCTGACACAAATAGCTCAAACACAGGCCTTTACATTTTATCTGAACTTTACTATGACCATTAAAATATGGTGGAGTTCAAAAAATAACACACATTTTGATTACAATCATGTAAATTATGAATCCAGACTTTTGAACCTAATTGCATTCCATTACCTGCAGCAGTTTGTCCCCTTCCAGTCACAGAAGTAATGAGTATTGTTGTTACTGCAGATCATTTTTAGCAGCCATATTGCAACAGAACATGGTGGGGGTAAGAAAAGATTCAAGCATTTGACACAGCATGGCTAAAGATGAAAATTTCATCCCTGCAGACTTCAGTCCATTTTACAACATTTTGCTCTGTATATATATATATATATATATATATATATATATGTATATATATATATATATATATCTGCTCGTTTTCTTTAGAATGTGGTATGCTTCATTTCATTTGTGAAGAGACAGCCAATTAAAACAAGGTTATTTACATAAATAGTCTTATTGGTGCAGTCTGAAGCCAGCTACTTTAATTCTTGAACATAATTGCAGTTGTTTTTTTGGTTTTTTTTGCATAAAGCCACACAAACTTTATAAGTGGTCTTGAGGGGTGCAATAAAAATACAGAATATGGGCCTTTAAGTATAACTCCACAGTCTGTCCCGTTCACACTAGTGAACATAAACCAAAACTTTGACAGAAATCCAACAACTACTTGGTTCAAGTTCAAACCTTACATTGATCACCTCTGAAATACCAGGCTGTGCTATAGCACAGATGACCTTGAGTTGACAGTTCACGTTGACAATGTATGCACGTAGCTGGGCTACCTCCAGTGTTCTACTCAGATAATTGTGTTTGGCTCAGAGCGTGTGCACAGCAAAGGCAACATCAGCAGCAGCTGTGCAGGGACACTTAAACTATGCACGGTGGAGATGTCAGGGCACAAAAGGCTCGCGAGCCATTTGGACAGCGGTGCCATTTAAGAATCAATAAAGCAACAGCCATGCAGATGGCGATTCATCACTGGTTCATTGTCTTCCCGCCATTGTCAGCAGAACAGGCCTGCTTGCTTCTCCCCAATCATCTCCAGCTGCGAAAGCAGTGCTCCAGGCAGTTGCTATATGTATATTTAATGTTGTAGATTTAATGTTAATAAATCTTTTTTAATGTTATCCTTAATACAAAAGTAGAGTGAAAGGATTTAATTTCTATTTATGAAACTGTGTTTTGTTATATAAGTGGACAAAACCAGCTTTTTCCAAATGCATGTGTTTCTTTCAGTAAATTATCATTGAGTCAAGTGATTCAACAGGAGAATGTACTTTGCTGATTGTCCATTTCCTTTTCCTATATATCCTTTTTAAGTGCTGCCCAGCACAATCTGCTGTAATACTTGCCAACTTTTATCTTTAAAAGCCACTGAACGCTGTATTTGATCAACATAACTACAATTACAGATTCTTTTAAAGCCACATATAGCTGGCCAGCAGCTGGGCTTCAGCCTGAACTTAGATGGATGGCATGAAGGGTGAATACCTGATGCCTTAAGAGCATTTAAAAAAATGAGTGTTGTTAATAATTTATCTTGGCTTTGACAGCATTCATGTGTTCACTTTGACACACATACATATGTGTGAACCCTTTTAGTCACTGACACAAACAGATTCTGAAGAAAAAAATGAGCGAGTGTTTAGTAGCTGAGTAACTGTCAAGGGTCTATTGATTGACACATGGCATTGGCATGTAAATTTGCCTAATGCTGGATGCCTTGTCAGTTTTTAGTGCTGAATCCGAGCTGGGGTTGATGAGCGACTCTCTTCTGAGGCCTCTATGTTACAGTAATGGACAGCCTTTTAGCTCTCTCGCCATAATCATAAATTTATCGTCTCCGAGTACAGATGGTCTATAACCATGCATCACCATCAGACCCTTACCGGTCAGAACCCAAGAAGGGCCTTTCATCCTCTCCCTCCCTCTCTCTCTCTCTCCCTCACTCTCCCTCTCTCTCCCTCACACTCTCTCTCTCTCTCTCTCTCTCTCTCTCTCCTCACTCTCCCTCTCCCCTCGCTCTCCCTCACTCTCCCCTCTCTCCCTCTCCCTCTCTCTCTCTCTCTCTCTCTCTCTCTCTCTCTCTCTCTCTCTCTCTCTCTCTCTCTCTCTTCACATTGCTTTTGCTCTGCAAACTAATGAATGCTAGGCTGCTGAAATTTGTTTCCACTCCCAGCACTCGCTGCAATTTGGCTCCAATGAAAATGAAAGGCGGGTGATGGATGGACCTCTGTAAAACAGGATTATGTAATCGGCAACTCGCGCTCTCCACTTCGCCCACAAAAAAGCCTTGGCCAAGGAAGAGCGAGGAAATGAAAAGGGTTGGTGGAAGGCCTGACCCCATGGAGTGTGTGTATGTGTATGTTTGTGCGTATGTGTGTGAGTTGGCGCTCCCCCAGCTGAATGGCTGGCATGTTTCGCTTCCGACACACACTCCATCAGACACCCACTCAATCACTGCAGGATAGAGGCAAAGCCCCTTCATCCACCCAGCCAAGCAGAGAGTGAACAACTCAGAGGACACAGTCCTGGCTGAAGAGTTTGTTTATTTATTTATTTATTTATTTGTTTAGATTAACTCTTTCGCTCATGCCTTAATCAAAAATTACTAATTTCATTTCCCAAATATATACTCTTAAAAGAGCCCTATCCTGTTTTCTTTTTACACCTTTTTTCCTGGGTTTCCTGGTTTTTTGCAGGTTTATTTGTCAAAGTTAGACATCATTTTTCAGAACATTTCGAACACTTATGGTCTCTTGCAGCATCCTGTCTTTACTGTTATTCTTCCTTTAAGACTGAGTTGTAAACAATCACTGTTCTAAATTTACTGAGCTCCATCATCCAAAAAGCAGTCAGGGCTGTAACACTCCTTTTAAGGGGTAGAGCCTTACAGACTAAAAGTGTGGATATATGTAAATGTGCTGATGACTTCACCATCAATCACGGAACATTGAAATCTGTTTTAGTACTGGCATAGTGTCCTGCACTGCCTGCAAGTCTACATAGGATAAGCGGTTAAGATAATGAATGAGAGAGAGCTTAGTTTCCATTGCTGGGCTCAGGCATTACTTAACCATAACACAGAAAAGCAAATATGAAAATGAGATTTAAATATAAGTATACCATATTCTTCTCTAACAGTGTTCAGTTAGAATGGGTAACATGTCTCAGAGTGACATCACATGTTCACCCAGTGTGATTTGATAGCAGTAGTGTTAATCACTATTGAGAGAGATATCCTCCCAGCATGCTTTTTGCCTGCAAAGAAGGAGGCAGGACCTGATCTTGGCACCTTTGTTTAATCACCCGGGACATTTTAATGGCTCGTCAGAAAATGGTGAAATATGACTGGAGGCTAACTGATCCAAAAATACCCATAAATCCCCATCCAGGGAGCTGTTGTTGGGGTCTACAGGGGGTAATCCATAACTCTGGCAGCTCGGATAAAGGAAGAACAATTAAAATAATGAGTGGGCTGATTAATCTTTACATTAAATATTAAAAGCTCCTGGGGGTGGTCATCACACACGTGAGTGGTGATGAATGTCTGATATATGAGAAAGTGTGTGTGTGTGTGTGTGTCTGTGTGTGTGTCTGTGTCTGGCCAGTAGGAAGACTGTTGTTGTTAGCTGTGGTTGATGACTGGGACACTGAAGTATAACAGCACAATAAATGCTGTACATGTACCCTCCAATCCTGCGCACTTCTGTCTCCCTATCTTCATTTTAGTGTCTTCCAAACTGCTTGTCTCTCGTAGGACCTTTATCTTTTTAATTCCACTTTTCTGCTCGTATAACTGAATACACCAAATAAATGATAAAGCCTGTGCAAGTTAAACAGACATTTGGGAAAATAAATAACATTTTACAAGTGTACTGTGGTTGGAGTACCATATCCCACCTTATGAGGATGTGACTTGATGATGCTTGATGCTGCTAGTGAATACATTCTCTTTTGTCTGCAACGTGTGCATAACTACACAAGAAGTGAGTTTTTTTACCACATTATCATATTTATACATATTTATTCCAACTCCATGCTGTATAAACTTGAATGGGAAGTGGATTTAAGCATATCTGGTGTTGTGGGTTTTGTAATGAGGGGAGGGCATGGCCTAAAGAGATCAACATCCTTTATCAAGGTGTGTGTAATTAGTTGGCAGCTTTTTCCTCTCGCACAGTGGGCCAAAAGACAGGAGCAACTCTAAAATTGCTTGAAATTGCTCAGATACTGGGGTGTGATCACAGAACCATCAAATGGTTTGTTGCAAATAATCAACAGGGTCAAGAAACCTTTTGAGAAAAAAAAAAAAAAGATGTAAATGAACTGCCAAAGATTTGAGAAGAATCAAACCCATGATCCTCCAGTGCTGTCATTTTCCAGAACTGAACCTGCAGGTGCCAGAAGTACAAGGTGTTCAGTGCTCAGAGACATGGCCAAGGCAGGAAGCATAAAACCACCACTGAACAAGACACAGAAGTTGAAACATCAAGACTGGGTCAAGAAATAACTCAAGACCGAAAGATTTTCCAAGATTTATGGTCTGATGAGTTAGAGTGACTCTTGACAGACCAGATGGATTGTCCAGTGGCTGGATCAGTAGCGGGAACAGAGCTCCACTTCCACTCAGAAGCCAGCAAAGTGGAGGTGGGTACTGATGTCACTGGTATTATTAAAATGAGCTAGTTGGACCTTTTTCAGGTTGAAGATGGACTCAAAATCAACTCTCAAAACTTTCTTCAAGCAGTGGTTCCAAAAGTCTGCATTGTTCAAGAAGACTATGATTTTTATGCAGGCCTTACAGATGAAAGAATAATAACATGGCCCCTTCCTCACCTGACCTAAAGCCTATTGAGCCTTGGACCTTCTTAAATGGGAGATTTACAGGGAAGGAAAGCAGTCCACCTCTCTGAACAGTGCCTGGGAGGCTGTGGTCACTGCTGCACAAAAGGTGATAAATCCAAAACAGTCCAAGAATCAAGCATACTCCATGAATGGAAGGGTATATTGGTCACTTTATTTTTTCAGAAATGTTTATTTGTACATTTTTAGTAGTTTGTTTTTCATTCTCAGTTTAACAGATGAAAATAAACAAGTGATAGGGGAAAAGTTTTGTATTTCATTTAGTTGTGTAATAATTCTGCACACGAATACAGTACTTGCCTAATAATTGTGCACACACATAAATTCCCCTGAGAATGTTCACACTCACATTTCCATTGTAGAACATTCAGGTTTCAGGGTTATTAACATTTTGGACTGACTGAAAGCACTGGTTTGTTCCATATTAAAATGAACCCTCAAAATACTCACTCGCCCAATAATTGTTTTTGGAAAAGCAGGAAACAAGCATGTTGTAATCATTTCTCACTCATGGCTTATCTATTAAAGTGGTGTAGATATGAACTTTTAGTATGACATCGGATATTGGAAGGAAGGTGCAAACAGTCTTGCTTAAAAGAAGGTGTAGGTTCACATTTTACTGAGTTAACAAGAATTCAAAAGTAAACTAATCTTTTAATTAATGAATGCAAAAAAAATTAATAGCAGCACAGCAATGGCTCTAGACTTTTACAGGCTTAGAAAAGTGAAGAACAACAAATACAGCTTAAAGCACTTTTTCCCCCAGCTGTGTGCACCAGGCTGCATGAGTGATCTATGAGTCTCTGTTGAGGGCCTGGGAGCTCAGTGCCAACCCAGGTGCTGGACTCGGCTGGGGACGGTTTCTGTTCTTTGGGGAAATACAGCATTATCTACTTGCAAGGAATGCTTTTTTTTTTTTAATCTTCAAGGAATATATTGGCAAAAATACATTTCCTCAAAAGTAGTCAGTCAGCAAAGACATGTTTACTGTCTGAAGTTTACTTCTTTAGTTTTGCACTGGAGATTTAAGGGTGATGTTTTTCTTCTGTAGGCTGACAGCCTGTTGCAAACTGCATGACTGCATCATCATGAAGCACTACCTTTAATGATGTTGAGAGCTTAAAAAAGCTCCAGTGCAAATCACTGACAACTTGCGAATTTGTTTTACATTTGTCAAATTTTTTAGTTCATTGTATGTTATAAAGGATCAGGAACCACATAAGCAAGTCTATTCAAGATGTTCACATGAAAAATGTATGAAATTCCAGACACACCGGTAGTGAACACACACACACCAGGAGCGAGGTCGTGCGTCAACGTTTCTTGAGGAGTTTGAACTGGCAACCCTTTGGTTACAAGCACTCTTTTCTAACCATTAGGCCACAGCTGCCCCACACCGATTACATTTAAAGGAAAGGGGAAACTTGTGTAAATCGTTATTTTCAAGCAGGTTTTCCACATTTTTAGCCATCATTATGTGCTGTTGGTGCAGTCATATGGTGGCAACAGCAGCAGGCAACCTGAATGGAGAAGCGGGCCTTGCTGTTTAATCAGAAGGAAGGAAGCTCAGAGCTGTCAGCCAGAACAGCAAACACTGATTCTAAATAGACTGAGAACAGAAATGGGCTTAATAAAAACCGCCGGCGGATCTCCAGCTCCCCGACAGCACGGCTTGTCTCGCACTAACCCGTGAAATCGAGTTCACCCTGAGAATAGATGAGCACTCTGCATGCCTCTCTCACCTCTCTGATGATCTCACACAAACACACCTGTCACATATTCACATGCACACTCACCTGTTACACACATTGTGAGTCCCAAACTATATACACACAATCATGCAGGTATCATTAACTTATTACACATCACCTCTACCTTTTTTTTTTCACCTTTGTTGTGCAGAATAGCAAGAGTGTGTATATTACAGTCTCAGAAGCCTGGATTTCATGTTTTGCTAAACATATCTTATTATAGAGTCTGTTACACTTTCTTGGTAGTTTGTTTAAAGATACATTTATTGTCTTTGCTTGCAGTATTTAGTTACTCTGTAATGTGGTTCTTGCTGTGTCGCTTGTTTTTTACATGGCCTTTATCAGAATTTCCTTTGGCTTTTTCAAGCAGATCGGCTGCAAATAATTAAAGGGACAAAAAGGGTATCAAAGAGAACAAAGGGAATCAGTTGCACAGTTCATGCAATTTCTTCTTTTTTATCAGGGTCCTTATTTGCATCGTCCAAACTAGTTATTTGTATGACTCTGAAGGACAAGACTTATGTGGTTTTTGTGGTTTGCTGTTCGCTGTGCTGCGTTTCATAATGACAAGTATTGAAGTATTCACTTTCACTTCATGTATTTGGTATACTCACAAACAAAAAAGAAATAATCATAATAATAATTAAAAAAAAAAAAAAAAAAAATATATATATATATATATATATATATATATATATATATATATATATATATATATATAAAATATAGTGCTCTGCCATGTGCTCTGTCATGGCATTAATTTTTTGGGAAAGAACTATTATTGTAGGACGTACTGCGCCAACTAATTTTGAACTGAGGAAATCTAAGTTAGTAAGTGAAAGTTGCTGAGGTAAAACAGAAAAACAGAAACAGAAAAATAAAGTTGTTTAGAGAAAGAGGACTGTGTATGCCACAGTCTGAGATCAGCTAATTACAACCCAATGTATTATGGATTAGAAGCTTCTGGTGCTGAAATCATTGAGCTTGGCGTTAAAGGAAAAAGTAATCTTATCAGGCCAAGTACCTCTAGTGTAGAACCAGCACCACTGTTTGCAGCACAAATCTGCATGTTTGCACTAGAAACATAATTACAGTGCTTCCATAATGCAGTGATATACTGTGGGACACCAATGAAAACAAGATGACAGTCTTACTGCCTCCAACGATGGCTTGATTTCTAATTTAACAACACTCACTAAATCCGCGCAACTTCAGATAATTACCATAGTCAGTTTTCATCTCGCACCATAAAGTTAGCTCACGTTGTTGTCCTGATCTGACAGAAAAAGTCTGATGACAAACTACTGACATTTGTGACCAACACCAATAATGCCCATCCCGCTTCCAACCCCCCATCCATTCTCCCTCCATCCTCAGCCCAGCCAGAGTGATGGATTTTTATGGCTTGCTTTACACCCTTGTTACTTTTTAGTGTTTATTTATGTTTTCCTAAATCAACTCAGATTGGAAATAAACCATGCCGTTGTTTATAATTATTTGTTTGTTTGCTGTTGATTTTGTTTTGGTCCTACAGTTTTTTGCCTGCTCTTTATAGTGGGCCGTAATTCATGTTTTAGCCCCCCCATTAAGTAAGTCCAGCTTTTTTTGTACTTTGCATTAAATATCTCTGGTCTGAACAAAGTCATTGTGAAACGACTGAATTATGTATATGATGAGATTTTTATTGGCTTGTCTATTAGAAATGGAGACATCAGATAGTTCTGCATTGAATCATTTCCATGCAATGTCAGCACCAGGCTAATTCACTTCATCTCTGCATGCTGTGTTTTTGCTTTAGATAAGTAGATCTGGTGTAGACCTGGCTGACAAATGTGATGCAGTTATTGGATGATAAGATGATGGTATGTAAATTATGTAAAAAAAAAAAAAAGTATGAAAATAATTTGCAAAATTTATAACACAAATGTAGATAAAGCAGCTCTTTTTATAGAAATGTATATCAGAGTCATCACACGATCCATCTTTGTAAATGAAGACTGTGAAGCAGTTTACAACAGGGGTGAATAAAAAAAGCAAAGTTATATATTTACAGTGCTGATGATCAGTCTTTTAAAAATTCCCTATTCTGTATCACTTTCGGTTCCTTCACACCCCCCCTCCCCATCTCCCATGCTTAGGCCCCCTCATGCCCCCAGACCCCCTCATGTGCCGCATCTGTCCATTGAAGTCATTGCAATCCACTGTATTATTTATCGGAGCAAGCGGTTAATGGCAGAGTCTCCAGAGCGGCCTGGCATTTGTGAGCGCTCATTAACATTTGCTACATGTGGTTGAGCAGGGCTGCTGGGGAGTGCCATCCGCTCCCCGCACTCATATATCTCAGCTAGGCCGCCACAGACCGGGCCACTATTTACTGCTTACCTAGTGCAATATGAGACAAAGGAGATCAGGGCTGACACTGAGTAATATTTCAGCCTCACTGATGGTCACAGGAGAGGGGTGACCTGTAGGTTGTCTTTACTGCCCAAGCTGAACATGAGCAAAATGAGCAGCACATGTTATATGCAGAATTCCTGCCAATGTAGTTGATTAAGGTGAGCTGTGAAAGTGACCTGATGTGGGGCTCGCTAGAGCTCATAAAATGACTACATACCTCATGTCCATACAGAGTTCCAGTGTTTTCAGCACAAATCTGCATGCTTGAGCTATAAACACTAAAACGTCCTGCAGACAAAATTAATTTGGCACAGAGGCAGCAACTTTGTCATTAAATTCATGCACGTGGTTGAATGTGGGGGGGAAAAAGTTATCTACTGGAATCAATCAGTTGCTTGACTATCAGAGGGAAGTGCAAGAAGCCCTGTGACCAAATTATGAAATGCAGATTTTTTAGAGTAGCCTCAGCATTAAACCTGTAGACTGCAGAGTTTGCTCTGGGAGAGTTTGTTGAAGGGCTGAACTGTCTGAGTCTGAACATCAAGGCTGGTTTCAGTCTGGGTTGTGGCCTCCAAGGAGCTCCAGCTAGTGATACTCATGTCAAGTACTGCTTATTAGAAAACTGCATGCCACTTGAAACCCAGCTGAAAAGTGTTGACCCTCTAATACATCCATTCACAAAACAGAGGGATCAGCTTTCATGCGGGCTCCTGCAGCCTGATTATGCAAATCAAATTACGCTGGACTGGTACATAGCGTCGAACTTTAGGGCTCTACTCTGGGCTCCTGTTGGAGCTGTGCGGGCGCTGCAGGGCTGTCTATCATTTGCTGTTGTTTCCAGGTCAGTCCGAGTGCCAGGCTGATCCAGTCTATGCATGCGTGCATATGTGTGTGTGAGGAGGGTATTTACTTTGTGAATTGAGGATGAATGGAGTAACAGCTCTATTTACTGAGCCCATGTAGCCTGTTCGTCTAATCTGCTTTACAAAGCCGGGGAGAATCCAAGAGGATTCAGAGAGAACATTACAAATTCAAATTGTTCTTTTGTGTTTGGGCACTGCTCTGGGTGCTTTTTTCTTCTTCGTCTTCTTCTTCTTCTTCTTCTTCCTTTTTTCCTTTCTTAAGTCCACCTCTCAAAAGATGTGCTTCCTGCAAAGTCTGTTATCCACCTTCTTTTACATCAGCAACACACACAAACACACAAATAGGTGTTACTGTTTGTGCCTTTGATCTGTTAAATAAGTGCTAACAAATCAATGTTTCCCCGGGTTTCTGCAACCGTCTCGCCAAGGAACTCAAAGCATATCTTTGGGCAGCCCCAGAACTTCACTGTCCTCACATGAAGCATTTTTGTTGCGGTTTACTGGGGTCATGAATAGCATGCTCATGCTGCAGCTTGTCAAGTGTTTATGAACATACAAACGAGCAACAAGCATATGTCTCTGATATGTTAATGCTTCAGGTATCTCATGCCCCGTGAAAGATGATGATGCTGCAGTTGCCGGCATGAGGTGGATTTCTACTAAAGCTCCAGCCTCCATCTGCAAGCCTCAGGGCACTTTATAGTTGAGACGTTACATTACATTATGACATAGCTTTTTACCGCACATCTGTGCCCAATTAATTTAGTGCTGTGTATGAAACTAAATCACTCGGCAAATAGACTTTAGTGTGATTTTATTTTTTATTTTTTGCAATATCAGTGCAGCGCAAGTGATTGCCGTTTTATTGTTTTTGCCACAGAGCTCTTCAGTTCCATGTTATTTATCCCTTTTTACCATCCAAATAATTAATCAGCTCCACCACAACAGGAAACGAAACAGATTTTAGTTACTTGTGATGAAATAACAAATTGTTTTGGCTTTGTTCCCGAAACACTAGAGCTCTTGCATGGCAATTCATTACTTGCAGAGAGGAGCTGGAGGGAAAGGAGGGACCAAGAGCAATGCTCTGTGGGGATGAAATCAATACAGACAGGGTGTGTGCCAGTGTGTATATGTGTGTTTGTGTATGAGTGAGAGAGGGAGAGCACCGTAGGGACTAGATCAATACGTTCTCAAGGGTTCGATGTCTGAGGCGCAGCTCGGTACGCATACCAACAGACAATAGACTGCATAATGTGTACACTTGTATCGTGTACAGCTGCAGCGATGTTTTTCATACCACCTACGTGGCAATAATTACCCAGACATGGATTACTGTGAAGTTCTGGTTGAAAACCATGCTATTATGCAGAAGTTACACTGATGTGAAAAAAAGTGAAAGTGAAAACCCTTGTTATTGCGAGGTCACAGCACTGCAGACCATGAACCACAACAAAATTGGACCTCTACTTTTAACCCTTTTGGCTTGCAGTGCAGTAGTGGGCAACTATTGAAAGCGCCTGGGGGCAGTGATGGGGATGGTACCTTGCTCCAGGGAGTACCTCAGGGCAACCTGCTTGTGAGGGAATCGAACCCCCAATCTTCCGATGCAGGACCAACTCCCTAACCACTAGGCTACCGCTGCCCCTGTCTGAATTACTATAAGAAAATGCTGAAAGAATGATATGTGTTCATTGTATTTTTCGTTTTTCAATGAAGTAACCACATTTATTGTAGACAACTGACCACAGCTGATGAGTACAATGAACATGCAACATGTTCAAGTACATTTCACTTCTGAATTCAGTTATTGATCACAAGTTAGGAAGGGAAAGGCAGTCTTTTACATGTCATGTTTCTCCTGGTTTGAAGGAAAGTGTACTCAGCATCCTGCCTAATGTACTGTGCTACACCTGCACTCTTTCTTGAGTGTTGCGGCTGCATCCAGGGAGTTGTTGATATGCAGCATGCAGCTTATTTTTTCCCTCTTCTGAGTGCCCATTTTCTGGCTAGCAAGTAGAAATTCACCATAAATTAATTCTCCTACAGCCAGAACTGCACTGGATTTCCCAAAAGACTTCCTATTTCTTTGACTTCAGTTCTACTCTTGACCACAGAGGGGAACATTCAGAATGGAGTAAGACACCTTCCAATGGATAGAGAGAGAGAGAGAGAGAGAGAGAGAGAGATGCTCAGCTTTTGATGAGTGCTGTTTTTTAATAAACATTCTGGGTCTATATATCAGATTAATGTTAACTATTTAATGACGCAGAAGAACAACACTTTTATCAAGCTGGGTGGATATAGCCCAAGCACTATGCATATTTAATCAGAATGGCCTGCAATAGAGGCCATTAGGGCAGTGTAATTATGGTAATGTACAGAAAGAGACGTTTTTGCCGAGTGCTGCATGCGCTCTCAGGGGCCCCGTGTTTGGTGCTGTAGAGCCACTGTGCCCAGGGAAAACTGCAGCATGGCCATTTCTCCTTCCTGGCTCCTCACCTAGTTAATCTCTCTCCCTTTCTCCCTCGCTCCTCTCTCTTCTTTCTTCTCCCTCTTCTTTCCTCTCTCTCATTCTCACTCATTCACACACAATGTATTATTAGAAGAAAGTGCCTGACAAAGGCTCCTTTTTCTTTTGCGCATTCTTTCTTTCGTTCTTTCTGTTGTGCCTCGTTCTGTCATTCTATCGTTCTGTTATTCTGGCATTGTGTTCTGTCCTGTTGTTCATTCTTTCTTGATTTCTATGATGCAAACATTATTTCTTGTTTGTCGCGTGCTTCTACATATTACTCTATGGTGGAAAAGTTTTTGAACTTTTTAGAATGTTAGATTTTCCCATCTAAATTAAAGAATATAAATTGTCTGACTACATTTAGATGAGCAGAAATAACTGCAACTCAACATTTCCGCTAACTGATGATCAGCACTGCATGGAGGCTTGGAGGAGTTTTAGTCCGTTTATCCATTCAGAACAGCTTCAACTCTGGTATGTTAGTGAGTTTTCTCAAAAGAACTGCTTCCTTCAGGTCTTTCCAGAATTCTTCTAGTAGGTTAAGACTTTGACTTTTAAAATATTTACTTTATTTTCTATTTTACCAATTCGTGATAGAACAACATGTGTGATGAAAGTTGTTGCCTCCCTACACTTTCTCTTGAGATTCAGTCCAGTGAAAGATGTACTGACATTTTTCTCTTAAACTTTGATGATGTAATTGTGTATTCTTTGTTGGATTAGTGATGAGTGGTGTAAAGAACAGAAAGAGTATGAGGATGAACAGTGATTGTGTACAGAAAGATCTGAAGAGTTATGGAAAATGACGTAAAGTGGAGATGTGCGAGCAATGGCAAATAGTGTGCAAGTGGCATGATGAAGAGCCTAGGTCTAAAATCACACAAAGGCCCATTGTTTGTAACATGATACACTTCCACAAAGTTTTGTTGTGAAGATCAAGGTTTGACAAGTGGTCGGTTCTTTAAATAAAACAGGGTTCCAGCTCACGCCTTCTTATAATCATTATATAATCTTATAATGGTATCAGATAAATAAATTAATATTTTAAATAACAGCGTGAGACTGAAATGTTAATACGTTGAAGAATGATGCCCCATATGCTCTTAAGTCCCTTATTTGGAAAGTTTATTAAAGAAAAGACTTTCCAGAGTACCTGAAACAACAAAGAGAATAAATAAACGGATCGAGCCTCACCTTTCACTCCAAACGCAGATAACCAGACTAATGCTGTGTGTTTTAGCTTATAATAAAGACTAGCAGCACGGTTGATGGATACAGTTGTGAACTATAAACAAGCCATTAAATGAAGACCCAAACAGAAGATTTGAAAAAATTGTTTTAGATTTTTATCTTTTCAACTATTTATGAGCCCTTCAGAGTTGATGAATTAATCTGTTTGCCCTTTTATTGACACAGTTGTTTGAGTTCATGTCTAATGCTGCGTTTGGTCATTTGTTATTTTAAGTATTTAAGCATATCATGGCAATTTTGCTATGATGGAAATATAGCATGCTTTGATGTGGCATCATGAGACAACTTTTATACCAGAATACAACTTCCTACATCCTGAGGACATTAGGTCCTCTGAAAGCTTGAAATACATCCCCACATATTTACATTGTTTTTTTTTTTTTTTTTTAACCTGTCTGTTGTTACCAGTCTCAGACAGGATGTCAATCTTTCAGTATGCCTTGTAAATGGAATGATTTAGTCTACGGCTCTGTGTCTGGGCCTCAGCTGTGTTCTTTTAGAAAGGGATAATGGGACATGATTGCACAGGAGGAAAGAGCAGGCAAGGCTCAATATCTACCGTGTCTGTGCTTAATGAGTGTCACATGGTTGCAGATTCAGTGTTTACTTTCAATATTCAAATGTGAATTGGTAAAGTATAGCCCCTCCTGATGGGGCATTATTTTCATCTTTTCTCACCTTAGTCGGGGTTATTACTGCATGTAGAAGCTGCCTGGATGATGTATAGTAGAACGGTAGTTTGTGTTGGTACTGAGAGACAGCTGGATTGATATCTGAATAGTGTAATATCTTTCCATTGGAACAACTTGAATGCTTAATGCAAGGTCACTTCACCTGCAGTCAATAAGTGTTTAATGCTGAAATCCTACCAGGACTTGACCACACATGGTGTGCTGGTGTGTAATGTATTGTTTGGTGTGTGTGTGTGTGTTAACATGCTGTTTCTGTGTGTGTTTATGCAGCATTCTGAGGTTTGTCTAGCAGCAGTGAGTGACCACAGCTGAACCATCGCCCACTGCACATGGAGACCCCGAGCTGGGCAGGTGAGTGTGAGATGTGTGCGATTGAGAGTGTGTATGCAGCACTTACTGTCTGAATAGCTGTATATTGAAGGCCTGTGTGTAAGAATGTGAGAGGTCATGTTCCTGGGCTACTCTTAGGCCTGCACATTTTCTTTGAGAGAGAGAGAGAGAGAGAGAGAGAGAGAGAGAGAGTGAGTAAAGGCAGTGATAAGAAAATGTGTTCTGTCTGCTGATCTGAGTCTCCAAGAGAAACCTTGACAGTCATTTGGTCAGAACATTTCAAGAGAACTTGTTAGAAAGACTATGTTAGAAAGAAACAGAGTTTCAGAAAGAAGAACATCCAAAACAGATCTGCCTTTGGTAGATCTGCCTCTGAACACACACACAGCAAATGCCAGATTGGTTACTGCTCGAATTTGCAGGCCAAAGGATGTGTGCTGAAAGTCCTAATAAAGTGCCAGTAATGCCTCGAAATAAAGGCTGCATTGTGCATCATGCAACCTGAATTACAAAAAGTTTCATTTTAAGTGGTCACTTACACTGTGCCGTATGCCATTTGTTTTCTCTGCAGGCCAAAGGTGAAACCCCAAACTGGCTGATTAAATATTTCCACCTGTTTATATGGAGAATAATAATAATAATAATAATAATAATAATCCTTTATTTAAAGGAAAATTAGTTCAATGCATTATGCTACATCCAGAAACTTCCTTTTCTGTCTGCTTTCCTTTAATTTGCCTGCGCTATTGCTCAAGGGCTCACTAAAAACACCAGCAGACCAAAATGCAGATTAGTTTAAATGCTTTGCTTATGTTGATAAAGCAATTATCATGAAAACATTTTCCTAATTTCCCACCCTAGTATAACATGTTTATTAATTTGCCATAACATTTTAAGATGGAAATTTTAAGTAACCTCAAAAACTACAAACTGACATCTGATTAGAAAATGTAAACCATTAATTCTAACAGTTAAAAGTAATAGCTTGATGAAAAATCTATATTACACAATTTTTCACTTAAATCAAAAGAAGCATTCTTCTTTATACCAATCTTTGCTTCTTTAGTTTAGCACTGGAGCTATGATTCTAATGTTACTACCAAACAATAAGCAGTCATTTGTTTATATACTCACTCATTTTCTTAGCCACTTGTTCTGAGTAGAGTCTTGGGCAGTGCTGGAGATAATTCTAGCACAAATAGAGTGAAAGCCAGAGATACATCCTAGACAGATTGCTGGTCCATCACAGGACAAACGCGCACAGACAAACACACTCACACGCAAAATCATACCTAGCGAGCAATTTAGCATTTCCAATCCACCTGACATGCATACATTTGAATTGTGGGAAGAAACTGGAGCACCTAGTGGAAACCCACACAAACACAGAGAGAACATGCAAACTCCACACAGAATTAAACCCAGATTCTTCTGGCTGTGAGGCAACAAAGTTACCCACTCCGCCACCATGCTGCCCATATGCTGAATAGTTTCTGCAAAAGTACAATATAAAAGGTTCTCTCATACTGTTTAAACCATATCCAGATCTTCCTTAAGATTAAGCAGACTTGTCCAAGATATAATAGAACAAAAAAATGTAATTCAAACTATTATTTGAAGATTTTATTTCCTTCTTCCACCCAAACACCACCCTGTTTGTAAAGTCCTAGAAATGCCACTGGTGCTGACTGATCAAAGGAAAGAAGATCTTCACTGACTTTGATGCTGCATATCCACTCACACTACAAAACCATCTTTTTGTGAATTATCCATTGTTTGTGATGTAATTTATAAGTGACTACAGGCAACAGCAATTTAGCTCTGACCATTTATGTCAAAGGTATGTGGAGTGTTGTTCTTACAGACAGTGTGTAGCAGAGTTAATGGAGCAAAAGATAAGTGGAAAATGATTTTTCTGGTCTCAGGGAGCAAATGGGTCATTGCAGCTTTTCTATACAGCCAAAAAAAGAGCAATTACAGTTTATTAATTTTTCTGTACTGAACTTAACAGTTTCTTCCTTATTACCGGCTGGACTGGCTGTGGGGGGTAGCCCATCAGAATTGTGGTGATAACACACACACACACACACACACACACACACACACACACGTGCGCAGATGCACTTTAAGAAAAAAACTGAGACACAGAAATAATACTGAATATTGGTCCTGACAGTCTGAGGCAGGTTAGCCTCAGTTTCTAAGCAATGCTGTCATTTCAACTATAAGAGCCACAATGATGTGAAGTGATCTTGAGATATTGCTAAGGAAAAAGGAGTGAAGTTCAAGTATAGGGAAATCAATTTCTTCCATTCAATCATCAGAGGCAGGTAATTCTCAACTTCCCTTCAAGCAACAGCTGAGGTATCCAGGCAGCTAGAACAAAAACCACATATTTCCTTTATGGACCTATACCATTCTTTCATGGTGGAGACAAGTTATTTTAACAGATATACTGGGAAACTGCACCTGATTCACATCCTTGTAGAATCCAAATGGCTGAGATCAGTTCAGAACAATTCTAGCCTTGTTTAATTTGTATCAAAACGACTGTATCATGTCATATTACACTGCAGTAATACAATTTATCTTAATTAGATGAGTAAATATTAAAGTGCATGTATTTGGATTAGTTAAAATACTGTGATGCAGCTGTAAAAATGAACCCATTTCATATAATAAAATTTTCGAAGAAAGCACTGCACTGAAGAATCATTTTGAAGAATGCAATCCATAAGTTATGACTGAATCAAATAAAATAAAAAAATCCAGATTTTTGACTCACAAGTCTTTTTTTTAAATACATATTTATTTTTATACTTTTTTAATAGAAAGGTGGGCTTGGGTATAGCAGAACATCCTTAAATGGCCAAATAAAATTTGAAAACTTTTATTTTTGATATTTTATATCATATGGGCATGAAAATTCAGTATATTTATTCATTGAGTGACTGTCACATATACTTTAACAATCGTTGTGTTGTGGAATCTGTAATAATCTTCGGGATGATCTGAGTTCATATATCTTGATTTTTTCACACATAGCAAAAGCTTGGACATGTGATTGTGTGAGTCAGTGGCATGGCCACAGCTCTTTGGGGACAGACCACATTCTGACACAAACTGACATGCAGGCTTAGAGCAACAGATAAGTAATGCAGTGATGAAGAAACGCAAAGCAGTAGAAGCATCACCTCCAGCTGCAGAGTGCAGAAAACATGGCTTTGGGACCCTGATGTAATCGATGCAATGCTGGTGTCATCTCTCAGATGAATAAAATGATCCAAAAATAATAGATCCGACTGTTTCACTCATGTTGACATGCCCTAAAATGACTCTATGTGGAGAGATTTCATACCAATTTCTGCCTTCAGACATATTACAATTTATGCTTTTTCAGCAGCTTCTGCATCTCCCATCACCTGACTTGTTTAGTTGCATGATTTGTTTTTTATTAAAACTTTATTTATTGAATGCATTCTATCCATTTAACCCATACACTGACAGTGTCACAGTGGGTAGCTGTATCCAGCACTGGGGGACCATTTATGAGAACGGTATTTTGCTCAGGACATCCTAATGGTCCAGGATTCAAACCCATGACCTTTCAATTCTGGGGCCTATTGCATAATCACTGGGCAACCACTGCTCCATTCTCCATGTCTGCTGTATAGTTTCAAATGTCTGTAATTTTGTAATTTTTTTTTTTTTTATGATGTCATTTCAAAAACTCACAGTTGTATATTTTTGTATGTATAAATGTATACATTTTCATTCCATATTACTTTTCTCCTACCTGGTGTAGGAGCACCAAAGATAACTTAATGTGCCATCTGAAGCCTTGACCTGTGGAACATCAAAATAAGGTATTTGTTGCATTTGAGGCACAGATCTGTGCTTGACGTCCTCTAAGGGTTAAGTTAGGAGTGAGCAATAGAATGATAAATTAATTCAATATTATTATATTGTGATCATTGTCACAATATGCTTTTATGTTAATCAGAGCATAGTGTGAATACTTTCATTAGACAAAAAATAGATTCCAATAACGCCATCTTAATTTCTTTGCATTAATATACATTTAATAGTTGATAAAGAAGAGCCATACTGCACTTCTGCAATGGCAATGAGCCTGAAATATTTTCTCTAGCCTTATTCTATCACAGGTAAGTCTGATCAGACATACTTAATTGAAGAAATGGCCTATGATATATGCTTAAAAAAACAGCTGCAGAGATTGTGAGGTTTGACCGAATTAATTCCCTAAAATCTGATTTCCTAAATGTTTTAATATTATTTCAAAATTTATATATTATGTAATATTATTAATAATTATGTGTTATTAAAACAGATGTATTAATACTAAAAATTATTACAACAAATGAAGAGGAGCTCTTTAAACACTTTAAGTATAATTCAACATTAATCCATGAAAAACACATTTCCCATGAGAGAGCAATTTGTTCCAAAACAGGTGCACTCGAGGGCACTATTCCAACATTTACATATACAAACAACAGTTGCTGTAAGGAGACTGAAGCATGTAAAAAGATTTGATTCCCATCTGAGTCAGATCGTGTTTTTTCCTGTATGGAGTTTGCTTGTTGTTAAATCTGTGTGCGGTTTTCTACAGTCAAATGGAATAGAGATGCTAAACTATCCCCTAGGTATGTCTGGATGAACTGGAAACCTGTCCTGGATGTTTCTCCTTTCTCCTTTTCTCAACTTTTTGCCCTATGAATACTGGAAGAGGGTGCATGTGTGTGTGTGTTTGTGTGTGTGTGTACGTTGCATAAAGTGGATCACAGCATAACTGGAGTTGAACATCTCAGGGCACCAACCAAAAAATAAATATCCAGAAGATAGGTACACTGACCAACAACTGTTTTCTTTGGGGCAAAAAAGTCCAGCTTAATTGGCTTTAGCACATTATGTATAATCACTTCTTTATATTTCACAGACCCCTGTCTTTCTCTAATGACTGTTTTACAGTCTTTATCAATTTGTTGGTTAGTCAAAGTGTGCAGGATACTGACAAATTATATAGGCTACTGGCAAAAAATCTTTATTTTAACAATACTAAAGTCTGATTGAGATACTGTAAAATGCACTATTTCTGTAACAAGGAGTCATTCTGAACCGAACAATAATTAGCCGCTCTGCCTTCTTTTTACTCAGCGTTTTCTTGGCTGATCAAGTTTCTGACATCACCGCAGCCTGGCTGAGCACTGGGAGGTTCTCCTTACCCCACTCACACACAACCACAGATATCAAACTGCTTAATTTTTAATCTCCTGAATGCAAAGCTGTGTACTGGGGGCTGTGCGCTAATGGCCTCAGATTGGGTGACCCATGATTGGTTCTGGAAATGGAAGAGATCCTCTTCTTTGGGGCTTTCATTACACACAGCAGGAAGGCAAGCCACTCTAAAGCTGTTTTCCAAAATCACAAAGCAAGAATGCCCAGACATCTCCTTTCAATGGGAAATCATAATTTTTGACAACAGAAAGACAAAAAATAAAGTGAATCATCTGAAATATTTAACTGATATATTAACTGAAAATATACTCCTGAATAATCAAGTGTAATCTTTCTAATAATGAATAAAATCATTTGAAATGAATAATAGAATTAAGAGGCATTGACTTAATTTGTGCCGGTAAAACCTGTCCAAGCTTGCAACAGTAGTAGAAAAAGACTGCAAACATTTATGAACATAATGTCTAAAAAACTTAAAAACCACTTAACACAAATCATCAAAGATGGTGGCATGATTGCTCAAAAGTTATTTTATTTTAATGATTAAAAAGGCAAGGTCAAGAGCGTTATGTTTTAGTAGATCACCACAGTGGTCATGTTGAAGCATGAATTGGCATGTGTTCCCTGCACAGTGCAGTCCAAACCCACAGCATTCTGACAGATGGCCCCCCCCAGGACATTGTGTCCAATGGGATGTACATTGGGCGAGAGGAAGGGGGAGGTGAAAAAAACTCTAATATTAGCTGTATTCAAGTATCTCTCAAGGTACCGGCACTAACAGATGGCAAAAGAAGCTCTGACTCACGACACCAGAGGACAGCAACGGTGCAGGCCATTGCAGGATGATGCGGTTTTACAAGCAAAGTCAGCTATATGAGAAGCCATGGGGAAAAAATCTCAATGAAGCATTTTCAAACAGCTTAGCTTCTTGCCTGTATCTCTGGCTTAAGCTTAACTTTGCAGCATTTAAACGGATATAAAGATTTCCACAAGAAGCAAATCAACAGGGGTGGCGGTGGTCTAGTGGTAGGGTACTTGCCTACGGATCTATGACTCAAGAGATCCCACCACTGGGTCCCTGAGCAAGACCCTTAACCCTGAGTTGCTCCAGGGGGACTGTCCCTGTAATTAGGACATGTAAGTCGCTCTGGATAAGACCGTCTGCTAAATGCCGTAAACAGCAAACGCCTAGCTTATGTAATGCAAACCTCTCTCTTTAGGATCTGGAAAGCATGAGTTTTAGTAGTTCAGTAGTAGTAGTTCATGAACTCTTAGTGGATAAGACTGGATGTCCTTGGGGCAGATGAGAGCAAACACAGTCTCTAAACTGTGCACAGGCAAGGTTGAGCTGCATGAAATGGGCTTGAAATGAAGTGGCCACTCTAATCTCCTTTCATTATACTTTGAGAGATTCAACACTAGTCTCATGCTCCCAGATTATCTTAGTCCAGTGGCCATGAATCAGACAGTCAGAATGCCTTAGAAATTATGGCTCCTCCTGTAAGTACACTAGAGACTAATGACCACTAATAAATGTCTTTATATTTCTGTACCCTATGTTGACATTCTCCACAATACTGGCCATAAACCTGACCAAGAGTCACTAAAATCTGGGCAATGACACCAGTTTATCCTGATCAAATTTTGGGGAGACATAGCAGAGATGTGACACTTCATGTGTTAAGATATACATTTGAACAACAATGTAACTCACTAATGTCTGTATATTTTTGCATTTCTTTATTCATTCTCTGATCATTTGAAATCCAGTATTTCTGTGCATATAATTCAAGCAGGGCTCATACTGGCCTTCTTCCCTCCACACAGACCTGCCTTACATTATGTTCTTTTATAAAAACGGGAATATTGAATCAAGCAAATACATCAACATATTCCAGCTATAGTATATTGGCATAACTGAAAGTGTACTGTTAGAGTCCTTTAAAAAAAGAAAGAGACAAAAAATATGATCCTGGTGGAGTGCCCTCTCATGCATTCAGATACACGTTAAAAGCAAGCTTTCAGACGGGACTAATCTACTTAGGCAGCTAATAAAGTTACTGCAGAAACTAAATGAAGTGAGTGCTAAGCATGTGATGATGATCACATTAATGGAAAACTCCACATAACCTCTCAATGAAAGAAATATAAAAGAGAGATCTTGAAAAGTTGGTATGGCCTAGTGTTAACCTGGCTGGCAATAAAAAGATGTTCGAATGTTAATTTCATCATATTAGCAGGTTAGATCAACCACTAAATTCTGTTAGCTGATTAGCATTCATTTCAGCATTCTTGGGCAAACTCATGTATAAAATCAAATTTTGGTTTCCATTTCCATGTGGAAGCATGTTCCTTGATTTAAACTACAGATGTCCTTTAACTAATAGCTAAAAGCATTCTTAAGCAAACTGTAATACAGTGTGTAAGGTTACCTTCCATAGAAACTTTTCCTGATAAGTACTTCCATTTCTACAAGATACTGATTGGTGAGAACACAGTTAAAGGTTGCAAATGTTACACTTGAAAGAAAGAAACTAATTATTTAGGGTGCATTTTCCATCTATTCTAGTGTTCCACTTGACATTATTACATCTTGTTGCACCTCAGCTGGTTTTACATCCCATAATCCCTTTATCCTGCAACGCCAACCTGGTTGCCTTGATCCCAGTCTATTCTGGTTTCACAGTAATTAAAGATAAAATAAAAACTTATTAATGAGAATCTGAGGATGTTGTTTATTCAAGCATGCAACGATAGAAGGCAGTGCAGTGCAGTGGTTGCTTTCTGTGTTTTCTTTGGTGTATAATGATTTAAAAATAGAAACCATGCATCAATATATTCCATATAGTTTAGCAGTGCACTACCTCCATATATAGCAGCATAGTTTAAGAGTTATTTTATATTGTTATTTGGTATAATGGCATAATTGCAAAGGGAAATTCATATAAACAGGTTTGTAATGCATGTGTGTTATAAATCTTGAATTTAATTCAACCACCTAAGGTTGTATTCAGAAGATTTAAAATACACAAAGCCTTTTGAACCTTTTCAAAAGAAGTGTTTAATATTAACCCATTCATAACACCCAACTAAAGTACAAGCTGTCATTAATGCTGGTATAACTTGTCATAAAATCAGATGTTGCCTGCAATCAATAATAATTCATGTACAGTCATGTAAAAAAAATTAGGCCTGTGTGTTTTTGTAACATTCTTGGACATATGGACATTCAGTCTCAATTTTATCAATACTGGGAGATTCAAGTAACATAAATACACAATTAAAACTGAAGAAAAGGCTTTTCAGACTTCCAAAACAACTGCCAACATGCCCAGGTCTGGCTGTCCAAGCAAGTTCCCCCCGAGAGCAGACCGCAAGATGCTAAAAGAAGTCTCCAAAAACCCTAAAATGTCATCATGGGACCTACAGCAGGCTCTTGCTACTGTTGATGTGAAAGTGCATGACTCTACAATCAGAAAGAGATAGTACAACTTTAACTGGCATAGGAGCTGTGCAAGGAGGAAAGCTTTGCTCTCTAAGAGAAACATCAAGGCCAGACTGAAGTTTGCCAGAGAGAACGTGGACAAAGACCAGGATTTCTGAAACAATGTTCTTTGAACAGATGAGTCTAAAACTGAATTATTTGGACACCAGAACATGTCTGGACTAAACCAAATACAGCATTCCAGGAAAAGAACCTCATACTAACCGTGAAGCATGGAGGTGTCATGGTTTGGAGATGCTTTACTGCAGCAGGACCTGGCCAGCTCACCATCACAGAATTCTACCATGTATCAGAGGATACTTGAGGAACATGTGAGACCATCTGTATGAACATTAAAACTGAAGCAGAACTAGACCCTACAACATGAAAATGACTCAAAACATTCCAGTAAATCCAACAAGGACTGACTGAAAACTTTGAAATGGAGAGTCCTTGAATGGCCGAGTTAAAGGTCAGAGCTTAATCCCATTGAGATGGTGTGGGGTGACTGTACATGCAAGAAACCCCTCAATCACCTCTCAACTTAAAGAATTCTGCATTGAGGAGTGGGGCAAACTTTCTTCAGACCAATGTCAGAGACTGGTAGAAGCATCTCATTACGATTATTTCAGCCAAAGGGGGAAACACTAGCTAGTTAGGGTGTCCTAACTTTTTCCTCAGTTCGAATACACATTTTTGTTGATATATTTTGTTTAATATATAAATCAAGGATAATATTGGGGTTTACCTGCAATTAAATCACTTTCTTATCCAGAGATAAATAAAAACATGATTAGACATCGATATGTGAACATTTCTTAATAAAGAACTGAATATTTAATGAGGTGTCCTAATTTTTTCACATGGCTTCAAATGTAATTTGACATTATTTTCCTTCTTTTCTATTTCTCTATTGTATTGACACTGTTATTCAGTCTCTCTCTGTCTCTCCCTCACTCTCTGCTCTACTAAGACCCTCAGAGAGGAGAATTGAATAACATAAATTAGTTTAAGTATCTATTTCAAAGTCTCTGGTTCTTCCTGCCCATGCATACAGCCAAACAGACAAAAACATTACTGGACTTCTTGCAGCCTTCTGGGCAATACGTCCCTCAAGTCAATTTTCTGTTGGAATAGAAACCCTCTCTAAGTGCTTTTGTGTTGTAAAGACCATAAATCTAATTCCTTTGAGTTGCATGGGCTTAAATCTTTTGCTTACTGTCCAACAGCCTTTATTTTGGCACATAAGGTCAAGTCAATTTCACATATTCTAACTTTGCTTCTGCAAATATGACTTGTTCTCTGTCAGGTATAATAAACAAACATCTATTTCTATTTCAAAACACTCTAAGCATAAAACCTTTTTTCAGCACCTATGTTTGTAACATGATACAAATGATTGGACACCCCTTCTAAACTACCCTATTGAAGTTAGAAGGTTTTCACATTGGTTAATACAACTGAATGATGAAAAACTGAACTGGACTTTTTTCTGCAATATCAACTGTCAGAAATATAGGCAACAAACTGAAGTGCTGAAACAAACTGAAAAAAGCAAAACAGATTTTAAAAAGGCAGATTAACAAAAACCTGTGGCCAGCTAATACAGAAACACATGAAAAAAAAACACACTGTGTAAAACAGAAACTGTTTGTGAAAGCATATGTACACTGGGAAATATAAGTACCTTTTCATTATTTACTGGTATTTCTGGGATTCTATCCAGTCAGTGAATCCTTCCTTATGTCCATTTCAATATTCTGCATCATAATTTACGTATCTGTAGCCAAAATCATTGCAGTATAGCAGCTTGAAACAATGACTGGGCAATAACAGCAGTGATCTTAAAAAGAGGAAGTGTCTATAATGCTTTCCCAAGTGTTCTAGATGGGTGCTTCTTTAGGTTTCATTTAATATTTGGGAACCTGTGCTTTATTCATTTTAGGTGCTGTGTTTTGTTATTCCTTTTGTGTCAAATAGCCTGATTTGGTCTATTTTGTTTGAGGTGGTCTATTATTATGCAGGAGTTTACTTCAGTTCTTTTGACCTCTTTCATGGGTCCAGATTTTATTATTTGTTTTGTAATAGTTTTCATAGATTTTTTTAAGTTCATATAAATCTTATTTTCAAAATATACCTGTGACTTCTTGTAGCTTCTAGTTCAATTCCTTTAAATGTTTTACTGGTTTCTTAGTATTTGCCAATAGTGGACAACTCGTTTAGGAAAATGAAGGTTTTATTTTCTTTTTTGCCATAAAAATATTTATCAGTAGTTTTTACATTACATGTTTATACATCACATGTTTTTACATTATAATGCAATAATGATTTATATTATTATTTGGCAGATGCTTTTATCCAGGGCTACATACATGAGTGCTTCATAGTTTCCAAAGGAAACATGTCCTTCACACTAGGTAGCCTTAGCTTGAAATAAGAGATGCTACCAACTGGATATTATGCTTTACATTAAGTTAAATCTCTACCACATTACACTTAATTCTTAACTAATTAACTTATTCTGCTAAATTCAGACTAAATAGGCATGTTACATAACTATTTAACATAATTTAATAGTTAATAACAAAAATACCAAAAATACGTCTGCATGCATGTTTTTTGACATCAAGTCAAAGACATACTGCTTATCAGCTAATAAGAACTTATTAAGCAAATTGCATGTGAGTTACACAGCAGTTCCCATCAGATTAAACACAAAAATATCCTAATAACCTGGCCAATTCTTCTTTTTCTTTCAGCTGCTCCTATTTAGGGGTCACCACAGTGGATTAACAATTTCCATTTCTTCCGGTCTCTGCATCTTCCTGCTTCAAACCAACCCCCTGCATATCCTCTCTCACCATGTCCATAAACGTCCTCTTTGGTCTTCCTCTTTTCCTCTTTCCTGGCAGCTCCATCTTCAACATCCTCCTTCCAATAAAATCCTCATCTCTCCTCTGGACATGTCCAAACCAATGCAACCTTGCTTCTCTAATTTGTCTCCAAAGCATCTAACCTGAGTTGTCCCTCTAATATACTCATTTATAATCCTGTCCATCATCATCACACCCAAGGAAAATCTCAGCATCTTTAACTCTGACACCTCCAGCTCTGCCTCCTGTCTTTTCATCACCTCCAACCCATACAACATAGCTGGTCTCACTACTGTCCTGTAAACCTTCTCTTTTACTCTAGCTGGTACTGTCACAAATGTCACAAATCCCTCTAGCCACTCTTCTCCACCCATTTCAACCTCCCTGCACTCTCTTTTTCACCTCTCTTTCACGCTCACCATTACACTGAACTGCTGATCCCAAGTATTCAAACTCCTCCACCTTTGTCACCTCTACTCCCTGCATCCTAACCACTCCACTTTCCTCCCTTTCATTCACACTCATATATTCAGCCTTTGACCTACTCACTTTCATTCCTCACCTCTCTAGAGCATATCTCCATCTCTCCAGGTTCTCCTCAAGCTGCTCCCTACTCTCACTGCAGATCACGATATCATCAGCAAACATCATTGTCCACAGAGACTCCTGTCTAACCTTATCCATCCACCTGTCCATTACTATTGCAAACAAGAATGGGCTCAGCACTGATCCTCGTAGCTCTTGATCCTGAGCTCTTCAACACCTCCAAGTGCCCCTGTTAACTGCTGCCTGAACTCCACCTTGCAGTCTTTCTTCATCAGCTAGCACCACTTGATGCTCGACCCTGCCCTCACTTTCCTCCTCTTCTTGACCCCCAAGGTCATCCTACAGACCATCATCCTATGCTGTTTAGCTACACTTTCCCCTGTCACTACTTTGCAGTCTCCAATCTCCTTCAGACTGACCCCCCCTGCAAAGGATATAATTTACCTGTGAGCATCTTCCTCCACTCTTATACATCACCCTGTGCTCCTCCCGCTTCTTAATATATATATATTAACTACAGCCATTTCACATCCTGTTTGTAAAATCTACAACCATATGACCTTCAGCATTCCTCTCCTTGATACCATACCTACCCATCACCTCCTCATCACCTCTGTTCCCTTCACCAACATGACCATTAAAATCTGCACCAATCACCACTCTGTCTCCCCTGGGTATGCTCTCTATCACTTCATCTACATCATTCCAGAATTCTTTATTCTCTTCCTTCTAACAACCAACTTGTGGGGCATAAGCACTAACAACATTCATCACCACACCTTCAACTTCCAACTTTAATCTCATCGCCCTCCCTGACACCCTCTTCACCTCCAAAACACTCTTCAAATACTCTTCCTTCAGGATAAGACCTACCCCATTCCTCCTTCCATGCACACCATGATAAAACAATTTAAACCCTCCTCCAATACTCCTGGTCTTACTACCCTTCCATCTAGTCTCTTGCACACACAAAATGTCACACTTCCTTCTCTTCATCATATCTGGTAATTCTCTATCTTTACCAGTCATGCTGCCAGCATTCAAGGTTCCTACCCTCACTTTCACTCTCCTGCACTTCTTTTTCTCCTCATCCCTCCAGACATGCTTTCCTCCTCTTCTTCTTCTTCTCCTTTGGCCAATAGTAGTCCAATTTCCACCAGCACCCTGTAGGCTATCAGCACTGGGGGTTGGTCGTTGTTAACCCGGACCTTGACCGATTCAGTATGGAATTCAGTTTAGTTGTCCGCATATTGATTTAAGTTTTAAACCGGATGCCCTTCCTGACGTAACCTTCCCCATTTATCCGGGCTTGGGACCGGCACGAAGAAATACACTTGTGCATCCCAAGAGGCTGGGTTCCTAATCACCTGGCCAATATCTTTATTAAAACTCAGCTTACCTATCTCAATTTCATTAGTTTATTCTCATCCATTTATAGGAGACTGAGGAAATAGTACTCATATAATTATAATGGCTCTCATAGAATTATAATGTCTCTCAGCCAATTACATTTTCTAATGAAATAACTCAACAACTCAGCACAGTTTAAAAGTAAGCCAGCATTTAGACACTGTGATTGGTGACTATGATCCTCAATTACTTGGCCACATTAGGCTTTTAGCTTCAGTCCAAAACAAAAATCCAACTTCCAAGACAGAATTTGACTGATTACATATCTTTGCGCTAAGGGGGATCTGAGTAAATTAGATTTTTGACTGAACTATTCTTTTAGATACAATTTTATGTACTAGATGCCTGGCACTGGGAGTGAAATAGAGAGGTGTATTTGTCTCCTGCTCAGACAGTGCCACTCTCCTGCATGTGTAACTGGATCAGTCAGTCTTTGGCCCCTTCTGTGTCTATGGGGAAAGCTTCATTGATTGGGCTGTGATATCAGTCAGGCAGGGAGGCTATGATGACTATATCAGAGTCTGAGGAGCGTCTGGATGTGCACAGAGAGGGTGAGGAGTCCAAAACAACCCAACCACACACCCCTCAGTGGACTTACTGAAATTACAGAACTCACTACACCACAATACATCTGCAGTGTACTTAACTCTTTCAAGTATAGTGGCAAAATTAAAGGTATTGTACTAGTTTCATAATTAATTACACTTTCATTTCATTATGTTGATTTTAGAACTTTAGGGTCAGTACAACTGTTTTTTTACATTATCACATATTGAATGAGCTAAAAGTAAGAAATAATACATCTAAAATGACATTTTTATTATTGCTGTACTGTAATATGTAATAGTCATTTTTTATAAAAACACTAAAAAACATGAAAGCTATTAACTACCAGTGTGACAGGAAAGGAACAGCAACTTTTGCATTTTAAATCATTGGCTAGCTCAATTTCCTGGCAGTAGATTCACTGTAATGTTGCAATGCTAGTTTGTTTAAAACTTGGATCAGTTTCACTAGTCATATTAATCATTTAGATCCATTCTGTGTCTTGCACTCAACTAACACACACACACACACACACACACACACACACACACACACACACTTATGCACACACACACACACACTCACACACACACACACACACACACACACACACACACACACACATGTTTACATTATCAACTATAGAATTAGACAGATAAGTGTTTTATTTTATAGTCTTTTGAACAAATGTTATTTTTTGTCCACTAATAAAGCAGCCAACAGAGTGGGAACCCTTTGCACTTATGTAAAAATAGCTCCCGCAGCTAAACAGAGCATGGGCACTATAAACTTTATACATTAATAAACACAATAATAAAAAGATTGCAGTCCACAGCTTAAAAAAAGGGTTTATATATTCTTAATTTTACAATTAAAGGTTAATTTCATGATTAAAGTTCACTTTCATTCACATGTATAATTTCTTAGCTATTTTTAGCATTTCTATTTTACATGAATGAATTCACTCTACACCTTACAGTGGGTCCACTGAATGAGGGGTATTGTTGTGAATTCACGTTATTAACTTTTTCTTTCTTGTTTAGCTTAAGTGAGCCAACTACAATTTTAGCCAGGCATTTCAACAAAACTGCAGTCTAATCAGTTCATTGCAGGAGCAGCTTTTCCTCTATTGCAGGACATTTACCACACCAGGGTCATCAGAAGGGCCCACAACATCATCAGGGACGTTCCACAACCCCAACACACCCTCTTCACACATCTACCATCAGGCAAATGCTACAGAAGTGTGAAGTTTAGGTCAAGAAGACAGACTAACAGCTTCTATCCACAGCCAATCAGGCTTGTGAACGATTCTTTAGCACATTGACCCATCCAATCAATCTGAACTGGGTGTCCTTTTGCCGACCCAAACTACTTACTCCATTCATCTCGACACATACTTGCACATTTTCTGTTGCTATGTATCAAATATTTACAACAATGTATAGTGCATTTGAAGACCATTGTCATATTGTCATATTAACAGTATGGCACAATGCACTTTAACATAATTTTGGGCTCACCATCAAACTGTTAAATGGGTGTTACTATTTACCTACTGTTTACTGTAATGTACAATGCACTTTGTGCCATATTGTTAAAAAATACTGTCACTTACACTGTGATGCCCATGTACTGTATTAATACACACTGCCCTTTATTTTTGTTACTGTCTAGTAAGATTTAGTAGGTTTTGCGAAGAGTGGTTGTTGTCTAGTGCTAGGATACTCTCCTATGGACCAAGAGGTTGTGGGGTTAAATCCTACCTCCAGCATTACCAACACTGAGTTCATGAGCAAGACCCTTAACCCCAAGTTGCTCCAGGGAGACTGTCTCTGTAAGTGGGAAATTATAGTCGCTCTGACTATATAGGTGTATGATCTTATCTGCTGATAAACACCCAAAACTATTTACCAATGCTATTTTGCAATAATTTAAGAATTTATATATTTCTACCCAAAGTCTTGCAGATTTTGGGAACAAAAGATTTGTCCTTGTGAAGAGCAGTCAAATGCTTCCTTGACATATTTTTTTTTTCTCATTTTCATCATCCTGAGGATATTTAATCTTCACAAAGTAATAAATTCACACACAGTCGATGCACGCACGCACGCACGCACGCACGCATGCGCACGCACCCATGCGCACGCATGCACGCAATCACACATGCATGCACGCAAGCACGCACACACACACTAATAACTGATTTGCCATACATTAAATAGAGCCAGAGTTAATGTTCACTCCTGCATACTTGTGAGCATTTGCAAGAGTGCAGGTGGCCTCAGACTAATGGATTCCTGCTCTAAAAGATGAGACGAGAGAGGAAAGCTCCCAGTGAGGCAAACAGACAGTGCCATAATGAGACGGACTGTCTGAGGTCACAGACGGAGGTCAAAGACATGTTTGAAAACGATGTTCCCTTGTAACAAAGGGCCAAAGGCTCTGGGAGCTCTCAGAATAAGATTTATCTTTACCTGCATGATTTAGGAGCAGGTCAGAGGGGAACCAGTCAAGACAAGAATTCAGACAGCATGTGGAAACCTGCCATACTTGGGTTATGACAAACTTTCACATACATGACAATAAAAATGAAATATTTAAAGAAATAATTTGTCCAAAAAATGACAGTCTCAATGCATTCACTACAACAAATCTGGTCTCTGAAGTGCTCCAAAGTGCTGAAGTAATGCAAACTTCAAGTCTACCAGTTATTGCCATGCAAAGCACAAACATATTCATCATACACTCACCTCAAACTGTGCCAAGTTATTAAAACATCACAATTAGATGTACTGATGTTTATGTTAAAATCAGCAATAGGAGTGATTTTTGTATATATACAGTATCTCACAAAAGTGAGTACACCCCTCACATTTTTGTAAATATGTTTTTATATCTGTTCATGGGACAACACTGAAGATATGACACTTTGATACAATGTAAAGTAGTCAGTGTACAGCTTGTATAACAGTGTAAATTTGCTGCCTTGCTAAAGAAACTGAGGGTAAAGGTACTGGTCTGGCCAAGCATGTCTCCAGACCTAAACCCTACTGAGCACCTGTGGGTTATCCTCAAATGGAAGGTGGAGGAGCGCAAGATCTCTAACATCCACCAGCTCCGTCATGGAGGAGTAGAGGAGGATTCCAGTGGCAACCTGTGAAGCTCTAGTGAACTCCATGCCCAAGAGGGTTAAAGCAGTGCTGGAAAATAATGGTGGCCACACAAAATATTGACATTTTGGGCACAATGTGGACATTTTTCACTTAGGGGTATACTCAATTTCGTCGCCAGTGGTTTAGATATTAATGGCTGTGTGTTAAGTTATTTTGAGGGTACACCAAATTTACATTGTTACACAAGCTGTACACTGACTATTTTACGTTGTCATATCTTCAGTGTTGTGAGGTACTGTATAGACATGGGATGCAGTGCTGGAAATCACACTGATCAGTCATGTTTTGTTTAATAATGAGTCAGGCTATTTACTAATTTTTACTTTAAAAAACATGAAATGAGTAACCAGCTGAATCATGAGTCATAATGAGCTTATCCAAGACATTATCCTTACCCAACAATTATTCAGTTTTACTGATGAAGACATGTGAACTACTGGTTGCCATATTTTCATACCCTCCACAATGAGGCACATCTTAAAGTAAAAATCAACAAATTGTTACTCAGTTTCTCTGTTTGGATTCAGTAGAAGTACAGCTATCATCAATTAGTGCATCCAGTAAATTAGCTATACAGCATTTTGGCAAAACAAACCTGTTAGAAAGCTTTGTTTTGCCCTACAGGTGGCAGTGCTTTAAAGGTGTGATGTCACATGAAAACTATAAATTAATTGTGTATTATGATGTATTTGATTAGAGTTTGTAGCTCAGAATTCCACATCAAATGCAGAATAAACTTCTAGTATTGCTAGAAACCAAACCTGGTGCCTTGGTTGATCAACTTTTTTTGGTGTAAGGGGAAAATCTGTGTAAATTAGATTTGTTTAACCATCATTACTTCCTGGAAAGCTGACCAAAATGAGTCTGGCCTGAGTTGGATGAAAATTATTTGAAGGGGTCTCAGTACAAGCAGATAAAGCAGTCACACTTTTCAGCATGAAATTGGCCCTCCCAGTGGACAGAATACATTAAAGCTCTCCTGCTGATGTAAATAATCTGACAAAGAGAACAGTCTGTGATGAAATGATCTGAATTATAATGGGGGTGAGGGAGAAGGGGGTGGGGGTCCATGGTGGAGTCTAATGAGGCACCGGTGTGTGAAGAGCACTTGAAAAATGGAAGAGATGGGGTCACAATGTGAATTCAAGCATTTTTGAGCAGGGCTCTGTCAGGTATTCTGTTAAAGTGTGCATAATACACACAGATTAAAGTGTGGAGTTCTATTTAATGGTTTCAGATGATAGAGATAGCAGTGGGAGAGCCTTGAAATGGCATGTTAAATCGAGCTGACAGAGTGTTTTGTCTATATTAAAAAAAGAAAGAGATAGACAGCAGCATAAATGTGCTGAGAAAGTGTTTTCATTGATTTCATTTCATTTTCTAAGGGGTAATAACTGATGAAGTTGATTCAGGACATTTTAATAATTTTTCAATATGTGGCACAGTGAAAAAGACTTTCTTGCCCAGAGACTCTATGCATCTATGCTTTCTTATATTCTTCTGTCAGAAACAAAATTCAGTAACTCCAGTTTTGTTGTTTTTGTGTACATCATTCATTTACACTATATCAAAATTTCCTAATAAACACACCAGTAAAATTATACAAAAAGGGCAAAAAGATATTCTAAAGTGATTTAAAATGGACCTGAACAAAGCTTTCACTGATGTTCAAAGATCTTTCAACATCTTTAACAAAAACTGTATTTTAAGTTGGGGTGACAAAGTCTGTATGTTAACTTTCCTTGTTAACTGTTTGAATAAAGATGCAATAAATATGCTTTATTTTTTTAATGTTGATATTTTAATAATATGTCTTTAAATTATTTGATTAAGACTATGAGTAATCAAAGGTATATAGATCTAAAGTAGACTTGGAAAAAATACTGGATAAAAACACACTGATACCTCTGTTTCTTATTTATTTTAATACTGCCATTGGTTTGTCTTTGTAGATATAGAAATAGGAGAAAAGTCAAAATGATAGATTGTTGCCTAAACTATTATCAAACAAATATTTCAGACATCTAACATGATAATTTTTGCTAAAACATTGACATATAGTGTTTTTACACTGCTCAAAAAATAAATAAATAAAATGAAAGGAACACTTTTTAATCACAGTATGGTATCAAGTCAATTAAACTTCTGGGAAATTGATCTGGTCAGTTAAGTAGCAGAGGTGGTTGTTAATCAGTGTCAGCTGTTTTGGTGTTAATGAAATTAACAACAAGTGCACTAAAAGGGCAACAATAAGATGACCCCAAAAACAGGAAGGGTTTTGCAGGAGGAGGCCACAGACATACTTTCCCTCCTCATCTCTTTTTGACTGCTTTTCAGTAGTTTTGATTTGACTAGGGTCAGTGTCACTACTGGTAGCCTTAGGCAATACCTGTACCCTAAAGAGGTTGCAGAGGTAGTCCAACTCAACATCAATATGTGCTATTGCCAGAAGGTCTCAAGAGCATGGAGGAGATTCCAGGAGACAGGCAGTTACTCTTGGAGAGCTGGACAGGGTAGCGGAGGTCCTTAACCCATCACCAGGACAGGTATCTGCTCCTTTGTCCAAGGAGGAACAGGATGAGTACTGCCAGAGCCCTACAAAGTGACCTGCAGCAGGCCACTGGCAAGAATGTCTCTGATCAAAACATTAGAAAAAGACTTCATTAGGGTGGCCTGAGGGCCCAACGCATTGTGGAGCTTGACTGGCATTTGCCAGAGAAAAACAGAATTGGCAGGTCCAGCACTGGTGCCCTGTTCTTTTCACAGATGAGAGCAGGTTCACACTGAGCTCATGTGACAGACATGAAAGGGTCTGAAGAATCCGAGATGGCCGTTATGCTGCCTGCAACATTGTTCAGCATGATCGGTTTGGTGGTGGGTCAGTGTTGGTCTGGTTTAAATTTCTTGGTAACTTCAAATTAAGCCTTCTATAGGTTGATAATTTTCATTTTCAACAAATGATGTGGCATCCTTTTGTCCCCAACACATTACCCATTCCATATCAGTATGATTATCCAGCATGATTTTTTTCCAATTAAGATCTGAGATGTTTTCAACGCATTCCTTTAATTTCTTTGAGCAGTGTATATAATTTATATATACTTACAAATACAGGATATATAAAATAGAACTCTAAAACTAGTAGTCTGTAGACAAAATAATAGTCTGTAGACAAAAAGCTCTAATCAGTCTCTCAAATAAAGATGGATCCATGTATAGCTAAATTTCTTTGTTACTTTATCCATCCTTTGTGTAACCACTTTATTATCTGGAAGAAATCTTAAAGAAACTTCTATATTGTACTTCCCATCACTAACCACTTCATGAAGTCCACTGTGTAAAAGACTTTTACAGATAGTAGGTCAACTGTTGCTGCACAATTTTTATGATGGCCTGCAGAAACACTGGATGTAATTTCAATTTTTATACTTCTGTGCACCTGAGCAAGTCTGTCTGAAGTCTGTATTGGGTACATGCTATCAGTGTTGGTAGTATCAAGTAATTCAGGGAGTCCTAGCTAGAAGGTAGAAATGGATTAGGGAGAATGCAAAAATGAATAGTTCTGCCCCATAAAATATCTTTTGCTCATGTATTATTCCAAAGGTTATAGTAAATAATGTGCTATTATTTATTCTATGACCAGTTGCATGCTGCTTACATGCATAATCACTTTACCCCATCACTGCTCCCAGGGCCCTTTCAATTTTCAGTGTGCGTAAAAAGCAGAGGTCCAATTTCTTGTAGCTGCAACAGTGGCTGACTGGTTAGGGAGTAGGCCCCTGGATTAGAAGATGGTGGGTTCGAATCCCTTACCAGTAGGTTGCCCTGAGGTATCCTTTGTCCCTGTCCCTGTCCTTGTCATTGTACCCTAGGTGTTTTCAATAACTGTCCTCTGCTATGCATGGGTTAAGTGCAGATCCTGGGGCAGTGGTGGCCTAGTGGTTAGGATGGTCATGGGTTTGAATCCCAGACCAGTAGGTTGCCCTGAAGTATCCTCAAGCAAGGTACTCTCCCCATTACTGCTCACTACTTCCTTTAAATAGCTGCTCCATGGTGTTTTGGGTTTAAATGCAAATGCTGTGTTTTTTTGGGGTTTGTCAAGTGTTGTGCTATATACTCACAATGACAGCTTGTCAATTTCACTTTCACTTTAAGATGTTTACATTTACATTTACATTTACGGCATTTAGCAGACGCTCTTATCCAGAGCGACTTACAACAGTGCTTTGTTTAAACATTAGATCATCATCATCATCAAGGTAACCAGCTCAGATCAGCAACTGCTGATTAGCTATTACAACTTAAGTAACAAACACCCTACACTTTTTTTTTCTTTTATGACAGGAAAGAGAAAGTAGAGGTTTAAGGAAAAGAAGGAGCAGAGGTATGAGAGTAGATGGTTTGGGAGGATTATTCCCTGAGAAATTCCATGAACAGGTGGGTCTTTAATCGACGTTTGAAGACAGCAAGGGACTCAGCGGTTCTAACCATCAGGTGGAGTTTGTTCTACCACTGAGGGGCCAGAACTGAGAAGAGTCTTGATTCAATTCAATTCAATTCAATTTATTCTTATATAGCGCCTTTTACAACACAGTTGCCCCAAGGCACTTTACAATGGTGGTGGATGGTGGAACAGGTTACAGTGATAGATGTTAAAGCCAGACAACTACGAAGGAGAGGAACCAAAAACTCCACTATGTGGAGAAAAAAAACCTCTGAGGGTCCAAGGTCAACCGGCTACCCAACCCCCTTGGGTATACTAACAGTACAAAGTTAGTTTGGTTTTAAACTCCAGGATCAGTGAGGAGTCCCAAGTTGCTTCCAGAAACCGATGAGCTGCCAGGGTCCCTTGGCACATCAGATGCATCACACAGACCAGATGGTAGCTCGGCATTGGACTCAGGTGATGACCACAGCGGGCCCACCCGGGCATGTGGGGAGAGAAATGGAATGGGGATGGTCAGTAATGAGCAGGATCCAGTAGTGACAGACACAGAAATGAAACAATACAGTGCGATGGCATGTACAGCAGCACCAGCGACATTAGTAATGGTGCACTATGGTGATTGATGCGGGTAAGCTAAACTAAAGAAGTAAGTCTTCAGCCGTGATTTAAAGACTGAGACTGAATCGGCATCCCATACAGAAGCAGGCATGCTGTTCCACAATCTAGGGGCCCTGTAACTGAAAGCTCGTGCTCCAATACATTTATTTATGCGAGGGACAATTAGGAGATCTTTATTCTGGGATCTAAGTGGGCGATTAGGTGTATAGGCATTAAGCAGTTCGGTTAGGTATATTAGGGCAAGACCTTTAAGTGCCTTGTAAGTTAAGAGGAGTACCTTGAAGTCAGCCCTGTACCTAACAGGAAGCCAGTGATGCGAGGAGAGTATGGGAGTTATGTGGTCGTACTTCCTGCTCCTGCTAACAATCCTAGCAGCTGTGTTCTGAATGCGCTGTAGGGTGCTTAATGTGCCCTGAGAGCTTCCAGAAAGTAGGGCATTACAGTAATCTAATCTACTGTATACAAATGCATGTACTACTTTCGCCGTGTCTTCCATTGACAGAAAACGCCATAGTTTGGCAATGTTCCAAAGGTGCAGGAAGCATGTCTTCGCAACTGCATTAACATGGGGATTAAATGAAAGATTTGAATCGAAAATAACACCAAGGTTACGTGCCAGAGTACTAACTGAAAACTTCAACCCTGCATCCCGGATATGCGAAATGAAGTTGGCCCTTTCTACATCACTACTACAACACAAGAGCAACACAGTTTTTTCGGGGTTTAGTGAGTGGAAGTTGTTATTCATCCAATCCCTAATATCACTGAGGCAGCTAATTAAAGTGCCGGTTGATGCTTTATCACATGATTTAAAAGATAGGTATAGCTGAGTGTCCGTATAATAGTGCTTAGTGGGAGCATGTAGAGGGAGAAGAGCACTGGGCCTAACACCGACTTGATGCATGTCTTCCTCTTTTTTCAGCGGTGGGGGTTCAAGACGAGCAGTGCTTGATGGTCTGAGAGGACAAGAAGAGACACAGTGTTTGATTAGAGCAGACAGGTAAGATGGTGCAAGGCTGTTAGTAGGCTTGTAAGCAAGAGTTAAAGTTTTAAACCTGATACGAGCAGCCACTTGGAGCCAGTGTAGGTCCCACAGCAAAGGAGTGGAAGAAGAGAACTTGGGATGGTTGAAGACAAGTCTTGCTGCAGCGTTTTGAATCAGCTGTAGTGGTCTCGTTGCCTTCAGTGGAGAACCTGCCAGAAGAGAGTTGAAGTAATCCAGTTTTGAGATGACGAGGGACTGGAGCAGTAGCTGGGTTGCCTGGGTGGTGAGGAAAGGACGGATTCTTCTAATGTTGAAGAGAAGGTGTTGGCAGGACCTAGAAAGATTAAGAACATGATTGGAGAGCTCATTGTCGAAAGTGATACCAAGATTCCTAGCAGTTCTAGATGGGACGAGAAGTGAACCGCCAAAGGAGATGTGAAGGTCCTGTCGCGGTGTTTGATGGCCTTCCAGGTAGAGAAGCTCAGTCTTGTTAGGGTTGAGCTTAAGGTGGTGAGCTGTCATCCATGCAGAGATGCCAGCCAGGCAGTTAGAGATTCAGGTAGAAACCTGTTGATCATAGGAGGGAAAAGAGAGGATAAGTTGGGTGTCATCTGCGTAAGAATGATAGAAGAAGCCATGAGAGAGAATGAGAAGGGGACAGAGGACAGATCCTTGAGGAACGCCAGTTGTCAATTTCGTGGAGTGGACCAATGGCTCTGCCATGACACTTGGTACTGTCGATCCTGTAGGTATGACGAGAACCACTGCCAGGCTGTACCAGCAATTCCCAGGTTGGAGAGAGTGTTCAGGAGGATCCGGATCAGGTCAAGGAGAATCAAGACAATTAATTTTTTTAATTGTAGAGAAATTATGTTGGTTCTTGACGTTTTCTGCCTTTATTTGTGGCTGCCAGGTGTGTAGCTTTACTGACACTTCTTCCTACCTTTCTGTCTTTCTCTTTTAACAGGCTACTAACTGGTGCTTTGCTTCTGTCTTAATATTTATTTATTTATTTTTTTTAGGTTTTCCATAAAGACATTTTTCATATCTGTTATATCTTCTCCTGCAGTACATGGTAGGTGTCTGGCTGTTTCTTCTCAATCTGTGTACCACTGTTACAGGGCACAACACATTACCCAGACTCCCCTGGGCTCTCCTGGACAAACATGATTAAGCACAGAACTACGCTGAGTGCCGGAACCTCCTTCACCCCATCATGTTATTAAAATATTGAATAAATGAGTAACAACACAGCCAGCTTATGAGACCCCTGCTGCGATTTTATTAATAAGAGAAACAGTTAGATCAAGTAAGTTAAAAATTACTCATATAGTCATTTTTACAACTGACATTTTTGCAAAACAGATTTTTAAAATCTGAATCCAAGCCCCTGTTAGCATCCTGCCAAGGGATGCTTTAGGGAAAATTCCCTAAAACTGCAAGAAGAAACCTTGGGAGGAAACTGTTATTAAAAGCATTTACCTATGGTGAACACCAGACAAAAGAAAAAAAGAAAGGCATATGTAAAAAGGGAGGTAAAGCTAGAAAGAACTTATTCACACAAAGGCACACAAAGGGATAGACATGCAGTACTATACAAAGTCTTCAGCCTCCTCTCATTTCTTCATATTTTGCTTCCAAATAGCTAGACATTCTTGCATTTTGTAAGTTTTGTTGAGAAACAGTGATGAAAATGTATTTATTTGGGCAAAGAGTGACTTATAAGTCATTTAAGTCTAACTTAAGGCATGAAGCAGTAAATAAACCGGTGCAGATGATTACAAATGATCAGGCCGGTGATTAGCATACTGCTAATGCTGAATGCTGTGTTGAATTAATTGAATACCAAGATTATTTATATGTATTATATACAGATGAGTGACAAATTAAAGTAAAAAACAAGACAAAGCCTTGGTAAGGTGTTGGGCTGCTGTTGATATGGCTGCACACTGCTCCACTTCAGTGTAATGGGTTAAATGCAGAGAAGGATTCTGCTGTGGTGCCTTCACAATGACAAATTTTCATATTCGATAGTCACTAATGCTTCTTAGGATATATGTTAATGCTTCTTAGGATATATCCTTCAGGTCTGTCTGTACGCTACTGAAGAAATGAAACAACATTCTTTTAAAAGATATGCCCAAAACCTGTGTGTTTAGTTGATGATCTCATGCTGCACAGTTTGGATTAACCCACAGGGCAGTGGTGGCCTAGTGGCCTAGTGGTTAGGGAGCAGGATCATAAGAATGTGGCTTCAAATCCCTTACCTGTAGGTTGCCCTGAAGTACTCTTAAGCAATGTACTATCCCCATCACTGCTCCCCAGGTGCTTTCAATAGCTGCCCCCTGCTGCACGTGTATGGATTAAATGCAGAGGTATAATTTCACTGTGTGCTGTGCCATGGCTCATATTGACAAGAATAGTCACTTTCACTTTTACAGCATCTTATTAAAACCATTACATCTCACCTGTCCATTCATTTCATTATAGATGAGTTAAAACTGCAATTTAGTATAATTGTTTGAAATTTTTGCATTTGGAAATCACCTGAGCTTGTAATAATAATAATAATGACAACAACAACAACAACAACAACAACAATAATAATAATGATAATATTCACTGAGAGCTTATAGTGTATTACACTGAAAAGAAAGTTATCCCTCAGTAACGATCTCAATAAGGTGACCAGATTGATCAAAACCAAGGACATTATGGTCACTATGACATTACTTCCAACTAAGACTTCATGCCTCTAAGTAAGATACCTATGATCTGATAGTATGTTTTCTAAATCTTGTAATCCCAGTCCAGATTTTAAACTTTGATTACCTCCTGCCTGTTTGATGTTTGTAGTGATTATTGTGTATTCGCATGTCACTTGCTAATTTCTGGTGAAGCTGGACACAATTTTCCAGAAGTAATTAAGAGTCAAAAAGTAAAATAATGTTTAGCAGGCTTCTCTATAACAAACACATTGTAAGATGTCTGTCCCTTCTCTCTTTCACTGTTCTCCCTTTTTATTCACGGTTAAAAAACTTTTATTTATAACTTCTTTTTCTATGGTCTTTCTGTCGGATATAATTTCTGTCATTTATGGTACAAAGGTTGCCAGCTTTGTAAAATGTTTTTGTCAAATTTGCATTGGTTTCTCATCTCCTATGACAGATGTTTTGTTTTCTCCATTGCACTTCACATAGGAACCCTGCAGTGTTTGAGTTTAGAGTTTATCTGTGACTGTATTTACAATATATTTATAATCGTTGTTATTATTTTATGGTGGACCAAAGAGCCACATAGCCTGCTGGAATCACAGAAGAGGAAAAGGAGGGAGCACACTACTGAGCACAGCAGGCTTGTTTATGCAAATTTTTAAAGGATTTTTATATAAATATACGAAATATAATAAAAACATATGTGCACTTGAGTGCAGATCAGTGACTTTTTCATTGTATCGATAAAACTTTTAACTTAGCTTTGATCTGAATCAACATAGTTTAATTTAACTATCTTTAAATTTAATTTAAATTTAATTTAACACTAACTCTAACCCTAACCCTAACCCTGTTTCCTCCAACTCTGAAGAATGCTTAATGGGCTAAGCTGTAAAATTAATTTTCATGTCACTAAATTATTCAGTAGCTGCTGTAAATAATGTTTATGTTGTGTTTGTTAATATTAGGTAGTGGCCCTAAGTATCTAAAATCAATAACAATGTCCCCATTATGTTTTATATATGTAAATGCCTACATGTAATCAATATTTTCTAAGTCTTACCCTAAAGTTGAATCTGACTAGGTTTACTCTTTCAATTTAAAAAAATCACATATGGAGCAAAGCCAGAATATTTCCCTTGCTTCATGAGGTTAGCCCAGATAATTTCATTGTGAAAATGTATAAAAGCACACACACTTACATACGCGCGCACACACACACACACACACACACACACACCAACACAGTCTGCCCCCCTGCAACTCTTGTCTGTATAAACACACAAGGGGATAGAGATGATATTGTTAAGAAATTATTCCATTTTGCTATTCTGCTTAGCAGGACCAAAACACTGTGCAATAAATCTACCAAATGCTTAACATCATTGTCCCAAACAAGCAAAGCTTGAGTGCTCATCATGTTTTATAAAATCCCACTACAAGCTGCACTGTTTCAAAGCAAAGCCCTAGCTGTGGGAGCAAATGTCCACTTTTTATATGATCCAATGTATTGATTTATTTGTTTATCATTATGTTAAGAGTGCAGTACAGCAGGGTAACAAGGTGACCCTGAAGAAATATAAAGCCTGATGCTGCCAAGTCTTTGTAGGGTGTTATTTGTCATCTGCAGGCCTTACTACAGCTCCAGAGCTATTGTACATCATTCAGTTCATCAACATAAACACACACACACTTAATTATGAGCCCCTCCCTTGTTGCTTTACCTCTCTGGTGTACAGTTCGAGACTGTAGCCCATCTGTTGATGCAAAATTTGCATTAGTCATCCACCAGCCCTGGACGGTCTCTGACAAGAGAACCACTCCCAGCTGTTTTTGTGCTTTTTTGGGGGGAAGGCAGGTCATTTGGAAAGTGGTTAAAAAAAATCAAACAGACAGTATTGTTTTGGCAGTGGTCCAGTGGTAGGGTACTTGCCTATGGAGCTATGGCTCAAGAGGTCCCAGGTTCAAATCCCACCTCTGGCACTACCACCACTGGGTCCCTGAGCAAGACCCTTAGCCCTGAATTGCTCCAGGGAGACTGTCCCTGTAATTAGGACATGGAAGTCGCTCTGGATTAGAGCGTCTGCTAAATGCTGTAAATATATTGCTGGGCCACGTTTTTGCATTTAACATACCTGAATAAACTTGTGATGTGACTGGCAATTGGCAAAGTTGTATCAGTTTTGTTAAATAAGGGGGAAAAAATTCTATAAAGCCACTTCCAAAGTGACATCCAACATATCCCATTGCTCAGTTTTTACCACAACTGTTTTCTAACCTGTCTTTATCCCTCAGAATTAAAAGGCTGCATTTGTTACTGTGCATTTTTAACAGACATGTAGATGGAATCTGGTCTGATTGGCTACCAATTATTTTTAAAAAGCACCTCACCCAAAAATATGCAGCAACACTGCTTGATTGAGCACAAATTATAGTAATAATTTGTAAATTTATAGTACATATTTTTCTGGTTTTCTAAATGATAATAAGTACCCATCCACTAAATGATAATAAGTACCCATACCCAAGTTTCAGTGCATAATTTCTAGTTATTTGCTGAGCTGAACACATTGGAACACATTTTTGCAGTTTTTTAGTACATTCAGTTACATTCAGTTATTGCAAAGAAGTGTACACACTTCTTTGCAGTACCTTTTAACTACATTGTACTTCTTAGTGATTAAAGTGGTTTTTTATAATAACTGCGATTCTGAATCCTCAGTATAACAGCATCCTACAGTGCAGGTTAGGTTCTTAGGTAAAAATGCATTTGTGTGTGTGTGTGTGTGGACAGATCTGTCTGGTGGTCAGAATCAGATCTGATGACGTCGTTTCTGCATATTGTCCCACGCGCACTGCCACTCACCCTGCCCACCTGGAGTACTAGCGTTCATATGGCTGAAAAATAATCCTTCTCCTTGCACACTTTGAGGAAATGCAGACAGATGCCCAGTTTAACACTGCGTCTTTAGCAACGAGACAGCAACTGACACAAACACACACACACACACACACACACACAAAAACATACACACACAAAAACATACACACACAAAACATATTTACAATATGCTATTGAGCTGGATAGCATTGAGCTATTGAGCTGGACAAACCAGGTACTGAACATGAACTACAAATTATATGGTATTCCCTAAGGAGAGGTTCATAGTAGCTGAGTAGCATGATGTTTTGAAGATTGGATTAAGAAATCACTGCTGTTTCAGATAGCAAGCTACAAACAAACACCAAAATGTATGTGGATCTTGGGGGGAAGTATTCCACAAAACACTTATCTAACATGGGAAACTCCTACTACATGCTCTGTTTTGTCAGCAGTAGTTTGGTTTGAAATGAGATGTTATATGTGTGGATATAATTAATACTCTGTGGTATTGGTAAGAAAAAAGGCTAACATTAAATGGAAAATGGAAGTACTTTGGCTTGTTTATCTAATAGCTAAATATTGTTGTATATTATATATCTGAATTGCTATATCTCAAGAGCCTATCCCACTTGTTAGCTGGAGAGGTTCCTGGCCCCCAATCCCTCGGGGCAGTGGTGGCCTCGTGGTCAAGGACTAGGGTCCAGGAATGGAAGGTTGTGGGTTTGAATCCTTGGGTACCATCCCCATCACTGCTCCTTAGGTGTTGGATAAGGCTGCCTACTATTCTAGTTCAGTGTGATGGGTTTAATGCAGAGAATCACTTGTTTGCTGTGGTGTTCACAATGACATTAAAATTTACTTTCACCTTGCACATCCAGTCTCCTGTGTGGCCTCACAATGATCAAATTAATTCCTTTTTTTAATTTAAATTTATTATATATAAATATTACCTTTAAACTGATTCTGGCCATTGTGTCTACAATATTGGCAGCTTTTAAAAAGAAAAAAAAAGTGGAGTAGTGAGAATTGTCCTATAGCCATTCAGCAGTTGCTTTCAATGCTGTAATCAATACATGTGTAAAAAATTGTTCACAATCTAATATTTGATAGACAGGTCATTATTCATTGATCATTGTTTAAAACCAAACTAACTTTGTACTGTTAGTATACCCAAGGGGGTTGGGTAGCCGGTTGACCTTGGACCCTCAGAGGTTTTTTTTCTCCACATAGTGGAATTTTTGGTTCCTCTCCTTCGTAGTTGTCCGGCTTTAACATCTATCACTGTAACCTGTTCCATCATCGATCATCATTGTAAAGTGCCTTGGGGCAACTGTGTTGTAAAAGGCGCTATATAAGAATAAATTGAAGTGAATAGAATTGAATCATATTGTTCATTCTTACAATATTCTAAACTGACTGAACTGATTGTATTAATAGGTTTCAGGGAGCACAATGCATGGCATTCAGTTTATTCATGCAGTTTCAGTATCTGTCCACTGCAAGTGATGTGAATACCTCAGCCTCAGCACAAGAATATGAAAAAACACATCAATCATGAAATCAAAGAATTTTCTTTATATTCAAGTATGCAAAACTTCTTGGGTTCTAAAAACAGATCTCTCCAGTTTCATATTTTTTGGAAAGGATGATGCACTTGTGTAGTTAGATTACACCTCAATCAATCACTTTTTAAATGGGATCCAGTGAAATGCTTTCCTACCGACATAGGCATGTATAAGGCTATGTGTAAGGCTATACACAAAGGGATTAAACACTCTACACCTTACTCTAAAGATCTATTATAGGAGCTCTAAGAAAGACAAGAGATTTTATTAAGAAACTTTGTATGAGCTATGGTGGTTGCACAGACAAGGGTCTGTGCAACCACTGTGGATTTGCACAGAGGATTTGTAGATTTGCCAGAGAATGACATGTAAGAAAAGTCTAATTAATAAACCTAAACCACAACCCTAATCCACAAACCTTCCCCCACACCTTTCACCACAAAATAGAAAAAAATACTCTCCAACACAATTTTCTGTTAATATAGATTAGGAGTCTGTTCAGTCTTGATGCAAGTTCATGCTTTTTAGCAATTATGTTATTGATTCAGCATATGTGATTTTCACATTTCTTCAAATAGACTGTATTAAAATTAACCAAAGGTCTGGCTTAAGTGAATGCACGTTTGTTCATTACCAGCTGGGTTTTTTTCGAAGGAAAATTGCAATTTGCAGTTGCAGTTTCTCGGCTTTCAGTTGACCCCAAGCTGTGCTCCAATTCTAGTTGTTTAGTATGTGTAGCTTTACATGTTCCAGGCTTAGGAAAAATTGCAGAAGAGCTGAATTTTAGGCACATTTTAGTCATTTTACTGATGAAACATTACTAGTAATGATAGCATTGGTGCATGTCAAATACATTGTAAAGTGATGATATAACATCAATGTTGATAATTATGTTATTGTGTTTTTATGTTATGTAAAGAGTTCCCCTATAATCGCACAGTCTGGTTCGTTACATATAACATTTTTGGAATCACATTACAAGTACTGTCTTAATAAAAAAACATTATTAATTATGCTTGATTAATTTAATACTAATTTAATATTAATTTGCTGGAGTCCATCCCAGCTCACACAGGGTGAAGGACAGAGGACACATCCTGGACAGGTCGCCAGCCCATCGCAGGTGTCACGTGTGTTAGGGTTTGGGCACGCTAGAGGGCGCTCTCTGTCACATTCAGGGTGTTTGTCACACGAGGTGTTTAGGGTACGCTAGCGGGCGCTCTGTTCTGACTAAGCACACCTGAGCCCCTGCGGGCAGGTGTGCATCATTGGGGCTGACTATTTAAGCGATGAGTCAGAACAGAGTCAGAACAGAGCGCGGCTCATTAGATAGGCTATGCCTGCACGTAATGGTGGTTTTTGTCAGTCAGTCAGTCAGTCAGTCAGTCAGTCAGTCAGTCAGTCAGTCAGTCAGTCAGTCAGTAGTAACTGCAGTCAGAGTTCTTGTTTGTTTGTGTTTCCTCCTTTGTTTAATAAACTTCTGTTCTGAACCCCTGGCTCGGACCTGACGTCCCTCTGGTACCACACCACCGTTACAGAAGGCAATAAAGTATTCAGTGTAAAGCAAAACAGATGAATTGGCTTCAGTGTTTAAGAGTTTTTGATGTGGGCTGTATCTTGATATAAAACTTAAAAGCCCAAAAATGTTAACTGTTAACCTTAACTGTAAGTCATGCTTTACCACAGAAACACAACTTTTAATTAAATAGAACATTAACACCAACTATAATACAATAAACAAATTATAATATAATAAGCACGGTTATAATTTTCAGGAATGACCTGTAAACATCATAACATCAAGGAATGTGAATTGATGTAAAAGTGTACCAAACCAACCAAACACACAAACTATACATCAAGCATACCTATGTAACTGATACCATGGATTAATGGAATATAGAAACGAGTACATAGTTTTTGTTTTATTTGTATTGTTATTATTTTCATGGGGCAGCGATGGCCTAGTGGTTAGGGCGTTGGCCCTATGATTGAAGGATCGGGGGTTCGAACCCCTTCCTAATAGGTTGCCCTGAGGTACCCTTGAGCAAGGTACCGTCCCCGTCCCGCTCCTCCCTGCGATGGGCTGGTGACCTGTCCAGGGTGCGTCCCTCGCCCTGTGTGCGCTGGGTTGGACATCGGCGTGACCCCGTTTGGGACAAGTGGCAGATGATGGATGGATGGATGGATTATTTTCATATATGATTTTGGGTCTTTGAGTAATTTTAGGCTATCAATGTAAATAAGAGTTTGTTTGTAGCAGTTAAATAATAATAAATAAATATTAAATATACCTTTTTAATTTTCTGTGCACCAAGCTATTTAATAGAGTGATTAAAACTCTAGGTAGATGAAAGGTCCCCTTAAAAAGCTAACTTCAGTTCTGTGGTAGTTGTCTCATTGGGAATTCACATTTTATTCCCTCACACAGGTAAACTGAAAGCAGAAATAAATGCACAACAAGAAGATTTAAGGCCTGTACATGAATCAACAAGGTTTTCTTCTGGTCCTTGTGGACCATGATGGGTGGGGGTTGGTGTGGGTTGGGGTTGGTGGTGGGATGGTGGTATGTCAATAGGGCTAAGCTTTGTGTTAGTGAGCTGGGCTGTGGCTTTAGCCTGCCCTGAATGAGAATGAAGAATGGAAGTGTGCAGGTTTTAGCAGAGGATAAGTCTGCAGCTTATTGTCTTCATGCAGCCACCTGCTGGCCTGACCTGCAGGATTAAACCGGATGCGTCACCCATCATTAAACAAAGCAATATGGCCCAAATCCTATCGGCTCCTGTGCCACTCCAAAACCAAAGGATTACAAACCAGATTTGCAGGGTCTTTGCACTGTAAAGGCTGCATGCAGCATCTTGCAAAATCTAGTGCAAATATCCACCCGAAATAGCATTTAAAGGCCAGTTAAGGAGCACAAGAAAAGATTTAACTGCCCAAAGCAGCGTTCAAAAGCACAACAAAAAAAGCTTTAACATCATGCCAAAATGGATGTTGCTTTCTCCTTCACCCACAGCTAAATCATGGTCATTTGTTTCCTGAGCTAGCTAGCTTGTGTGCTCATTACAACGCTTGCAGGGATGGGGATGTCCAGCATTTATTGGAAAGGGACACAGCCAGTGTCTTTAGGGAACCCCAGTACAGAAGCTGCTCATATTAAATTTGGTTGTCTAAAGACATCAATGAGATGAAATGCCACTGAGGATGACTCAGTCCAATTATGATTCCCCCTTTTTTTTCAAATATCTGACATTTGAGGATGAAAAAGCTGGCAGAGTCCCTCTCTTCATGTATTTCACTGCCCTGGGGGGGGAATGGAATTAAGTGTCAGAGAATGCAATGCCTTCTGCTTCTGCACTTCACTGTCTTAGTTGTGGTAAATCTTCTAATAACTAGAGACAGAAATAGAGCCATTAGCCATCAAGAGTGGAGAACAGCTACATTCAGCTAATCTGCATTAGTCTTCAGTTGCTACGTAATAGCACATAATGAACTTATAAATATATTAAGAACGATGTGATCTGACCTATTCCATTGCTTCTGGCCTTCAGCAGCTGTCCATCCATACACTGACATTGTACAAGGTCATATTTTTATTGTTGCAACAGTTTCCCTTTTGTTTATTTAGTTTATAAAAGTTCACTTTATACATATCAACTCTGCTGTGAATAGCAACTTTAGGAAGAGGGAAAAGTCCTCTTACATAGGTTAATGGAACTTTAAAAGAATCACATTTTATTTAAGCATTTTTTTTACTGGTTCAGAAAAATGGGGAATGTGCCATCTGCTGTCACTTTTTCGCTATGTTTTGGCATTTACTGTTGTAAATGTCTCATTAATTTTGAGCTCTTTATGCCCTGTTCTACCTTCTATGAACTGTTCTCACACCAGAACAGATACTGCACTTGGCAATCATGATGGAAAATATTATACAAATGTATTTTTTTAAAGGAGAGGCAGAGACGTGCCTTTCTGAAATTCTTCCTACCACTATGACATTAGACTTCAGCTGAGAGAACAAACACAACCTATTTTCTACAGCACATGTTATTGCAATGCTCAATTTATTAATCTTACCATTTTTAAAATCAGTTATGTACAGAAGCATGCTGACTTCACTTACAAACCTAATTGACTCTGCTTCTGGTTCTATGAGTCATGCTAAGCAGCATAGAATTGCATTTATGAAGTGGCATGTAGCAAGAACACATTTTGCCAGACTGAAAGCCAGACATGCTCTCTAAAATCTCTCAATCACTCTTAATTCATGTCTGGGTATTCTGTCAGGAAACAGTTTGGAATGTATGTTTTTCAAGTGTGTATACACTGTCTTGACCCTGCAAAGAGCCCTTAAAAGCCAAGGCCGGAACATTTGAATGAATTCTACAGAGCTTGCTGCTCTGTAGAAATTGGTATCACTGAGGCTTGTCATTTGGGTACCAGCAGGTTGGCCTTTACATTTAGCATGGTTGGTGCAGTCCCCCGACCACCACTTGTAGTCCAGCAACTACATCCCAGCTCAGACAGCAAAAATAAAAATCATCATAATTCATGCAAAGTAAAACAATGGAGGTGGGAAGATGCACAGTTGTAGAGTGGGATTTCACACAGATGTACTCAGCTATGTTCAGCTGAAAAGTCTCCAACATGTGAAAGCTGAGCTTGGACCTTGTTTACATGCAGTTTTATCTACAGATGCCAAAGCAACTTGCATGCATTTCAAGGTTGCTTTTTTTAATAGGTTTTCTGTACAGGGTAAAGTATCAGACTTACTACCCATGATAAGCAGGTTAATGCTTTAAATTTGGCAAGCATTGACTGGGCTGAAAAAAATACTTTAGGTAGGTAATTAACTTCACCTTTATGGCATTGCATATTTGAAAATTGTCCGTGGATTTCCTAGCATTAAACCATAGTAATGAACAGATAGCTAGTATGAGATAATGACACATATAAAGGTTAAACTTCTTTGAACCGCATAAATGGAATGACACATTGTTGGTTGTTCCTGTAAGATGGCCAGTTGGGGTGTCTTTTGTTTTTATGAAAGAAAAAAAAAGCTCCTAAATGTGTCACACTGAATTGAGAGAAGGTAAAGAGTGTATTGTTATTCTGCTGGGTTCATAAAGAGCTGTCAGTGGTGAAGCTTTCTCTGCCAGTGCAATCTTTACTGACAGCTAAGGAACTGCAATCATGTGATATGTCTGTTTCTATGGCAACAAAGTCTTCCTTCCTTCCTGAAGCCCAGGATTTTTAAATTCAGCTGATGCGTGGGTCAACAAATGAGCCATGTTGTGTTATCTGGGCTGACGAGGCAACAGAATAAGTCAAAACGCTTATTCCAACAAACACATAAGCTGAATTAGTTAAAAGAAAGATAATAAGACTCTTCATGACCTTCAGCAAAAAAACAAAAAACATCAAAAAAAAAAAAAAAACAGCCATCATGTCTTAATGAAAGTTGTCTTGCATTAAAAGTAATATTAGCATTTTTGAAGGCCACCACACATGCAGATGATGATGAAGGGAAATATTAAAATGCAAATTAACTTATTAAATTGATACATTTATATTAATAATGTATTATTATTTTTTCATTATTGTAGATTAAATATATATCTGTCACGCCCACCACGTTACCCAGGCCAGGGGAGAGGTCCCCGTCCCCGGAGTACTGACCGGGCTTTCACGAGCACTCGTAATTATCACCACTGATCACCCGCACCTGAACTACCACACACAAATAGCCTGCCAGTCCGACCCAGTGTTGTCCGTTCACCGTCCTTAATGTTTGTCTGCACCGTGAGTTACAACGTTGTGTTTGTGTCATAGTTTGGAAATAAACGTGTCCCAGTTAGACCTGCGTGTGAGTGCCTTGCCTCTCGAGCATAACCATGACAGATGAACGGACCTTCGAGCAGCAAGGCGCAACGGGTGGAATTTTTCCGGACGAAATGGCGGACATGGAGCTTCGGCAGCGGATCCGAGATCACGAGGGGATCCTTGGGCGAGTGACTTCCAGGTTGGACGACATCCAGCACCAACTGGAGCGGCTAACCATCTCGGACCGAGGACACCGGGCAGCCGCCGTGGCCTTTCCGCCTCCGCCTTTCGCCCAACCGTCCGCCCCGCCGGTAAGCCACATCGCTCTACCAGAACGCTACGCGGGTGACCCAGGTGCGTGTGCGGCATTTTTGGTTACGTTTGACATGTACTTTGGACAATTTCCCTGGTTAACGGAGGTAGAGAAGATAAAAGCAGTGATCGGAAGGCTTACCGGTCGCGCAGCTGAGTGGGGAACGGCGGTCTGGGCAAGCGGTGGCGAGACCGTGAGCACATACGATCGCTTTTCGTCCGCTTTTCGGGCGGTTTTCGATCACCCCGCTCACGGTCAGTCCCAGGGGGATCGCTTGCTGCGCATGAAGCAGGGAACCGGCTCCGTCGCGGAATATGCCCTTGACTTCCGCATTACCGCGACTGGCAGCGGTTGGAGCGACCCTGCTTTAATGGCGGTGTTTCGGGCCGGCCTTCACGCGGACATTCAGCGAGAACTCGCCTGTCGAGACGAGGGATTAAGCCTGAATGAACTCTTCACCCTGGCGATTCGGCTCGACCAGCATAAACGCCGAAGCACCGGGCCCACGTGGGAGCCAAGCCCAAGCCGCGCAGCAGCGCCCCCCGTGTTCACGGCCGTCAGTCCACGCAACGACCGCAGTCCCCCTGAGCCCATGGATCTGGGCCGGATTCACCTCTCTGGGGCAGAGAGGGAACGCCGCATCCACAATGGGCTCTGCTTGTACTGTGGCGAGCCAGGACATGGGCGAAAGGACTGCGCCCTGGCAGCCAAGAAACGCACAGTAATTAAACCGCTTCCGGAATTAGCTCATCAATTTTCTGTTCAAGTATCTGTACGCTGTGCTGATGTCTGTTTGTGTGTTTCAGCATTGATTGATTCTGGGTCGGCTGGCAACTTCATCTCCCCCACGGTAGCTACCCAACTGCACGTCCCTCTGTATCCCCTATCACACACCGTGTCCGTGAGGGCAGCCGATGGGAGGCAGCTGAACCCAGGTGGGGTGTCACAGGTCACCGGTCCACTCACCGTTCAGCTGTCTACGCACACTGAAACCTTGTCCCTGTTCGTACTGCCGCTTTCAGATCACGGAATCGTACTGGGCATCCCGTGGCTGAGGTCCCACAACCCGGTCCTAGACTGGAGGACAGGGGAAATCAGGTCCTGGTCCCCGGAGTGCTCTTTGCACTGTAACGCTTCACTCCCGTGCCTCTCCACGTCTGTGGAGAGCCCACTGGCTCACATTCCATTGTCTATCCCGGTCGAATACCGTTCAATGAGTGAGGTGTTCAGTGCAAAGAGGTCCACTCAACTCCCTCCTCACCGGCCATGGGACTGTGCGATTGAACTCCAGCCAGGGGCCACTCCTCCTCGCTCTCGCATCTATCCGCTCTCCGAGCCCGAGACGAGAGCGATGGAGGAGTATATTGCAGAGGCCCTTCGACAGGGGTTCATCGTACCGTCCACATCGCCAGCCTCCGCGGGGTTTTTCTTCGTGCAGAAGAAGGACGGCGGACTCCGGCCTTGCATCGATTTTCGGGGACTGAATGCCGTCACAGTTAAATTCCGCTACCCTCTCCCACTAGTTCCGTCAGCCCTCGAGCAACTTCGAGGGGCCACCGTTTTTACCAAATTGGATCTCCGCAGTGCGTACAACCTGGTGAGGATTCGGGAGGGCGACGAGTGGAAGACGGCCTTTAGCACGGCGACAGGTCATTATATGTACAGAGTAATGCCGTATGGCCTCAAAAACGCCCCCTCCGTCTTCCAGTCGTTTATCAACGACGTCCTGAGGGACATGTTGGGTCGGTTTGTAGTCGCCTACATGGACGACATCCTGATTTATTCCAGGAACTACGACTCCCATGTCACCCAGGTACGCCAGGTCCTTTCCCGCCTCCTCAAGCATGGGTTGTACGTCAAGGCGGAGAAGTGCCAGTTCCATCTCACAGAGGTTTCCTTTTTGGGCTACCGAATCGGGCCAAAGGGAATCGAGATGGAACACCAAAAGGTGACGGCTGTTACCAGCTGGCCGGAGCCCCGCACCATCAGACAGTTACAAAGCTTTCTTGGGTTCGCCAATTTCTATAGGCGATTTATTCAAAACTTTAGTGCCACGACAGCCCCTTTAACCGCCCTGCTAAAGGGAAAACCTTCCCGCCTCGGCTGGACGCCTGAGGCACGAGCGGCCTTTCTAGACCTCAAATTGAAGTTCACTTCGGCGCCTATCCTACGGCTGCCAGACCCAGATAGGCCGTTTGTGGTCGAGGTCGATGCATCCGAGGTGGGTCTGGGGGCGGTGCTGTCACAGTACCACGGGCAACCCGAGAGGCTTTTTCCCTGTGCCTTCTTCTCCCGTAGGTTAACCCCCGCGGAGGTCAATTACGACATCGGCAACAGGGAACTCTTGGCGGTAAAGGCCGCACTGGAGGAGTGGCGGCACTGGCTGGAGGGCGCAAAGCACCCCTTCACGGTCCTCACCGACCACCGCAATCTCGAATATATCCGGCTGGCAAAACGACTCAACCCCCGCCAGGCTCGATGGGCTCTGTTTTTTACCCGTTTCGATTTCACCCTGACCTACCGCCCTGGTACTAAGAATAACAAGGCCGACGCTCTCTCACGCCACTTCGAGCCAGCAGGGAGGGTGTCGCAGCCAGAACCAATATTAACCCCAACGGTAGTGGCAGCCCCAGTGCAATGGGACATCGAACGGGACATCCGGCAGGAAGCTGAGGGCACCTCCGTCCCATCAGGGTGCCCGCCTGATCGGATCTTCGTGCCGGAACGCCACCGCATCCGGTTAGTAAAGTGGGTCCACACTTCTCCGGCCTCAGGGCACCCTGGCATTCGTCGCACAGGGGAACAGCTGAGCAGAAAATACTGGTGGCCCACCTTAAGGGCCGATGTTCGGGTTCTGGTCCGCTCCTGTTCCACCTGTGCCCAAACTAAGTCACCTCGTGAGTTGCCAGCCGGTAAGTTATTACCCCTACCGGTGCCTACCCGTCCGTGGACTCACGTGGCCATCGATTTGGCCACGGATCTCCCACGTTCCGGGGGGCACACGTGCATCTTAGTGGTGGTGGACCGATTTTCAAAAGGATGTAGATTCATCCCCTTTGCTGCTCTTCCGTCTGCTCGACAGGTCGCTGATGCTCTGTTCCAGTACGTGTTCCGGTATTACGGTTTCCCGGAGGACATCTTATCCGACAGAGGTCCCCAGTTCACCTCTCAAGTCTGGCGGGCCTTCTTTAGGCGACTGGGGACCTCCGTCTCGTTATCCTCCGGTTACCATCCCCAAACCAATGGTCAGGCCGAGCGAACCATTCAAGAGCTGACTAGGTTCCTCCGGGCGTACTGTCACCACCGGCAACACGACTGGGCTGAGTACCTCTACTGGGCAGAGTACGCACAAAATTCCTTGCGCCATTCCTCCACAGGCATAACCCCGTTCGAATGTGTGTTGGGGTTTCAACCACCCCTCTGCCCCTGGGATACCACACCTACGGATGTCCCGAGCATCGACACCTGGTTCCAAGGGGCTGAGCGCGTGTGGGAGAAGGCCCACACACACATCGAACGGGCAGTGCGCCGCTTCCGCCAACAAGCCGATAGGCGTCGACGGGAGGCCCCCGACTTCCAAGCCGGAGACAGGGTGTGGCTCTCCACTCGGGACCTCAAGCTAAGGCTGCCTAGTAAGAAACTCAGCCCCCGGTTCATTGGGCCTTTCCGAGTAGAGGCCCAAGTCAATCCGGTCACTTACCGTCTCAAGCTACCCGATCACATGCACTTAACCCCTGTTTTCCACGTTTCCCTCCTCAGGCCCTACGTTCCGGGGCCCCTGGCCGCACCGGTGGGAGAGGCTGCACCCCCTCCTGTCATCGTCACCGCGCAAGGTCAAGCCCATAAGGTCCGCGTGCTCCTGGACTCCCGACGACGTCGAGGGGAGCTTCAATACCTGGTGGATTGGGAGGGTTACGGGCCGGAGGAACGCAGTTGGGTCAAAGCCCGGGACATACTCGACCCTCAACTCCGGCTTGACTACCACCGTAACCACCCCAGCCGCCCTGCCCCCAAACGGAGAGGTCGACCCCCTCGACACAGCAGACCCCCACAGCATCCGCCAGGACGGCGAGGGTCCGGAGCGCGCTGGACGGGGCGTCCGGAGGACGCCTCTGGAGGGGGGGGTGATGTCACGCCCACCACGTTACCCAGGCCAGGGGAGAGGTCCCCGTCCCGCCTGAATGAACTCCCTTCACTCCTGGCTTATTCGGCCCACTCAGCATAAACGCCAAGCACCGGCACCCACGCGGGAGCCGCCTGCCGCGCGAGCAGCGCCCGCGTTCACGTCACAGTCCATCAGGCGAACGACCGCAGTCCCCGAGCCCATGGATCTGGGTCGGATTCACCTCCTCTGGGGCAGAGAGGAACGCCAGATCTACAATGGGCTCCTTGCTTGTACTGTATGCAGCCAGGACATGGGCGAAAGGATCATGCCCTGGCAGCCAAGAAACGCACAGTAATTCGTAAACCGCTCGGAATTAGCTCATCAATTTTCTGTTCAAGTATCTGTACGCCTGTGCTGATGTTCGTTTCAGTATGTTTCAGCATTGATTGATTCTGGTCGCTGGCAACTTCATCTCCCCACGTAAAGCTACCCAACTGCATCGCCCTCTGCATCCTGCCATCACACAATCGTGTCCGGTGAGGGCAGCCGGCGGGAGGCAGCTGGAACCCAGGTGTGGGTGTCACAGGTCACCGGTCCACTCACTGCTCAGCTGTCTACGCACACTGAAACCTTGTCCCTGTTCACTCCGCCGCCCAGATCACTGAATCGTACCGGGCATCCCGGCTGAGGTCCCACAACCCGGTCCTAGACTGGAGGACAGGGGAAATCAGGTCCTGTCTCGGAGTGCTCTGCACTGTAACGCTTCACTCCCGTGCCTTCACGCCTGTGAGAGCCCACTGGCTCACATTCCATTGGTTCATCCCGGTCGAATACCGCTCAATGAGTGAGGGGTTCAGCAAAGAGGTTCACCCAACTCCCTCTCCTCACTGGCCATGGGACTGTGCGATTGAACCTGCCAGGGGCCACTCCTCCTCGCTCGCATCTATCCGCCTCCGAGCCCTAGACGAGCGAAGGGAGGAGATATTGCGGTGAGGCTCCTTCGACAGGGGTTCACTGCATCAGCCCACACGCCAGCCTCCGCGGGCTTTTCTTCGCGCAGAAGAAGGACGCGGACTCGCCCGTATCGATTTTCGACCAAATGCCGTCACCATAAAATACCGCTACCCTCTCCCTCTGGTACCGTAGGCCCTCGAGCAACTTCGAGGGGCCACCGCTTACCAAATTGGATTCTCTCGCAGGCGCATAACCCGGTGAGGGATTCGGGAGGGCGACGCAGTGGAAGACGCCTTAGTACGGGCGACAGGTCATTATATGTACAGAGAACAGCCAGATGGCCTCAAAACGCCTCCGTCTTCCAGAAGGCGACAACGACGTCCTGAGGGGACAGTTGGGTCGGTTTGTAGCTCTACATGGACGACATCCTGATTTATTCCAGGAACTACTTACCTATGTCACCCAGGTACGCTAGGTCCCTTTTCCGCCTCCTCAAGCATGGGTTGTACGCTGGCGAGAAGTGCCAGTTCCATCTCACAGAGGCCTTTGGGCCACCGACCGCCAAGGGAATCGAGAGATGGAACACCAAAAGGTGACGGTTGGCTACTAGCTAATGGAGCCCACTCATCAGACAGCTACAAAGCTTTGGTTCATGCACTTCTATAGGCGATTTATTCAAAACTTTAGGTGCCAATGACAGTCCCTTTAACCGCTCCCCTGCTAAAGGAAATTTTCCCGCCTGCTGGACGCCTGAGGCACGAGCGCCTTTCTAGACCTCAAATTGAAGTTCACTGGCGCCCATCCCACTGCCAGACCCAGATAGGCCGCTTGTGGTCGAGGCCGATGCATCCGAGGCGGGTCTGGGGGGCGTGCTGTCACAGTACTACCGGGCAACCGGGAGAGGGTTTCTTTTCTCAGGCTCTTTCTCCCGTGAGGTTAACCCCGCGGAGGCCAATTTCATTTACATCGGCAACAGGGAACTCTTTATGCAGGGCTGCCGCGACTGGAGGCGTGGCGGCATTGGCTGGAGGGTGCAAAGCATCCCTTCACGGTCCTCACCGACCACCGCATCTCGGACATATCCGCTGGCAAACGACCCAACCCCGCCCAGGCCCGCCATGGGCTCTGCTTTTTACCCGCTTTCCGATTTCACTCCTGACCTACCGCTGGTACTAAGAATACAAGCCGACGCCTCTTCACGCCACTCGAAACAGCAGGGAGGGTGTCGAGCCAGAACCAATATTAACCCCAACGGCAGGCAGCCCCAGTGCAATGGGACATCGAACGTGACATCCGCAGGAAGCTGAGGCACCTCTGCCCCATCAGGGTGCCCCATTGATCGGATCTTCGCCGAACGCCACCGTGATCCTGCCAGTGTGCTGGTCCACACTTCTCCGCCTCAGGGCACTCCTATACCCGCTTATTGCGGGAACAGCTGAGCAGAAAATACCGGTGGCCCACCTTAAGTGGCCGGCGTTCGTTCTCGTCCGCCTGTTCCACCCAGGCTCAAACGGCCACCGCATGCAGCCGTGTTATTACCTCTTAATGGGTGCCTACCATTCGCGGGACTCACGCGGGCTATCACCACTTGGCCACTTGATCTCCCACGCCCGGGCACACGCATCTTAGCAGTGGTGGACCGACATTTTCGTGCTGGATGTAGATTCATCCTTTGCTGCTCTTCCGTCTGCTCGACAGGTCGCTTGATGCTCTGTTCCACGCGTTCGCATTACGGTTTCCCGAGGGGATTATCTTATTCGACAGAGGTCCCCAGTTCACTCCTCTCAAGTCTGGGCGGCCTCTTTAGGCGACTGGGGACTGCCTGCTATCCTCCGGTTACCATCCCCAAACTAATGGTCATGAGCGTAATCCATTCAAGAGCTGACTAGGTTCCTCCCGGGGATGCATCGTCACCACCGCAACACGACCGGGCTGAGGTTCCATCAGGGGCAGAGTACGCATAAAATTCCTGCGCCATTCCTCCACAGGCATAACCCTGCTCAATGCGTGTTGGGGTTTCAACCACTCTCTGCCCCTGGGATACCAAGACCTACGGATGTCCCGAGCATCGGCATACCTGGTTCCAAGGGGCTGACGCCAGGTGGAGAAGGCCACACACACATCGAACGTGGCAGTGCGCCGCTCGCCAACAAGCCGGAGCAGGGCGCCGACGGGAGGCCCCGATTTCCTGCCGAGACAGGTGGGCTTCCACCGACCTCGCGCTAAGGCTGCCTAGTAAGAAACTCAGCCGGCCCATTGGGCCTTTCCGGTAGAGTCAAGTCAATCCGGTCACTTACCGCCCCAAGCTACCCATCACATGCACTTAACCCCTGTTTTCCACGTCCTCAGGCTCCTACGCCTGCCCTGGCCGACCGGGTGGGAGAGGCTGCACCCTCCTGTCATCACACCAAGGTCAAGCCCATAAGGTCCGCTGCTCTGGACTCCCGACGACGCGAGGAGCCACACCTGGTGGATTGGGAGGGTTACGGGCCGAGGAACGAGTTGGGTCAAAGCCCGACATACTCACCTCAACTCCGGCTTCGATCACCACAGGTAACCACCCCAGCCGCCTGCCCCCAAACGAGAGGTCGACCCTCGGCTACAGCAGACTCCTACAGCATCCGCCAGGACGTGGCGAGGGTCCGGAGCGTTGGACGCGGCCCGAGGACGCCTCTGGAGGGGGGGTGATGTCATCGGGCCACGTTGGCCAGGCCAGGGGAGAGGTCCTCATTCTCGGAGTACTGACCGGCTTTCACGAGCACTGCACTATTTACCACTGATCACCCGGCACCTGAACTACCACACACAATAGCCTGCCAGTCTCGACCCAGCAAGTTGTCCGCTCACCGCCCCAATGTTTCACCACCGTGAGTTACAACGCTGTGCTTCTGTGCTTGTAAGGTTTGAAATAAACGTCCCAGTTAGACTTCATGCAGGAGGCCTTGCCTCTCGAGCATAACCATGACAATATCTGAATATTGTTGCTAAGTTAATAGTTAGAAAATTTTACTGATGTAGCTGAAGTTCAAACCTGATTTCCATTCCTGCTATTTGCATATAAATGTTACTATTTCTCTAGCTCTATCTGCTTTGTACACACAAATGTCCTCAGGCAGACAATAGTAGACTCTTAAAAGAAATAAAAATCTGGTCCTTCAGCATCAGCCATATCAAGGAATGTAAGGTTTGTATGGAAGAACCAGGATCAATATTTTATTTCTCAAAGCTCTTGTTGGCCTTGGTTAGACCTTTCTTTGTTGCCTTTGTCTTGTATGCTGCTGAAGAAACTGTGTAAGAAAACAAAATGGTTTCTGATGATGCTTAAAATGGTTCCAGGTACAAAATCCCATCAAGAATCATTTAAAGACCCTTTTGTGAAAGGAGGACGGTGTGTGCTGTTTGACATTTCGGTAATGATGCTCCACATCATTGTACTAATTTCTGTAATTATGTTTTAAAGGTCAAAAGATCAAGAAACAGCAGATTTTTTTTGTGGTGCTGTAGGTATGTCAGTGGGGTTAAAAAGAATGTCTGGGGGGCATAGGGTGGATGGGTGCACATGTGTATATGGATATGCTGCTAAAATTAAGGTTCACAACAGTTATTGCAGGCTGCCAGTGGACATTTCTGCAGTCATTCATGAACTGATGTATAGTATTTCAATAAATGGGTTTTCTTTGGGAATAACTGAAATCTCTTATATGAATATTGTTTAAAGTTTAAATCACAATTAATTTTAAAGAAAATTCCAGGTTACTAAACTCTGAACCCCGGAAGGATGGATGGGTATATGGATGAATAGATGAATGGATAGAAAGTAAAGCACTTCTGGCCAGTTTGTGAAAAGGGGTGGTCTACACTAGCTCTAAGATGACATATGTAGTTCAACTGGGCAGGAGAAATAGGCTCCAGTCAGACTGGATTGGAGGAAATAGTGGGCCAATTGACCTTGAGTGATCCCAATATACTACTATAGCTTTTTGCTGGGGCCCTGTAATTGAATGTGTTGGGTGAAGCAAGGCGTCAGTGACTTGCTGGTGAAAGAAGAACAGGTGAGATAATGTATTCTGCCAATACTACAGACGCAGCTGGCATGTCTCCCATCAACCCTTTTCCTCTGGAGCACTTTCAACCTAACCACTTCACGCTGATCACAGTATGAACTAGAAAACAAAAAAGTAAAAATGACAAAAAAAACATTTGTGTAAAAAGTTCTATTAAAGTTCTATTAAACCACAATTTAAAATTGCCCAGCTGTTTATTATTTTGTGCAACATTTCACAATGAATGGAACAATAGAATGACTTTGAACCGTAAACAGTAACACATATAAGGATTATTTGATAAACGATTCAGTTATATAAATACCATTTACTGTTTTCTTATACGATACATATAAGGAAACAGCAAGGAAACACCCAGCCACTAAGGATGCACAAGTCAGTGTATTTCTTCATGCCGGTCCCAAGCACGGATAATTGTTGAAGGTTACATCAGGAAGGGCAAGCGGTGTAAAACTTTTGCCAAATCAGTATGTGGACAATGAAACAGACTTTAATACCGGATTGGTCGAGGCCCAAGTTAACGACTGCTGTTAGCCTACAGAAGATTATGGGTTCGATTCCTTCACCGGTAGGTTGCCCTGAGGTGCCACTTGAGCAAGGTACCGTCTCCATCACTGCTCCCTGGGTGCTTTCAATAGCTGCTTCCACTAGCTGCATGGTGTGTATGGCAAAACGCAGTGGATGAATTTCGTTGTGCTGTGCTGCGTTTCACAGTGACAAGGGTTGTCACTTTTAAAGTTGTTGAAATGTTGGCCAAAGAGGAGGAGGAAGACATGTCTGGAGGAGAGAAAGAAGTGGAAGAAGATGGTGGATTATATATCCTTTACAGGAGGGTCAGTCTGAAGGAGATTGGACACTGCAAAATAGTGACAGGGGAGTGTATCAGCATACTGGTCTGTAGGATGAGCTTGGAGGTCAAGAAGATGAGGAAAGTGAGGACAGAGTCAAGGACTGGCGTGGTAAGCTTTGAAGAAGGTGTAGACAGAAGAGGAAAGAGAGCAGCAAGAAGTTAGACTGCCTGGGAGAGATGAAGAAAATAAGGGTGTACAAGGAGATGAAGTGCAGTGGCGAAGGCTAAAGATAAGGCTTATGGTGAACAGTAAGGAAGAAGAAAAGGACTTATACCGATAGACAGAGACAGAGCTGGGAAAGATGTCCAGCAGGTCAGGGCGATATAAGACAGCAATGGAAACATACTTACACGTGAACAGAACATGTTGAGCAGATGGAAAGAGTAGTTTGAGGAGCTAATGAGTGCAGAGAATGAGAGAGAGAGAGAGAGAGAGAGAGAGAGAGAGAGAGAGAGAGAGAGAGAGAGAGAGAGAGAGAGAGAGAGAGAGAAAGAGAGAGAGAGAGAGAGAGGGATGGAATGTTGTGAGGAAAGTGAACCAGGAATTGCAGCAGATCAGCAAGATGGAAGTAAGGCAGTGATAAAGAGGATGAAGAATGGGAAGGCTGTTGTCCGGATGACGTATCAGTGGAAGCATGGAGGTGTTTTGGAGAGATGGCAGTAGAAGGAGAGGGAGTTCAACCGATGAAAAGACAAGAGGCAGAGGTGGAGGTGGCAGAGTTAAAGATGCTGAGATTTGCGTTGGGTGTGATGAGGATGGACAGGATTGAAATTAGTATATTAGAGGATGAGGTCGGTTAGATGTTTTGGAGAAAAGTTACGCAGCAGGGGCAGTGGTGGCCTCCAGTGGTTACGTCGGCCATGATCGGGCGGCGGATCGGGGGTTCGAACCCCTTCCCAATGGGTTGCCCTGTGGTACCCTTGGTGGTACTAACAAAAGCTACCACTATTAGCTAATTGAACTTCCAATTACAGACTTAATGGATCTCTTCTATTATATTATCCATCCATTTTCTGCCACTTGTCCCAAACAGGGTCGCGCTGGTGTCCAACCCAGCGCAAACAGGGTAAGGATCGGGACGACTTGACAGGGTCGCCGCCCATCGCAGGGAGTGGAGCGGACGGGACGGCACTCCTTGCCCAAGGGTACCTCAGGAAATTATAAATTATACAAAGAACAGCACTGCGTGTTTTGGAAAAACTGTAGAATCAAAATAAATTTTATATTTAATCAAAGTACAATTTAAATGATTGTAAACAATTTATCAAGGTAAACATTTTATTACTTTACACCCTATAAACTATAAAAATACTTCACAGGACTTATGAGGTTGCCAGTGGCCGGTGTGGCTACGTATCATCCACTAAATGTTGGCCACCCCTCTGATTGCACTACTCTGGTGTCTGTGTGCACGATCTTATTATAGTTGCATACTGACCTTGCATCAGGGTTTTCTAGGACAAACACCTGAGTGTATTTTAAAACACATGCCAGGGAGAAACTGCAGGAAAAGCAGGGTTAAAGAGAGAATGAGAAAGAAAGATTGCAAGAGAAAAGAGGCAAGGAGAGGGAGAGAGAAAGAGGCAGAGAGGAGAGAGAGAGAGAGAGAGAGAGAGAGCAGAAGAGAGAGAGAGAGAGAGAGAGAGAGAGAGAGAGACCCTTTTAACTAGTAGGTGGGTGTTTGGTGCAGGGATATAAATGTATGTGGATATTACCATCACAGCCCCCAAAATGCATTGCAACATGCTTCAAATAGTTTTCTTATCATAAGTAAACCCACTCAGTTTCAACCCTTTGATCCCTTCCCTTTCAAAGCTTTCAATTCTCTTTAAACAGACACACACGCAAACACGCACTCGTACTCTCTCTCTTTCTCTCTCTCTCTCTCTCTCTCTCTCTCTCCATATATATATATATATATATATATATATATAACAAATACACATCTCTGCAAACCTAGCTAATGTGCTATGCTTGTGAAGCAAAGGGGTTTTGAGGGCACATTTTATGGAAAACCAAACCATTTAGGGTAGTAAGTAGTATTGAGGTGAAAATAAGTGAAAAAAAAACATGCCACTCACTCTTTTCAAAAAGAAAAGTACCACAAAAACTGTTTTTACCACAAAAACAAGCCATTATCTAGAAACCAACACATTTTAAATGTTCATCCTACAGGGTATTAGCTCTGCCCAATAGTTATAAAAGTGTTTGACTTTTTTTGATGAGGCAAAATACAGCTCAGCCATTTGCATAAACAATAGATTGTTGCATATACATTTAACTTTTTTTATCATCACATAGCCCTCATTTTGAGATATGACTTAAGTGAAAGTGACAACCTTTGTCATTGTGAAACAGCACAACAAAATTAAACCTCTGCGTTTCACCCATACACACGTGCAGCAGGGGGCAGCTATTGAAAGCACCCAGGGAGCAGTGACAGGGACAGTACCTTGCTCAAAGGGTACCTCAGGGAAACCCACAATCTTCTGGGGCCAACTCCCTAACCACTAGGTCACCGCTGCACCTTGGCACTGAATGTTAAAATCCTAAGATATTTTAAAAGTATTAATCAAGTTATTATACATTCTAAATAGGCTTCTACAAAGCTAAGGACCATTGTAAAGAGGAATTCTTTATTTATTTTCCTATAGTCATTTTTTAAAAGACGTGCCTCACAACAAAAGTTGACTGAGATGTCATATACACAAAACAATGCTTGTTGCTCAAACCTTAAGCAGAATAAAAAATAGATCAAATATGATAGAAGATGAATGAAAAGCAGAAAATGCATACAATATGATCTTGCATTTAGGATTGTTAGTCAATTTCATATATAGCAAGAATGCTATTTTGAGGCACAGTATGTAATAATTGGCCCAGATTGTTACACCAAGCTTTCCTTTATGCTAGTGAGGCCGTTTAATGACATATGAATTACTCATTAAAGATCTAAAACAGGAGCCTTTACACTTTGATTATATAACCACACTGTGCTGAACCATTTGTAATGAATGAATTCATTAGCCCTGTGAGAGGAGGTCACATTGCCTAAGGGTATGTCTAAATAATGAAACTTGCACACCACCTGCAATGCAAGGGTACTTTCTGATTCTAAGCATAAATGAAGCATCACAGACAGAGCATGTTTCATGTTTCAAAATAGTAAAAATTCTTAAAAGACAGGGGTAAAAACAGGACAAAGCAAAAAAGCTTCAGTGAAGCCAAATACGACTCAAATAAGCATCAGTGTCAATATCAGTGCTTTGGTTTTGAAACATGCCTGACTGAATATCTTTTCCTAGAAAATGTGCCCCTCTTCTGCCCCTACAACTAAACATGAATCACACAATCCTGTTTAAGACAATGATTTTCTGACCCTGAGGCAATACTGAGCAATACAGTTAGTTAATTATACATAGTTAATAGTTTTAAATTGCAAACACTCCATTTGATGTGTCCTTTTTTTATCTTAACAGTGAGTATATTATATATTTTGGCCTTGTAAAAATTAATTTTCATACATTAACTTAGAAAATTTCAGATTGTTTTATAAGTTATATGGTTTTTCATATCCAGAATTATTTATGCTTATTATGGTGAACCAAAGAGAGGAATTTCTGAGCAAAAAATGAACTTCTGTCTGTATAAATTCTATTCAATAACTATTATGCTTCAATCAAATTTTCTTCAGTTCAAAATATAAAAGTCTGATATATCATAAAAGCTTAGTGAAACAGTCCAACAACTAATATAGTTGAATAACGTTAATTTATTAAATATTTTCTTTTCATATCAAGAAGAGGAAATATATGCAGTATATCAATGTGGAGGAAACAATTTTTTTTATTATTTTATTAATTAAATTTTACCCCCCTAAAAAATGAATTACAATTATTATTTTGTTTCTTCTATTCAAAGCTGACTTCTTTGAGTCAAGGACTCTGATAATAAACAATATTCTCCATCAACCTGGTTCCAATGTTTTATATAATGGTTGGAAAATTATCATCCTATGTTTATCCTTTTCTATTCTATTTAATTTCATCTGAAATTATAAGTTATCATGGAACTAAATGTTTGTTGACCATGGCATTGAGAACTATAGTACTGCTCAAAAGTTTTAGAACACCCTAATGAATAGCCTGAAATGGGACAAAGTGAAAGTGAAAGTGAAAGTGTTACCATGTCAGTCTAATTGGATGAGAAACGTTCTAGACCTTTTACTGGTGCTCACTGGAAAATCCATGCTATTTTCATAATAGCTGTATCATTCTTCTGATTGCTGAGTAATGTCTTGGTTTACACTCCAGGTAACCATTAGTCCTTTCCTACTTTAATGTATAGTCAGAAAACAAAATCCTTAGACTTCATTCAGATTGCAGCTTCTCTTCTCAGATTTTGAGGAAGAGTGAAAAGAATACTTTTCTCAAAGCAAACTTTGACTTAAGGAAAAGCAAACTGGAGTTAGCCAGAATTGAATAATACTAAACTAAAACAGCATGGACTGTGAAATGCCTTAAAGACAATTGAAGGTATATCTTCTTGAAAGCAATGAAAGTGAAATAAAAGTGAAAGTGACTATTTGTTTGGGTTGGCGGTGGTCTAGTGGTACTTGCCTATGGACCTATGGCTCAAGAGGTCCCAGGTTCAAATCATAAAAAAAATAATAACTAACTAGTTTCACCTCATATTGCTCAGATGCAGCTATACATTACATTCAAAGAGTGAAGTGAAAGTGACTATATGCTATTGTGAAACACAGCCCATAGTGAGACACAATGAAATGCAGCCTCTGCATTTAACCTACACACAAACACGTGCAGCAGGGGATGATGAGCTTGCTCAAAGGTACCTCATGGCAAACTACTGGTCAGGAATTCACAACCACGATCTTCTGATCCTGGGACAAACTCCTTGACAGCAGCAGTGGTGGCCTAATGGTTAGGGAGTTGGCCACAAGATTGGATTGGATTGGAAGATTGTGGGTTCAAGCCTTACTAGTAGGTTGCCCTGAGGTACCCTTGAGCAAGGTACCATCCCTGTCACTGCTCCCTACTGCACAGTGTTTGTGTGCATGGGTTAAATGCAGAAGTCCAGATTTGTTGTGTGTTCTCACAATGACAAGAATAGTCAGAGTTGTTCTGCAGCAATGGATTTAAAAATACCAAGAAAAAGGCATTTCTACAGAGAAATTGAGAAGAAAGTAAAAGGTCAGTGAGTACCCTCTCCTTAACCACCAAAAGGCACTCAGACTGGGGAAAACTTTGACAGGAAGAAGTCTGGCAGATTGGAAGCAACAAGAGCATCAGATGATAAGTTTTAGAGAGTCAACAGCTTGCGTGATAGGTAACTCATAGGACCACAGCTTCAAGAACAGCTTAATATTGGTTGTATTACTAAGCAAGTCTCAGTTTTACCTATAAAAAGAAGACATTGAGTTGCAACTTTGACTGGTCGAGTAGCAGCAAGAAAGCCATTGCTAAAATGTCAGAAGAAGAAAAAGAGGCTTGCCATGAAACATCACCAATCGACTACTGCTGACTGGAAGAAGGTGGATGCTGCCACCACCATGCTTCTGTCATGGCAAAGGCTGTGAATGCTTACATACAGTACTGTGCAAAAGTTTTAGGCAGGTGTGGAAAAAATGCTGTAAACAAAGAATGCTTTCAGAAATATAAATAATGATTGTTTAATCAATTTACAAAATGCAAAGTGAGTGAACAAAAGAAAAATCTAAATCAAATCAATATTTGGTGTTACTACCTTTTGCCTTCAAACCAGCATCAATTCGTCTGGCCCCCACAGAGCCCTGATCACAACATCATCAAGTTTGTCTGGCATTACATGAAGAGACAGAAGGATGTAAGGAAGCCTACATCCACAGAAGATCTGTGGACCCCAACCCCCCCTGCAATACCTCTGGCCCCCCAGTTGGGAAAGCATTGCTTCAGACTAATGAGGCAGTCCTGGCAACATTATGAGTCACTTGATGTGCCCAGTCAGGTCAGAGTGCCAAGAAACATGAGAGAACCCCACCCCAAAAAATGCAACTTCTGGGGTACAAACCCACGCCATAGCTAGGAGCAGGCCCAGAGAGGGGCTATAGAAACTAAAACAAAACCAAACTGTTACGCAGCCAACTTTGCGGATAACAGGCTGTACCAGGCAGGGCTAGGCTGCTCAGCTGGAAAACAAAACACATATACAGCATTTAGCAGCTGCTCTTATCCTAATTACAGGGACAGTCCCCCTGGAAATGCTCAGGGTTAAGGGTCTTGCTCAGGGACCCAGTGGTGGTAGTGCTAGAGGTGGGATTTGAACCTGGGACCTCTTGATCCATAGGCAAGTACCCTACCACAAGACCACCACCACCCTAAGGGCAAAGGCTTACAATAAACTGGTCTGGGCTATGGGATGGGGAGAGGATTGGGCCAAGGGACCAAGAGACTGGGCAACCAACCAATCCATGATCTAAATTTCAAGCGCAGTTGAGTTTTGCAGCAGGACCACTGACCAAGTATAAGAGCAAGACCAACTCTGAATGCCTGAAAAATAGAAACAAGATTTTTTTTTTGTCTAAAGTTCTAATTGAAAAGTTGTTGCAGGACCTGAAAGGGTAAAACAAAAAAAAGGTGTGTGACTGAATTAAAACAATTCTGTAAAAAAGGCAGGGCCAAAAGTTCTCTACAGTGAAAGCAAAAACTGATATCATGTTACCAAAAGTATTACCAAGACTAACAAAAGCTACCACTATTAGCTAATTGAACTTCCAATTACAGACTCTAATGGACCTCTTTTATTATTATATTATCCATCCATTTTCTGCCACTTGTCCCAAACGGGGTCACGGGGGAGTGCTGGTGTCCAACCCAGCGCAAGGACGGGGGACGCACCCTGGACAGGTCGCCAGCCCATCGCAGGGAGGAGCGGGACGGGGACACTACCTTGCTCAAGGGTACCGCAGGGCAACCCGTTGGGAAGGGGTTCGAACCCCCGACCCTCCGAGCATGTGGCCGACGCCCTAACCACTAGGCCACCGCTGCCCCCTATAGTATGTTATATTATATTATATTATTATATATTTTATTCTTTTATTATACTCATACATTATCAGAACTCATTGCTAAGTCTATTAATTTATAAAATGCTCTTTCTTGACCAGAGGAGGATGGGTTCCCCTTTTGAATCTTGGCTCCTCCCAAGGTTTTTTCTTCCAGTTTTAGGGAGTTTTTCCTTGCCTCTTTCACTTTGGGCTCGGACCTGGATTCTGTAAAGCTGTTTTGTGATGACAACTGTTGTAAAAAGTGCTGTATAAATAAATTTGACTTGACTTGATTTGGCACAACCATGTATTACGTTTAGAGGGTAAGCAGATTTTGCATTTTACTACATTTCTGCAGACAGGAAGAATTTAATGATAAAAGATAAATTGAGTAAATCAGAAAATACTTTTTTACAGCAAACTAGCAGACAAAACCTACATCGAAAAATCTTGTTTTTATACATTTTATTATTACTCATTTTAAGTTGTTGGCATTTTGTTTACATTTAACTGAACACAGAACCAAAGAGATGTTCTAAATTAAAGCTAAAAAACTTGGTCAATTAAATGGCCTTGAAAGGTAAGACAATTTTTTCATTCTTCTGTAAAGTGATTTTTTGGAAATACACATTTTCTTTTTTTTACTGATAATGACAATGTCTAGTACTTGCACATTATTTGTAAATATTACATATGTGTAACCATATATTTTAACCATTTCAAAGCAAATACCACTTTCCATCCACACACTAGGATCTTTTAGCATTTTGTCACATCATTCTAAGTAAATCTAAAAGTGGGCTAAGGAAATAATGAAAAACAATCAGAGACACAAACCAGCATTATCATTCTACAATAAAACTGCACATTGTAATGATGTTAGTTTGCTGCAGTAAGACCCACTTAAACAATGTTGTACATAATTAGAACCTCAAGAGTAAAATAACATATTTTATATGAGCAAAGATTGCTTTGTAATCACATTGTAATTAACTGGATATAAAATATGGCTTTTGTTTTATGAGCTGTGAGAAGTAAACTAAACAATATTAAATGCATCAATTGAAAAGTAAATATTAAGGGCTTTCTGTGAACTGCACATATGGCCATTTTTATCTCAATTCCTGTGCAGTGACTTCTACTCATTCAGCACAAATGCTCTGAAGTCTACATCATTAACTCCCATTAAAGTTACACCCAACACGAACCACAGGGAATTTAGTGTGAGTATGATAGAGAGGATGAAAATGACCAAGTAGTGAAGACTCCATTAGAGCAAGGATTCTGGGTTTTAATTGATTTACAGCTTATGTGGAAATTGCTTTAGTCTATGCCAGCCACTTTGTTAGAAGTGCCTCCCTTGTAGCTTCACATTGCTGGTGTATTGTTATGGTTCGAGTGATGCATTTTGTGTTATCTATCCTGTAACCCTTCATAAGTGATCATTCTCTGACTGTTAAACTGCTTTTGGGAACATCTTTTTGGTTGGTGGACTAGAGTCAGAATAGCCTCAACAATAAAGCATTTTCAACCATCAGCAACCCATCTACCAGTGACAAGTGGTGAGATTCATGGCAGGTAAGGCACTGACTCCTTCAGAGTCAGATTTACAAATATGAAATCAAAAGAGTAGCTTATTCAGCTGATAGCATGCACATTGACTATTGGTTATGTTTCATATCTCATCAGCATTCTTTACACATAGATAGGTACATATTACCTTTATAAAAGTTTTGACCCTTAGTTTGAAGCAAACCTCTTACCTGTGGTATTCCATTATTTATCAGTTCATTTACATTTATGGCATTTAGCAGATGCTCTTATCCAGAGTGACTTAAAATTCCTGGAGCAACTTGGTGTTAAGGGTTTTGCTCAGGAACCCTTAGATATATGATCTTCCATTTTGGCTGTCAGTCAGACCAAAAGATAATAAAAAATGGACCACTGCAGTGCACTTTTGTTTCTGATATTGTGATAACTTATTAGCCACTATCGGGCTCACATCCACCCCCGTTGGTGCAGCACGGTACTGTCTGCCTCACCTTGTGTCTTTTCACTGCGTTTTCTGTCGAATCAGCAAGACCAAATATGTGATAAACATTCATTACAGATATCTGTCAGACTGTGAAAATTCAGTGTGGATAATAAACGTGTCCGAAAATATAATATTGGCGACATACAGTACTGTGCAAAAGTTTTAGGTAGGTGTGGAAAAAATGCTGTAAACAAAGAATGCTTTCAGAAATATAAATAATGATTGTTTATTTTTTATCAATTTACAAAATGCAAAGTGAGCGAACAAAAGAAAAATCTAAATCAAATCAATATTTGGTGTTACTACCTTTTGCCTTCAAACCAGCATCAATCCTTCTGGCCCCCACAGAGCCCTGATCTCAACATCATCGAGTGTGTCTGGGATTACATGAAGAGACAGAAGGATGTGACGAAGCCTATAGCCACAGAAGATCTGTGGTTAGTTCTCCAAGATGTTTGGAACAATCTACCAGCCGAGTTCCTTCAAAAACTGTGTGCAAGTGCACATTCTGAGTAGGGTCGCAGGAGATGCTAGAGTCTATCTTAGCTCTCACAGGGTGAAAGGTGGGGAAACACCCTAGACAGGTCACCTGTTCATTGCAGGGCAAACACACAGACATACACTCAGTCACACACACAAACACACACACTCTCACACCTAGGGTGTGCTTAACAATTCCAATCCACCTGACCTTCATGTCTTTGGACAGTGGAAAGAAACACACACAGACATAAGAAGAACATCCAAAGTTCACATAGAAAGGACTCTGACTGCCCCATCTGGAAACTGAACTCTGGATCTTCCTACTGTGAGGCGACAGCGCTATCCACTATGGGTGACTATGCAAAAATAAATTATGACATAATATTACTGGTCCTGAAAAAAACAGTGATAATAGATGGAATAGAGCACACCTTTATGGTGCAAGAGAGTTTGAGAATCCTTTAAAATCTTCTGAATTTCAGCCCAAATTGGATCTAAAATGTGATTAGATCTTCAACATTACAATTGTTTAATTGAATAAAATACACCAAATAACATCACTGGAAATTAAATAATTTCCTCTATTGGTCATAAATAAAGAAATTCATGACCAGATTTCTTGTTTTTTTTAACTCAAACCTTTGCATTTCCTAACTGGGCTGCTTTATATGATGACATTAATCATGATAACCCCTCACACCTAAGCAAAACCATGGGCAGCCATAATCAGTGCCCTGGGAGCAGTGTTGGGCAAATTTTATAATCATCCTGCTGATAGAACCCCCAAACTCTTACTTTCTTCAAAAAACTAATCATTCTAAACACTCAAATATTTTTCTAGACAGACTCTAATATTTATTAACTAAATTATTCATTTTTTAATTCATGAAAAAAAGAGCAGATATTTTAGTTTTAATTTTTTGCAGAAATGCATTTAAATAGTAAAAGCTTCACCAACCTTCTAGCTTTATTGTTTAAGTTAAGTCAATATTGTAAAGGTGATAATGAGTGTAAGCATAGGGGTTTCTAAAGTAGAGTAAAGTAAATCTAAAAAATTCTCAGTAAAAACACAAGCTGGGTTGCGCCCAGATAACACTTTTTGAATGTAATAATAAGACTGGTGGGCTGATTTAAAAATGCATTAATGAGAGTAATGCTTAGAAATTTGAAAGTAAGGCATGTGGAGTTGATGCTAGGTTAACAGGTAGCCCTTAGAAGTAACATAAAAAAAATAAAAATGTTATTGCTCATCCAGCTTTGTTAACAGATGGATAAAATCTTTCAAAATTGAAGAAAGAACTAACAATGTTAGATTTTAACACATTTGGAGAATCAATGTCATGCATATTTGATTGGCTAATACTGTCTAAATGAAAGTGAAAGTGACAACCCTCGTCATTGCGAGGTCACAGCACAGCACACAGTGAACCACAGCAAAGTTGGACCTCTGCATTTAACTCATGCAGCAGTGGGCGGCGCCCAGGGAGCAGTGACGGTACCTTGCTCAAGGGTACCTCAGGGCAACCTACAGGTGAGGGAATCAAATCTACAATCTTCCGATGTGGGGGGGGGGAACACTAACCACTAGGCCACCACTGCCCACCAATAAACCAATAAAGACTGAAATATAAATGAAATTATTTTTATTGTGTAAATAAATGTACCATTATATAATTAATAAATAATATTAATGATAAATATAAATAAAACTAAAATTAAATTAATTTAATAATAAATAAAATGAATAAAATAATAAATAATGGAATGCTACAAATAGCAAAACTAATAGATATAATTTCTAAAGATTTAACATTAGCTAGGAATTAACTAAAAGTCTATACACACCTCTAATTCCACTTATCCTGAGGTCTAAGCACTAAGACCTGGTAAACCTTTGCAACAGCTCCCTTTTATAAAGATTTTTTAGCATTAGTTTGAGCCTCATGTCTCATGGTGTTGACTGGGCTGAAAGCGGCGGTTGCTACATTAACACTAATAACATCATAAGGACAGACTTATTAAGCACATTTAATAGCTGATATTCCCCAGGAGAATGTCATTGTCATTAGGCCTGATGCTCCAGGGAGCCCAACTTTTCCACATGGTGGCCATGACTAACCAATCATCCACAAATGAGCGCCATTACATGAGGAGCATGAATATTCTCCCTGGTAAGACAGAGAAGGAGGAATAATTGAGTGCACTGGCCCAAAAAATGAGACGGCTTCAGTGTGAAAAAAGATAGAGGCAGCAAAACACACTTGGCTCTCCTGCCCTCCTTCAGAAAGGAGATGAAACACATTGCTCATGCACATTTAGAAAAATGCTTAGCTTCAAACAAAGCATCCAGTACAATGTGATGTCTTAATGCACGTAAGAAAAAATGTGTGCAGAACAAATACTACATAGATTTATTGATGGATTACTGCTACAGTGGCATACTGCTATAACATCATAAATGCATGCAGCACTACAAAGCAAAAGGTTTCACTGTGTCATGTGTCTTTTCTATGACTTTGAGCAATTGGCAGGCCTCCTTTTTAGCATCTATTGTGGCTACAGATACTTACTGCATCAAATCAAGTAATAAGTAATACTGCATAAAAAAAATACACAGCATTAAGTGGCTGTCAAAGTATGCAGAGGAAGAAGACATGATTTTAGTTAGTTGATTTTTGCATCTGGTTTTTGCATCTCTTTTGACTATGGGAGGAAAGTGAAGCTTCTGACAAGAACTCACACAGCTGTGGAACAACTGAACTCTTCAAAAAGAAGGGCTGGCGACTGAACCCACAACCTTCTTGTTGCGTGAGAATATTGCTTAGAACTGATTCACCATGCTATCTTCATGATACAAACATAGCAAGGATAAAAGAAAATTGGTACAATTTTCAATGATGCATAGTTTTTTTTATAGTGAAATATAATCCTTATTGTTACATTGCATTTGATGATCAACTGCTGTTGAGGGGTTTAGTTTCATCAACAAAAAAGGCATTATATTACCTTTTGACCAAGTGAAAATAAATAAAAAATTACTAGATTATACGTGTTTTTGTATTTGTTGTCGTTTCTTTACTTAAAAGAAAAAACAAAGGACAACAAAGCACAAGTCCTGAACAAGTGAAGGGTCACAAAACATAGAACATACAAAGACCAGGATGAAGACCAAAGGTAACACAAGGGTATAAATAATGACACCTAAAATTCCACACCTATACAAAGGAGAAAACAATAGCGCAACATACCTGGGCATCAGCAAAATGTAGGAGGAGCATATACCATCACCAAACGGGCAGCAGTGGCCTAGTGGTTAGGGAGTTGGCCACAGGATCAGAAGATTGTGGGTTCAAACCACTTACCAGTTAGTAGGTTGCCCTGAGGTACCCTTGAGCAAGGTACTGTCCCTGTCACTGCTCCCTGGACGCTTTCATAGCTGCCCGCTGCTGCACATTGTTTGCATGGGTTAAATGCAGAGGTCCAATCTTGTTGTGGTTCACTGTGTGCTGTGACCTTGCAATGAAAAGAATAGTCACTTTCTTTTTTAGTTTTCTAGCAAAAGACCATGGCAAAACATTAACTCCTCCCTTCAAAACTCTTAAAGATGTCAGAAAGGGTACTTTGCAGGGAGCCATAGTGTAACCCTTTTTGATTCCTTACAGAGCCTTTTAATGGATTGTTCTTAATTTTTTTATGTCAGAAGCAAACTGTGAAGAGGTTTTATGGCTAACAAATCTCCACCTAAGATATAAGGAAATATCCCTATACTGGAATTTTAATAAACCTCTTACACTGGTATCCAAACTTTCATTTGTTGTTGATGTATCTGTGTTCTATTCCTGCTTTTGCATTTTATTGTTAACTTAGTGGGATGTATAGACAGGATCTCCAGGTAGCAGCTGTCTCATGAAACAAGCTCCAAAATTAAAACCACCCAAAACCAGGCTTTGTGCTCAGCTTATGTGACTGACAAAGGTAATTGCATGGTATTTCAAGAAATTAATTGAATGCCACCCATTTCATAATCAGCCTTCAGTATCATTGTCTGCTTGCCTAAAGCTGTCATGGAAACAATGTTAGTAAAATGAGCTGGAAAGCTGGCAACAGCCCAGCAACAGAATGCTAGCGGCCAGATAATTGAGGTTGTGGTCAGTATTAAGCAAAAAGGTTTGAGCTTCCATTGACAGACTACAGAAAAATGGATGGATGGTTTCCTGCTCTGACAACCTTTCTTAACACAACAACTGTGTCCATTTTGATTAAACATAAAAATAAATGCCAACCTAATCTTTGTAATTTGCACTTAAATATAAATAATATAAACATAAATATAGCTATTGGATGAATTGGATGAAATTAGCTACAGATATGCCATACATAAAAAAAACATCACTTAGTACTACACAATGCCTACAAACAATTATCCATATAAATTCCATTGAAGTATTCTCAAAATCTTGTTGCACTTTTTTCCTGACAAGCTCAATTTCAAGATTTTTTTTTAACAAAATAAGTAAATAAATAAATAAATGGTGCCCTCTCATTGCTTATGTGTTGCCTATACTTCAGTATATACTAAAATATTTACTTCTCATCCAACATTCAAATGTTTAATCACATGACTGAATGTGTGGTGGTACGATGGATGATGAGACTTTTCTTGTGCTATTGGAGTAGTTACAGTGGTGAGAATGGTAAGATATGGGAAGGTGATGGAACATGTGCAACTGCCTATGTATTATATTCAATCCATCCCATCAGTATTTCAGAGGCAGATTTTCTTTGATTTCCCTCCACCTTTTAAATGAGTTTGATTTAGGATCTGAAAGACCATTTGATAAGACTTGATAAGGTTATATGGAGGCTAAAGCCTTATAGAATAACATCTGTGAACTAAGCCTATAAGGTGCAAAAGATAACCAAAACTGTGTTTGTTCTGTATTTTATTCTCAGTGATGGCAAAAATAAAATACCCCTACCCACACACAAAGTGAAATACATAACCCAACAGAAGCAAAACACTTCCTTCCCTCAGTGTCATGTTGAGGGAAAAAAGGAGGCGCAAGCGCATGGCGGCGATCTCGGATATTTATTAGATAACCAAAACCCATAGGGATACAAAACAAAGGTGAGCCACAGCATTGAACAGGCGAGTCTGGGTTTGTCTGGAACTCCTTAAATACTTAGCCAGCCAGGTGTGAGGGATTGGTTGGTGATGACTGGGTGTTCTGGAAAACGTGATCAGAATTCTGGTGACCGGGACCGTGGCCATGATCGAGGCTTGGTGTGAACCGTGACACTCAGTCTCTAGCTAGCCCAACCCCAAGAACAAGTTGATTAAAAAAAACTTTGAGCTGGCTCCCTACTAGCTACAATTAACAATGTACTTTATACACTTTGGGTAATTTCTGTGTTTTATTTACAAGACATAAAAAATACAAAGGAACAAAGAATAAACATAGTCAACAAGGTCATGCTCAGAAGAACAAAATCAAGTCCAACAACTCCACCCAACTTTAGTCCCAGTTAAGTCGCAAGAAAGACAAAGCACAAAAGACACTTCACTGAGTAAGGCCAGGCATGATAGTTTCTACTGAATCATATGACTGAATTGAGGTACACGCAAATCTGCTGCAGAAAGCAAAGAGCAGTTTATTTTGGGCATTACAGGACACTCTTCAGGGTTGCTGACAACACGTACCTACAATTAACTAAAGGGACAAAATAACTCTTTAGCAAATTTGCCAATATATAATTAGTGTAGATTAATAAACATCCACCACCTTACCTCTATGGGCTCAACACTCAAAACCAAAACTTGCAGGGCAGCGATGACCTAGTGGTAAAGGACTAGGCTACATAATTAGATGGTTGTGGGCTTGAAACACAGACCAGTAAATTGCTCTGAGGTACTCTTGAGCAAGATACCGCCCCATCACTGCTCCTTGGGCTGGATATAGATGCCCACTGCTACACATGCAATGTATGGATAAATGCAGGGGCTGCTTTAGTTGTGATTCACTGTGTGCAGTGCTGTGTGCTCACAATGAAAAATAGTAACTTTCACTTCAAAAGAACTTATCCATAGCTGCACAAAAAATCTCCAATAAACACATTACTGAGTCAAGCTTGCAGAACTATAAATCAAAGAATGGGGAAAGAAACACCCTGGACCCATGTCACCCATCTATTGCAGGGCAGACACACAAACACACTGATACACACATTCACAACTAGGGGCAATATATTTCTTAGTGCATATTATCTTTAATATAGTAAAGTGAAACAAAGTATGCCTCAGCCCACAGTGAACTGCATTAAACCAGCCACATATAATGGAGCAATGGGCAGCCATATCCAGTGCACAAGGGAGCAGTGAAGGGGATGACAGCATGCTCAACGTTACAAGAGATGTCAATACTTCTTCCATTCAACAAGAAACAGTATATATATATATATACTATATATACTATATATACTTTATATATACCAAAAAAAAAAAAACAAAAATATATATATATATATATATATATATATATATAATGAATGACAGCTATTGTTTTTCTTCTGAGAAACTAGTCTTTCTAACATAAAGTTTAAAAAAAAAGAATCTCTTAAAATCCTTTTTGAATAAAATGTACAACCCTTTGAAGTTGCTTTCTTAAGAAAATCAAACAACTGTACAGTACTGTGCAAAAGTTTTAGTAAGTGTGGAACTGTAAACAAAGAATGCTTTCAGAAATATAAATAATGATTGTTTATTTTTTATCAATTTACAAAATGCAAAGTGAGCGAACAAAAGAAAATTCTAAATCAAACCAATATTTGGTGATACTACCTTTTGCCTTCAAACCAGCATCAATTCTTCTGGCCCCCACAGAGCCCTGATCTTAACATCATCGAGTGTGTCTGGGATTACATGAAAAGACAGAAGGATGTGAGGAAGCCTAAACAGAAGAACCACAGAAGATCTGTGGTTAGTTCTCCAAGATGTTTGGAACAACCTACCAGCCGAGTTCCTTCAAAAACTGTGTGCAAGTGTACCTAGAAGAACTGATGCTGTTTTGAAGTCAAAGGGTGGTCACACCAAATATTGATTTGATTTAGATTTCTCTTCTGTTCATTCACTGCATTTTGTTGATTGATGAAAATAAATGATTGACGCTTCCATTTTTGAAAGCATTCTTTATTTACAGCATTTTTTCACACCTGCCTAAAACTTTTGCACAGTACTGTATAATATGAAGTATTATAAGTTGAATGAATAAGTTCAATGATGCAGAATTCAGAACTTATTTTACTATGCCTTGTAAATGTCTTGAAAAATACTTCACCTAAATTAGCCAATTTAAAGTGTTAATGAAAAAGAGTGCATGTAATGCATTTATTATTAGGTAAAGAATCTGGTTACAAGAAATGGATTAGTGGTCTTTTGTATACACAAAACGTGTGCACAGTTTTCAGTTTAAGCTGGTTTGGTTTGGTTTTTAATCAAATTAGAAGTGAATGATCAACCAAAAAAACTAACACAAAACACTGCAGCTATGCTGCAAAGTCCATACACAGCACCCTGCAAGATATATACATCGATGTGCCATTTTGATATGCGAATCAAATGCAGTTGTGGGTTAGGGATTACAGGGAGCATGCTGGGAGTAGAACTACATTACTGGATCTCACTTAGATAACACTCTGAAGGGCCTCTGATCTTCCAGAGGGAGCAGAACATGCATGCCAATCTTAGCTGGGCACCAAACACTCAGGATTTTTAGTGCTTTGAGATGAAGTCATGATGGACATGCTGATTGCAGCTAGGCTGTGTTTGCTAATCCAGTGTTAAAGTCGTTAGCACCATACAAAACATCTCAAACTGTAAAGGTGGTCAGTTGGTAGAGTGAGGAGTGCCCCCACAGGTCACTTTCCCTCAGCAATTTAATAAGAAATTAATCACTCTCTGGACTGCACTCTACACATTCCTGTGAGGTTTCACCAGCCATTTGGAAATCTTTTTTTTTTATTTTTAATTAAGACTGGCCATGTCTTTGCTATTAAAAAACCTTACATTTTACTGTTACACATACATTTTGCATTTTGCAACGAGGTGTGAATATAGTGTTGAACATTTATGGCTCGTTTTCATACTCTGCAGTCAGTTAAAGTCACCATTTGTTATGCTGCTGAATAAATAAATTATACACATTCTAGAAAATAATTCAATAGCATTTGTACTGCATTTACATCCCCTGGCCAATGACGTGCATAAGCAATGAACAAGAGAATAGGCACAGGCCTCAGCTTAATTTGTTGTTTGTCATAAGATGCCAAACAGCTAGAGCTGGGGATTTGGATTGGTTTTCAAGGACTATAAACTGAACCCTTGCACATCCTCTCTCTTTCCTCAACCATTAATGAACAATAAGCATAGTGAGTGAAATGGCTGAATACTATTGCAATGAACAGGTGTATCTGGTGGGCAACAATGTTTAGGCTAGGTAGGCAGTTCTACTTTATTACAACCTATTATTTTACTCTTTTACTTACTGGTCAATCCAACTACAAGGGAAGAGATTCCAATAAATTTGCCACGGAGTGTACATTACAGCATCTTCTCATCAGATTACAGTGAAAAAATGCTTTACACTTTGCTTTGATAGATAAATGGGTCTATTAAATTTTGGCCAAAATGTAGTGTTACATTTATTTTTCTTTGAAGCAAAGCCAGAGATAGACTGAATGAGTTTTCAGTCTATGAGTTCAGACTGGTGGCTGGGAGAAAACAATCCACCTGTGTGTGTGTGTGTGTGTGTGTGTGTGTGCGTGTATGTACACGCACGTGTTTGTGTATGTGTAGTAGTTAGGGACTAGGTCTCATGATTGCAAGGGCGTGGGTTCAAGTCCTAGACCAGTAGGTTACCCAAATATACCCTTAATCAAGGTCCCACACCAATTACTGCTCCCAGTGAGCCAGTTGCTCCCACCACCCTGGTTAGAATAGATGGCTCAGATAATGATCAGACAAATTGCTGGAGGAAAGCTTTTCTGCAAAAAAATTGATTAAATGTCTCTATATATTTAAAGAAGAACAAAAATAGACAGCTTTTTGTTGTAAGTGCTGTGAGGAGAATAATTCTGTTAAGAGTCATTCTTTCATCAACATGACATGCCTTGTAGCTGCACCTTGCAGATGTCCAGTAAGAGCCTGTAGCCCATTTGTTTATGGGTTAATGGATGGTGGTGGTCTAGTGGTAGGATACTTGCCTATGGACCTATGGCTTAAGAAGTCTCAGGTTCGAATCCCACCTCTAGCACTACCACCACTGGGTCCCTGAGCAAGACCTTTAACCCTGAGTTGCTCCAGGGGGGAGCTGTCCCTGTAATTAGGACATGTAAGTCGCTCTGGATAAGAGTGTCTGCTAAATGCTGTAAATGTTTAAACACCTCCTCATATCACAAATGTCCCTGGTAATTTTTGCGACTACCATGTCAGTGTTACTGCAGTACTGAGAATGGTCCCCATCCAAATCCAACAGCTGATCACTATATAGGGTACAAGGGGACTGACTATGTGTGCTATAAGATGAGCTTTAGTCAAGGTAGGTGAGACTATTAAAGTGGGCAATGAGTGGATGTATAAGGTAAAAGGTCAAAGGTTGACAGTAAGTGGAAATACAAGGGGAGGGGTTTTTAATAAAGTTGGCAATGAATGTTTATTCATTAAGAGCTATTAAACTCTGAAAATTATGTTTCAATGCTTTTGGACATGTTCACATAATAGAATGAAACTACAGAATTGTGAGAACCTAGTTCACAGAAACTTAGCTACCATTCAAGGGCTAGACTCTTTTTCATACAGAACATATGGGTGCTTTATTATCGGTAATCTTCTTTTGCAGTGAGTACAGTATATGACTTTGATCAGCTTGGTTATGATATGAACATTCATGCAAAGAGCATATTAAAGCATATTAAAGCATATCAAAGAGCACACACACACATACGCACCCGTACACAGTGGTTCAGCCTCATCAGAGGTTTTAGCTTTATGCCACTTTCCCTATTTGGCTGAAAGCAATTTTTGGTCTGATTTGTGAACATAGGGTAAATTCATTCTGGTTTGTCTCTCCAAAGCCAATCAAACAGATACAGCTTGTACCAACAGTTGTTTCTGTTGATTCAGCATTGCGCTGAGTTTCAGAGCGCCTTTGAATTCGCCTCTGTCTCCTTATCATCTCCCAGCAGCTGTTTTGAACCCTCCACTAACAAAAAGGCTTAGCAAGAAAGTCCTGAAATGGTTGTGTATTGCAGCAGAGGCAGCATCAGATTGAAAGTTTTTCTTTTTGCACAAGGATCCTATCTGTGACAGACTGCCCAGTTTACACATAGTGATACATTCAGCCAGTCTTACACACACACACACACACACACACACATCTACAGTTTCTCTATTATCACTCATCAGGATGCTCTCTTTTTCCCTACTTCAAAAACGGTAGAGAAAAGACTTCTCTCTCCCTGTATCTTTTTTTTTTTTTGTCAACCTTTTCAGCCTGACAAATCGGGGTCTCAAAGCGCTCTGTGTTCTCTCTGTTAAGAAGCAAAGCCCTTTCATCACAAAGCAAAACTCGACTTTCCAAAGCCCTCTCTTGCTTCCAGAATGAAGCATTCCAAGTTTTTCTGTACATACACGCAAACACACACAAACACACACACACTCACACACACACATATACACCAGCAGAATGTCATGTCCTCATCCATGTCTCTCTGGGGCCATCCCTACGTCCATCATGGCCTGCCAAACATGCCATGAAACATGAAACACACAGGTATTCTATCACACACTTTAACCAGGGGACAGGAAACGTTCTGTGTTTTTGAAGATTGGCCAAAGAGCCAGAAGTAGGGTTTTGGCATTTTCATAGGCTTGGAAGGATGTTTCCAGTGCGCAGCACTGATTCTAGGAATCTCAGGTACCAGCAAGACAGTGGCAAGTAATAAAGCATTAGGGTCTAAGAAACAATTAAAATTAAATCACTATTACAACATCTATACACGGATCACCATTTAATCATCTGTTAAATCAAGCTATTTTTAGGGTCCCTACATTAAAACTTTTTAACTTATAAAGTGTTTTATTATTTTAGTTAGAATCAAGGAAAATTAAAGCTAAAGTTGACAGGAGCTATATCTCAGTTTAGGGGCTGCATCCAGTTTATGTAGGTTTGGCCTTCTGTGACTACGAAGGATAAACTGGGCCATGAACCAAAGGAGGAATTCCTTTTCATGTCACAGTGAAGTGAATGCCTCATGAAGGGATGCTCCTGTGGCCTAACAATCTGAACAGCTGCAGGTAGTACCTCTGCTCTTAAAAGAATTGCTACAAAATTGAAAAATTAAAACAGATTGTTGCTCTGATTTTTATATGTTTTAGCCATTTTAACTGATAAAACAATTGTCACCGTTGTTATGAATCTTGGGATAATATGGCTTGGAAAAGAAGCCTGATAAATACAGTCAGAGGTTATAGTTTACAATAAAACCTACTTGAATAATGTTTGTTTCATAGCTTGCAAAAAAGTATTGAATAAAACATTGTTTTGAAATAATCAATCAATGATATATATATTTTTTTCTGCTTTGTCTACATATAATGGAAATCTCTGCCCTCTGTACAGGACATTTTCACCACTCGCTGCGTCCACAAAGCAACCAGCATTGTGGATGATCCCACACACCTGTCCCACACGCTCTTCTTCCTCCTGCCATCCGGAAAAAGGTTAGAATACGGGCCTCCTCTTCCAGGATGGGGAATAGCTTTTTCCCCCTGGCCATCAGACTTCCAAACCGTTAATGTCTCCACACCTATTATTCATCCATAGCTAGCTATTATCTATTTATTTTCTTCTTGCACTCTGCACTTTACTAATGCTGCTCTGCTACACTGCTACACTGCCCAACAACCTGCTGTTCCAGATGAAAGTACTGTCTGTTGTGCTGTCAGTTGTTGTCTGTTGTCCTGCACTTACTGCCCCGTCTTGTGTATTATGTTTTGTCTTCTGTTATGTCTTATGTTGTCTTGTGTCCTGTGTCTTGTCTGTTGTTGTCTTGTGTGTAGCACCAGGGTCCTGGAGGAACGTTATTTCGTTTCACTATGTACTGTGTATGTGGCTGAAATGACAATGAAATCCTACTTGACTTAACTTGACTATAGAAAATTTCATTACAAGTTTTACATCCAGTTTTGTTGCCTGTTTCAGTTTTCAATGTAATCTGCTAAAGGATGGTGAGGTCTGAACAAGGCATGAGTTTGAACAATCAGTTGCCAAAAACAGAAATCATATAACTAAACAAGCTGAATCAAGTCTTCTCTTGCTTGTGTTGAATAATCCTGTGACTTACATGTACAGGAATTGACAGCCCTGGTGTAGAGTGATGCATTCTGATACCACTCCTGGTGAACTACAACATGTCTTCGGTTATTCCTTGACTCAACACATCTGATCCAGCTAATCAACTATATGAGACTTTTATGAGCTGGATCAGGTGTGTTGAATCAAGGAATAATTGAAACCAGGCCGCAGTGAAGCCATGCAGGGGCTTTGTGTGGCTAGAAACAGGATTAAGACATTCTCATTCAGACTAGACCTTGTTCATTAGTCTTAGCAAATCTATAAAAATATTGAATCATAAATAGACTACAAGATTATTTACATTTATTATGAAGTATGCCAACTGTATATGTTTCATTAGCTGTGGTGACAGTTTTATGCAATTTGTTCAGACTATGTGTAACGGTGGCGGGAAGTTTGAAGGACGCCAACGCAGAGCCAGGGTTCCAAAACGTAACCTTTATTAACATAAACAACCAAACGTGCCACCATTAACTGTAAGGCTTCGCCTTGTTAATGAACTGAGCTCGGTTCTGACACACTGGGGCTTAAATAGCAGCCCCAATGAAGCACACCTGTGTCTAAACCAGCCCAGGTGTGCTCAGTCAGAACAGAGCGCCATCTGTCGTGCCCGGCCGGAACCACGGGCACAACAGACCGTGACAGTAGCCCCCCCCCAAAAAAACGCAACTCCTGAGGCGTCAAAACAGCTGACCCGGACCTCAGGGGGGAGGCTAAACAAAAACCCAGTTAAACTGGAACAGTCCCCTTTATGGGGCATCCGGCCAGGCCCACAAACACCCAAATTTCGACAAAAAAAAAAAGGGGCTTCTGGCCAGTAATGTTCAGGGGTCCTGGCGGTGGTGAGGGGTATCCCAGCATTTCAGTCCATATCTTTGGTGTCTCTCTGCTGTCCCATGTTTCCTCTGTCACCTGTCTCTCTGACTTTGTAGTGGGGCTTCTGGAGGACTCTGATTGGCTCGTGAGCCTTGTCTGGTCATCACCTGAAAAACAAACAAATACAGGAGAATCTCTGTGGTTAGGAGGGGAAGAGTTAGTTACCCCGTGCGTGCTTCGCCTCCGGTCTCTGTCTTTCTCCCTTGTCGTGACTATCGTTTCGTCATCTGAGGTGTGGCGTTTCTCGTCTTCATACACAGGCTGCAAGTTCTGAGAAGACTGATTGAGTGGATGTGTTAGGGGCATGGTAGCTGGAGTTAGCGTGGCTGGTAAAGCACAATTCCCTTCTGGAACAATCAGGTGCTGATTGGAGTTTAGTTGTAGTGTTGCGCTAACTGGGATGATATTCACCCGTGCGTTTAGCAGGAGGTTCGGGGGAAGAACAGCTTGTGTGAAGACTCTTTTGGGTGCACTGGCAGCAATAAAGGAGAAGTATCCCTCCACTGCTGCAGTGAACGCCGTTGCTCTCCCCGACTCGCCAACGGGGACCCATGAGGAATGGTCCGACCCACTGGAAAACCTTGGCCTGAAAGAGTCTGAAAAAGAGCTAAACATGGAAGAATCGTTCTTGGCCCTGTGACCCTCTGCCCTAGGTGCCTGCAGGGTGAATCTCATGGAGTCCAGGTTCTCAGAAACACAGCGGATACTGAGTTTTTTGTCCATGATCAAACATACAAAATTGTGCATTACCTGCCCTCCTTGACCATCTCTGGATGGGTCTTGCAGCTCAGTGGGTTTACCGGTCTCTCTCCTGGCTCTTCCCAGTTCTGCCTGCAGAGCGGCGTTTTGGTCTTGCACCTGTCTCAGCTCTGCCTTGATCTGATTCAGTTGTTCCTCCATAGCGGCTACTTTAGCTTCTAACTTCTCCTGACTGGTCCTGGCTCTCCTCGTTGCCTGGCATGCGGTTTGGTCCCTCTGTTCATCCGTTCCCTCCAGCCTCTCTCTTTGGTTCCCCATCACAGCTTGCAGCTTTCCTCTGGAGACCTCTCTTGCTTTTCTGGCATCAAGTGTGGAGCGATACCTAAGCTGGATGGCAACAGCAGCATATTTCATGCATAGATATCGCGTCCGAGCACAGTGAGCCCTGTAAGCACATTGTATCACTGTGGCAGCCTGGTGCTTCTGTTTCAGGGTCTGTCTGGCCTTCATCCCTCAGAATGCGGCTTGCAGAACAACCGCAGCCATCTTTTTCTCCTTCAAAGACCTCATCTCTTGCTTCATCATCTTATTAGCTCGGTAGCGTCGCTGAACAGTCCTGGCTGCCCACAGTAGCTTCAGGTAGTGTTTTCTGCTTAAGTGCTTTCTCACCTGTGCCTGAATGGTTACTGCAGGCTCATGTTCAATCCACATCTGCACCCAAACTATCAACTATCATTCTAAGGTTCCCACTAACCTGGAGCTGCTTCTTTTGCTTTCAGCCTGGCAGACGGGTTAGTGGTGGGTTTGGGGGTCAACTTCTTGATGCCGCTTTCCTTGTTGCGAAGGGCTTTCTTGGTCGACCTCCCCAGTTGCACGATGCAGGAAGTGGTCTCCACCGTCTTCCTGCTCTCTTGCGCCGTGCTTTCGCATTGCGTGACGCCAGCCATCCACGAAGCCCCGCCTTCCATGTCGCCTGCAGAAAACAACATGCGGTTCAGCGTGTTGAGATAGCGCTGCGCCCTCACAGCCATGGAGACCAGCATCCGGAGGAACAGCGCGAACCAATCCAAGCGTAGCTCGGGATCCAGGGTGGGACCGAGTGGGAGCAGCGACGTCACATTCCTCAGACGGCGCTCGAGCTCCTTGGCCGTGGCCGTCGGCGTCCGTCGCACCCATTCCTCACCCTTCAAATGCTCGCAGAGGTCCAGAGCAGCTGCCTCCATCTTCCAGGCCTTTATCAGCTGCAACGTCTGCTCGACAACATTCGCTGCCGTCCACAACGCGCGGTCCTGCTCGCCCTCATGGCTCGCGACGTCCAGGTACTGGCGGTTAATTCTGTAACGGTGGGTTATTTGGAGTAACATTACAGTAAAAACAAAAAAAAACTAGAATAATGTAGGTTGCTTATAGGCAGAGTCATAAAAATAATTATAGCAAACGGGAATTTGTTCAAAAGAGCCCACCAAAAGAGGTTGGGATTATGCAAAGAGCACAGCGGTGGCCTAGCGGTTAGGGCATTAGCCGCATGATCGGAGGATTGGGGGTTCAAACCCCTTCCCGATAGGTTGCCCTGAGGTACCCTTGAGCAAGGTACTGTCCCCATCACTGCTCCCCGGGCGCTTTCAATAGCTGCCCACTGCTGCACGGGTTTGAGTGTGCATGGGTTAAATGCAGAGGTCCAATTTCGTTGTGGTTCATGTGTGCTGTGCCATGACCTCGCAATGACAAGGGTTTTCACTTTCAAAAGAGATTGGCAGAGGCTGACAGCCTTTCACCTTATGAACACAGGATTAGGCTCAGTTCAGACACACATTCACACCAAGGGGGCACTTTAGTGTCCACCTGATGTGCATGTCTTTGGATGGTGGAAGAGATGCAGAGTACCTGGAGGAAAGCCACTCAGACACAGGGAGAACATACAAACTTCACACAGAAAGGACCTGGGGACAACATACTTAAGGGAATGCCAAGGGTGGGTAGAGCCACATCATGACAAACATGTTTAACACCTTAGACTGTTGCTACATAAGTATGTAGTCACAATTTTAAAACAGATGAAGTGAATAAGCATCCTATGACACCTACAAAAAGTTAGGATGTATGGAAATTTTAATTCCTAGGAGCAGGAAAAATGGGCAAAGGAAGGAAAAGAACAGACAAACAAACAAAAATTGAGATGGCACAAAGATTGTAGCATAGGTTAAAAGGTGTCATACTGTGGTTGAATGGACTTGATGTAATCAATGAGTTAAGATCATGGAACAAAGGTTTATTGTTGAAAACACAAAACAATCATTAACATGACATACTGTATCACAGAAAAGAGTCAAAACACAAAGTGCATGGCAGCTTGCTTAGTATGAGGGTGCATAACTGCAGACTGATCAGAAATCCATCCTGATCTCTCAACTAGCAAGAACATCTTGAATGGGCACATGGAGGAATCCCAAGCAAACACAGAGCGAACTTGGAACCGAACCCAAGACTTTTATGCTGTGAGACACACGCGCTACCTACTGTGCCACTGTACCACCCTGGCTTGCCCTTCTTTTATATACATTTTTAAACTAGTGCTGAACTTTAGACTGCATGAATTTTTTATGAAATTACAACAAGAAATGCCTCAAAATTATTTAATCTTACATTAACTGTATGATGTACAGTGCATACATACACCATTCATTATCGTTGTTTTATTCTAATGGTAAATAATTTCAGCTCTCTAAAATGTCTTGTATTAAAAACACCTTGTAAACACAATACATGGTTTTTACATTATCTAAATTTATTGAAGCAACACAGCTACTAAGGTTGCTCAAGACCTGAAGTGTATGGCTTCATGCTGGTCCCAATGCCCTGATAAATAGAGATTTTATCAGAAAAGGGGTGGTGGTGGTCTAATGGTAGAATCCCACTTCCAGCACTACCACCATTGGGTCCCTGCTCAAGACACGTCACCCTGAATTGCTCCGGGGGGACTGTCCCTGTAATCAGGACATGGAAGTTGCTCTGGATGAGAGCTTCTTCTTTTTCTTTCGGCTGCTCCCGTTGAGGGAGCCTGCATGTCCTATCTCACCATGTCCATAAATCTCCTCTTTGGTCTTCCTCTTCTCTTCTTTCCAGGCAGCTCCATCTTCAGCATCCTCCTTCCAATATAATCCTCATCTCTCCTCTGGACATGTTCAAACCAACACAACCATGCTTCTCTAACCTTGTCTCCAAGACATCTAACCTGAGCTTTCCCTCTAATGTACTCATTTCTAATCCTGTCCATCCTTGTCACAATGTCTCAGCATCTTTAACTCTGATACCTCCAGCTCTGCCTCCTGCCTTTTCATCAGTGCCACCGTCTCCAACCTATACAACATAGCTGGTCTCACTACTGTCCTGTAAACCTTCCCTTTTACTCTAGCTAGTACCCGTCTGTCATAAATCACTCCAACCACTCTTCTCCACCAAGGCACCCTGTCATATACTTTCTCCAAGTCCACAAAGGCACATTGCAACTCCTTCTGACCTTCTCTGTACTTCTCCATCAACACCCTCAGAGCAAACATTGCATTTGTAGTGCTCTTTCGCAGCATAAAACCATACTGCTGTTCACTAATCATCACCTCTTTCTTAACCTAGCTCCCGCTACTCTTTCCCATATCTTCATGCTGTGGCTCATCAACCTTATCCCTCTATAGTTACTATTATAGTTACCATATACCTTATCTTCTTTCTTCATCTCTCTGGCCATCCTTATTCTTCTTCACTTGCATCTTCTGCATACACTCCTGATTTCTGGGTTCCACCACCAGGTTTCCTTATAACAACAACAACAACAACAACAATATCAACAATGACAACAACAACAACAACAATAATAATAATACTATTTATACTGCCCTGTCATTTCAGATGCTGTTCAGAACTGCTGTTCACTAATCCTCCCCTCTTTTCTTAACCTACCTTCCACTACTCTTTCCCATAACTTCATGCTTTGGCTGTTCAACTTTATCCTTGTATAGTTACTACAGCTCTGTGCATCCTCCTCTTTTCTTCATCGCTACCCTTACTTCCATCTTGTTCTCATCACTCTCATTTTCTTAATTCATCAGCCCCTCAAATACTCCTTCCATTGGCTCATCATGCTCTGTTCACCTGTGAGTATGTTTCCATTTCTATCTTTAATCGCCCTGAACTGCTGCACATCTTTCCCAGATCTGTCTCTCTGTCTAGCCAATCTGTATTAGTCCTTTTCTCCCTCTTTGCTGTCGAACCTCCCATACAATTCACCAAACACCTTATCTTTGGCCTTCACTAGTGCTTTCTTCGCCCTGAGGTTCATCTGCTTATACACCTGTCTACTTTCTTCATATCTTCATTGCCTCCCTCTTCCTAACAACTTCCTCAACAACTCCCAGTGCCCTTGTTAACTCCTGCCTGAATTCCACCTTGCAGTCCTCCTCCTTCAGGATCCACCACTTGATTCTTGACTCTTCCCTCACTTTCCTGCTCTTCTTGACCTCCAAGGTCATCCTACAGACCAGCATCCTATGCAGTTTAGCTACACTCTCCCCTGTCACTATTTACAGTCTCCAATCTCCTTCAGACTGACCCTCCTGCAAAGGATATAATCCACCTGTGAGCATCTTCCTTCACTCTTATACATCACCCTGTGCTCCTCCGTCTTCTTAAAACAAGTATTAACTACAGCCATTTCCATCCTTTTTGCAAATTCTACAAAGATCTGACATTTCTACAACCATCTGAAGCATTCCTCTCCTTGACACCATATCACCACCTCATCACCTCTTTTCCCTTCACCAACATGATCATTAAAATCTGCACCTATCACCACTCTCTCTCCCCTGGGTACACTTTCTGTCACTTCATTTAACTCACTCCAGAATTCTTCTTTCTCTTCCATTTCACAACCAATTTGTGGAGCATAAGCAATAACATTCATTATCACACCTTCAACTTCCAGCTTCAAACTCAACACCCTCCCTGACACACTCATCAACTCCAAAACATTCTTCACATACTCATCCTTCAGGATAACACCTACCCCATCCCTCCTCCAATACACCTGGCCTCACTACTCTTCCATCTAGTCTCTGGCACACACAAAATACCTCAACCTTCCTTCTCTCCATGATATCAGTTAATTATCTACCTTTACCAGTCATGCTGCCAACATTCAAAGTTCATACCCTCACTTCAACTCTTCTTCCCTTCTTTCTCTCCTCCTCCCTCTGGACATGCCTTTTTACTTTTTTTCTTCTTCTCCTTTGGCCAAAAGTGGTAGAATTTCCACCAGCACCCTGTAGGCTAACAGCACTGGTGGCAGTTGTTGTTAACTTGAGCCTCGACCGATCTGGTATGGAAGTTTGTTTTGTTGTCTGCATATTGATTTGGCAAAGTTTTACACCGGATGCCCTTCCTGACGTAACCCTCCCCATTTAGCCGGGCTTGGGACCGGCACGAAGAAATAGACTCGCTTGTGCATCCCTAGTGGCTGGGTTCAATTCAAATCAATTCAATTCAATTCAATTTATTCTTGTATAGCGCCTTTCACAACAGAATTGCCCCAAGGCACTTTACATAGTTGGGAGACATAGGTTATAGTTGCATAAGAGTATCTGCTAAATGCCTAAATGTAAATGTAATGTCAATGTACTATGAAGATAGAAATCAAAGGTTTTATTAGTGTACATGCCCTGTAAGTTGGTTGTGAGATGCAGGAAAAAGAATTTTGGAATAATCTAGGAATGGAAATGGAAAGGAAGATCAGTCTCAAAGAGATATAAAAAATGGAAAAGCCAGATAATATTACCTTATATTACCATATAAGGTAATATGGTCCAGATAATATGGAAGCATGAAGGCATCTGGAGGGGAAAAGACAATGTAGTTTGTTTCAGTCAATCTGGTTAGATCTTGGAAACTGTGGAGAAAGTGGAGAAGTGTACTAGTACCAATTTTCAAGAATACTGGTGATCCGGAGAGCTGTAGTAACTATTGAGGAATATAATTGACCAGATACTTTGAGGGAGAAGTAAATAAAAGGAGTTTTGTTGTGCCTGTGAGCTTTTGGTCAGAGACTAATAACCAGACATTCTGGTAGACAGATTAATTAATCTTTCACTCTATTATGACATGTCGCCAAGGCCCTGAAGCAGCAAAGAATGCCCACACATTTACACTACTACCACCGTATTTGACTGTAGGCATGATGTTTTTTTTTTTTTTGTGGAAACCTGTGTAAGCTTCATGCCAGATTTAACTGGTTCCATTTCTTGCAAAATGTTGCACTTTTGACTCATCAGTTCATAGAACATTACTCGAAAGTATTGGGAGTAATCAATTTTTGGCAAATGCTACTTAAGCCTTAATGTTCAGTGCTAGACTGTCTACTTCAGATTAATCTCTGTTCCATATTTTTTCACTTTGGAGACAAAGACCATGAATCTGGAGTCTGGCATCCAAGAGTTTGAGAGATTTATTTGGAACCCTCTCCTAATAGATACAGTACTGTGCAAAGGTTTTAGGCAGGTGTGGAAAAAATGCTGTAAACAAAGAATGCTTTCAGAAAAATTAATAATGATTGTTTAGTTTTTATCAATTTACAAAATGCAAAGTGAGTGAAAAAAAAAGAAAAATTTAAATCAAATCAATATTTGGTGTTACTACCTTTTGCCGGGCTGGCGACCTGTCCAGGGTGCGTCCCCCGTCCTCGCCCTGTGTGCGCTGGGTTGGACACCAGCACTCCCCCGCGACCCCGTTTGGGACAAGCGGCAGATAATGGATGGATGGATGGACTACCTTTTGCCTTCAAATCAGCATCAATTCTTCTGGCCCCCACAGAGCCCTGATCTCAACATCATCGAGTGTGTCTGGGATTACATGAAGAGACAGAAGGATGTGAGGAAGCCTACATCCACAGAAGATCTGTGGTTAGTTCTCCAAGATGTTTGGAACATCCTAGCAGCCAAGTTCCTTCAAAAACTGTGTGCAAGTGTACCGCGAAGAATTGATGCTGTTTTGAAGGCAGAGGGTGGTCACACCAAATATTGATTTGATTTAGATTTCTCTTTTGTTCATTCACGGCATTTTGTTGATTGATGAAAATAAATGATTAACACTTCCATTTCTGAAAGCATTCTTTGTTTACAGCATTTTTTCCACACCTGCCTAAAACTTTTGCACAGTACTTTTAATAAATACTTTCCCAGGTCTTTCTTTTAATTAAGGATCGTGTGCTGTTTGTTAAGAGTAGTTGAGGAACTTCCCACTAACGAATTGTTTGCTTTTTAAAGAAGTCTTTAGCAAGTCCTGGCTATGGCTAGTCTAGCAGTTACTGTCTGGCAGTTAATTTAATTTGGTTAATTGTTTGCACAACGTAACTGTTGGAGAATCCTGTAAATCACCAGATTTCTTGATGACTGTGTGTTGTATTAACAAAGCTCATCATTTGTATTAGGTGTCATTTGTTTTTGGAGAGTAGTGTAGAATAATAATTTGTATGTTTTATGTTTAAACAAACAAAAATATAAGATATCATGAAGGGACAAATACTTTACTATATGTTATGGATGAATGGTCCTTTTCCTTTTCTATAGTTTTAAAGCCAGTTTAGCAATGAAAGGCTTTGTTCCAACATACTGTTCTTTGACAGATTAGTGTATGCTTAAGGTGAAAAATAAACACGGTTGAAAGTAATATAAGCTTAAGAATAATTTGATAGACCAGTGATTCTTTTTTCCAGACCCTCTGTGTGCTCTAAAGGGATGTGTGCCCTCACTATTGTCTGATATTTGACTCATTTTCCACTTGACTGGAAGCATTTCCCCCCATCACCTTAAAGTGCAGTCTTTCTGCCGTAATATCCCAGTCTGCTACAGCGAGGGAGAGGTCATGGCCACCCAAGCTGCAGGAATAATGGCCTTTGAGGAGTGTTAGTATGGGAAAGCTTCAGACAAGACCACAGAGAAAAGGAGGGGAAAACAGCAAAACAGGACAAATGGGTCAGTAACAACAAGCATTTGTTCTAGTATCTCCCTGCTGTTTGTCTCTCTCTGCAGTACACTAATTGCACATTCTATGCCTGGAGGTCTTAGCACATGCAAAGCAGTCATGTCAAAAAAAAAGTGTGAATGCTAGTGAGTGGCAGAGGCAGTTAGCTCTCTTTAACAGTAAGAAGTAAAAAGAGGAAAGTGTTTATCATTAAGAGAAGAGCACAGGGTTTATGGTTGCCAGACACCTTGGCTTACAACTCCTACAAATTTAAATGACCTTGATGACCAAAATTATTCTCAGACCATCAATCAAGCAGCACAAATACCTAGATTCTAAACCTGTTCATATACTGATCATAACTGATTGCTATTTTAAATAATAAATGACTTATAAAGTACTGCACAAATAAACCGAGTTATACAAATAAATAAATAGAGTTGAAGTGTATATGAAATCTGAATTTTTTGAATTGTTTTCAGCCACAAATAGCATACTAATTAACCAAGCACACCATAAATATGATTAAGGTATGGTCTGCAGTCAAAACCAGTTAAGCAAGTCTTTTTTTATTCTAACTAAGATTTAATTAATTAATTCACTCATTTCTAAAGGATTTCCCCATTTTGCCTCAGGCTGAATGTTTGACTCATGTTTCCAGTGCCTCCATATCTTTGTTTCACCATTTCTCTGCCCTAATCCTAGAGCACACTAATGTGGCTACCACTAACCCTCGGTGAACAGGGCTGAGGTCAGAAGAAATACCAAAGATTTGCCCTTGTTTCAGCTGAGGACCCTGCTGATCCTACAGCCAAACCGGTCACAGAGGGTGCCATTTCCCCTTAGAGCTGAAGATGAAAGCCCACCCCACAGACAATCCAGACCACCTGCCTGTGGCTAAAGATATCACAGATCCTATTACCATGCCTGCACCCAGTGACTTCATTGCAATTGAGCATAGAGCCATCAGGGGGCACAATGTCCTTGAGGTTGTTCTAGTTCTTCTGCTCAGTCAACCACTCAGTGTTCTGTCTTGATCACCTCTTAGTTCCTTGCTCAGTCAGCATCTCAATATAATTCTCAATCCAGTTTTTTTTTTGTTTGTTTGTTTTTCATGTTTTTGACCAATTCATAATTTTCTGCAGGTTCAAAAACCCTTCCAACTTGGAGACCAACTCTGGAGACTATGTAAAAATGCAGACACTTTTCTAACCAACAAATACTTAGATCCTATACCAACAGGAAAAAAAACAACCTCAAGTTCTGGACACTTGCAAACCTAAAGCAACATTTCAGCCACTTAAAACCAAAAGTCCATACCAGAGTTTGGATGGGTGTCACATGTGAGGTGTTTTGGGTATGCTAGAGGGCACTCTGTTCTGACTGAGCACACCTGAGCCCATGCAGGCACAAGTGTGCATCATCGGGGCTGACTATTTAAGCCCCGATGAGTCAGAACAGAACGCGGCTCATTAGGTAGGCTAAGCCTATGTGTAAAGGTGGTTTTTGGTTTTGTAACTTGGTATCTTGATTATAGACTGCAGTTCCTTGGCACTTGGGTTTGGATTAGAACTGCAGTCCTTGTTTCTTGTTTTTTGTAACTGGGAATAATAAACCCCTGTTCAGAACTCCTGGCTCTGCAATGACGTCCTTCCGGCACCCCGCCACCGTTACAGAAATGAGCCGCCAAAACCGGGATGTCAGGAGCCTCGAGAGTTGGTGTGAGGAGCACGAGCGTGCCCTGGGAGCCATGGTTGAGGACCTCCGAGCAGCGCTGCCATTGTGGCAGCTGGGGTGTTGCAAGTAGAGCGGTGGAGTACAGAGAGTCACTGCCACTGAGCTCTCGCGACGCCTGAACCTGCTGAGTCGTTCAATCCAGCTCGCTCCCTCTCTGGAGGCCAAAGAACGGCTGGAGGAGTATGGCCGAATGGAGAAAGCTGTACAAGCCGTTATGGAGGTAATGTTATTGGGGCAATCCCTCGAGGAAGAGGTTTCGTTCGTGCCCCTTTCTTCTCCGGCTCCTGCTCTCCACCAACCACAACACTGAATATCGGTGGAACCCGCCTCCTCCACCGATCACAGCGGTCCGTCCGCGGCGACAGCGCTGTGCACCAATCACAGCGATCCATCCGAGGAGACCCTGCCCTGTATGAAACACGGTCATAAGAAGGTTAAAACCCTGCGAAAACAAAGAAAAAAGGGGTGATTCCTCGAGGAAGAGGCTTCGTTCGCGCCCCTTTCTTTTCTGGCTCCTGATCTCCACCAACCACAACACTGGAGATCGGTGGAACCCGCTGCATTCACCAATCACTGCGCCCCATTCGCGAAGACAGCACCCTGCTCCAATCAAAGCGCCCCTTCCGCAAGGGAGGCGCCAAACAGAGGAGCTACAGTAAAGAATTCTCCCTGCTCAGAGGAACCATTTCAGGTTAGAGAATTAACTTCGAGAATCCAGGAATTAGAACACGAACTACAGGAATCTCAGAAGGTCTGGCTGTCTGTTCTGGGCGCAGAAAGACAGAACAAAAACATTTTAGCTGAGCAGCTCCAGGAAATGGAGGCTGAGCTCCTCACCAAGAATCAAGAAATCGGTACACAATGTCTGGATCTGGCCGCCTTGAAAACTAAGTGTAAACAATTGGAGGATGACAACGCCTCTCTTCAGGTTGTGAGACACCAGCTGCAGGTGGGCCACCAGTTTCAAGTCCGTTCCCTTTAGGAGGAAATAGCTACAATAAATGGGGAACTTCAGGAAAAGCAGGCTAGGTACCTAGAACGTGGGAACACAGCCAGTGTGAGTAACAATAACACAGTGGAAATAGACGCTTCCTGCATCCTGCAACTGGGGAAAGTGGGCATCAAGGAGTCGACCCCCAAACCCAGCACCACTGACCAGTCTGCTGCACAGAAGAAGAAACAGCTCCAGGTTAGTGGGAAGTTTAGAAAGAAAATCCGGGTACAAGAGAAAATTGAACATGAGGCTGCAGTAACCCTTCAAGCGCAGGTGAGGAAACACATGAACAGAAAGTACTACCTGAAGCTACTGTGGGCAGTCAAGACTGTTCAGCGATATTACAGAGCTAATAAGATGATGAAGCAAGAAATGAAGTCTTCGAAAGAGAAAAAAATGGCTGCTGTTGTTCTGCAAGCTGCATTCCGAGGGATGAAGGCCAGACAGACTCTGAGACAGAAGCACCAGGCTGCCACTGTGATACAATGTGCTTACAGAGCTCATTGTGCTCGGACACGATATTCATGCATCAAACGTACGGTTGTTGCAATCCAGCTGAGGTATCGTTCCACACTTGCCAGAAAACAGAGAGAGGAATTTTTGAAGTTGCGCTCTGCTGCAATGTTCCTGCAAGCCTGCTTCAGAGGTCAGAGGGTCAGAAAGGAGGTGATCCTGCACCATCAGGCAGCTTCCCTGATTCAGGCTGCGTTCAGAAGACACAGGGAAGTAGTAAAGTACCAGGCCATAAGGGTGTCAGCCATCAGCATTCAAAGACATTATAGGTCCTACATTAAGGGAATATTTGAACATGAGAGATTCCAGGTGTTGAGAAAGTCTGTGATACGCATCCAGGCAGCTTTTAGAGGTTATTCGGTTCGAAAAAATGTTGACGCTATGAACAAAGCTGCTGTCATTATTCAGGCTGCAGTGAGAGTGCGCCAGCAGGGATCTGTCTTCAAGAGACCGCGCTGGGCAACAGGTGGTCGTCAGAGGAGGTTCGGAAGGTGGAGACCGGGACTTCAACAAGGACAGAGGTATCAGATGTTTAAACATGCTGCAATGTGCTTGCAAGAGTCATTCAGAGGAAAGCAGGTGAGGGATCTGGCCGTGCGGCGCAGAGCGGCAAGGACAATCCAGTCCCACCTCGGAGGTGAGCAGATCAGCTGCGGAAATGTTTGGATCGCAGAACAGGGGGAGTTGCTGACAGGACTCTACCAGCAGCTGACTGAAAAAGCCTCTATGCCACAGGTGAATGCCTCGGTCTTGAACGAAGGGGAAACCGAAAGAGAAGAGGCTTTAGCTCAAGACAAAGGTGAGCGTCATGGAAGGAGCAGCAAATTCAGAGAAGCCAGAGAGGTCTCCAGATTAGAGGTACGAGCTAGGATGGTTTTCCAAAGAGAGGGGCTGGGGAAAACATATGAACAGAGAAACCATACCGTATGCAAGACAACGAGGAGAGTTGAGACTCCAACCGTTCAGGAGAAACTGGAGGCTAAAATAGCTACTATGGAAGAGCAGTTGAATCAGACCAGGGCAGAGCTGAGACGGGTGCAGGACCACAACGTCGCTCTGCAGGCTGAACTAAGAGAAGTCCGTTGTGAGGCCGGTAAGCTCACCGAGCTAGGGAAGCAGGTCAGAGGTATGGAAGTAAATTTGGCAATCATCGAATCTCGACTCACTTCACCGACAACAGTGCACGCTGGAACCCAGAGGGTGAATGCCAAAACGGAGCAGCTGAAGAACAGTCCAATGGAGAAACAGGTAAAGATTCCAGAGATGGAGCAGCTGCATTCGGACCCCCTACCGTCAGCTCAACCTCACAATTCAGCAGACCCAGAACAAGGTGGCTCGTGGAGGAGTCCATGTGGAACTTCGTGTAGTAGGACCAGGAGCTGGGAAACTGCGTCACTGGGCCCCAAGTGGCCAAGAAACATGACCAAGAAAAAGAAAAAGGCAAAAGACATCAGCAATCATCAGTTAAAGAAAGCGAACGAGGACTTCGGCACTGTAGATTCGGGGAGGAGAGATGTGAGGAACAAGGCTGACAGGGGTTGGAAGCAGAGTTTGGACTCTTTGAAAAAGACTTCCTCTTTGAACCCCGTAATGTCTATGTTTAGCTCTCTTTCAGGTTCAGTCAAGTCCAGGCGTTCCCCAGAATCAGGTGATGCCTCCAGGGACTTCAGGGTCGGGTTCAGGCACCAGTCGAAAGGGTGGACTGAACTGCTGGGATTCCCCTCACCTCCACCAGCTGCCTGACATGGCCGGTCGGAGGTCCTTTTTGTGTTTTTTGTGGACCTGACCGTATGTCCCAACAAGGGACTTTGTTTTTGTTAAGTTTTGTTGTTCTTGGCCTCCCCCCAGAGGTTCGGCTATGTTTTGGCACTTCGTGGGCCGCGCCTTTTGGGGGGGGGGTTCTGTCACATGTGAGGTGTTTTGGGTACGCTAGAGGGCGCTCTGTTCTGACTGAGCACACCTGAGCCCATGCAGGCACAGGTGTGCATCATCGGGGCTGACTATTTAAGCCCCAATGAGTCAGAACAGAGCACGGTCATTAGGTAGGCTAAGCCTATGTGTAAGGGTGGTTTTTGGTTTTGTAACTTGGTATCTTGATTATAGACTGCAGTTCCTTGGCACTTGGGTTTGGATTAGAACTGCAGTCCTTGTTTCTTTTTTTTTGTAACTGGGAATAATAAACCCCTGTTCAGAACTCCTGGCTCTGCAATGACGTCCTTCCGGCACCCCGCCACCGTTACAATGGGTCAGTATCCACTTCAGACATGAACATAACTGTCTACTTAGAAAACAATACTTGTCGAGATACTACATTAGATTATCAAAATCAAACCATGCCAGCTGGCTGTCATAAACACAAATGATTAAAATGCTTAATGTTTACTTGTGTTTAATGCAAATTTAGATGAAAAAGCAAAAACATGTGCACTACTGGTTTCCATTCTTATATTCTATCTTCAGGTACAAAGGAACATCTAATAGCTGAAATCCTCCATCTTCTCTTCAGGGCTTTGTTCCTCTACTGGGAATCTGTTGAAGTACAGCCATCTTTGGTTAATTAATACAACTAGACAATGAATATCTGTTTTTTGCCAAACAATTCTGGTGAAAATAAGTGGTTTATTGAGGTTTTCACTTCAAACAAAAACTATTATTTCTGTGAGCTAGTCCAAGTCTTAAAAACTGATCTTTGGATTCTGTGTCTAGTCCCACTCTTTGAAAGTTTGATGTCAGAGTTCTGTCCCAGTCATTCTAACAACTGTGAGTGTTTATGTTCTTGCCATTGTCTTTCTTATTATTTATTTTCGATGGCTTTGTCCCCATTTCTCTCTCAGTTTTTCGTTAAAACATTAAAAGCTTATTCAATCTCCAGTAATGTGTACATAAACCAGAAGCCTGACAAATCAATGCAGTTACAAATTATACTTTATCTAAATTTTAAGTCAGTAAAGCATTAAAGTCTTAAATTGTTTTCAGTAGTCCAATGAGTCTTACATTTCTTCTACAGCCACATATACCCACATGGGTCTCATGTTTATTTAAAACTGTTGTTTTTTGAGTGTTTCATGGATATTTTGCTTGGAGAACACTGAATAAATGTGCAGTGCTGAAAAAAAAATCAAATTTATGAAGAACCTGTAAATGATAATGTATATATAGTGTATGATGAAATGGTTACAAGTAGGTGATAAAAATTATAAAATGAAATCACACATATTTACCTTAAGTACACATGCAGACAGGCAATTAAAGAACCTTTAATTGAAAGGCAGACTTTGTATGTATGTCTTTTGTTTTCTGTTCCAAGTGTCTGCTAGCTCACTTAAGGTACCCTTAATATGAAATAAACACAGCTGTGTGTTGTTGCTTCTTTGAGAGTAAGAGCCTATTGTAGTGAATTGAATGATTCTGTGAATTTATGTCATTGATAATGTTATTTGTGTAAAAAGTTTTGAATATATATGAAAAAATTACTAACAATTACTAATTAGGACCTGTAAGTCGCTCTGGATAAGAGCGTCTGCTAAATGCCGTAAATGTAAATGTAAATGTAAATTACTAACATCCATCATGGTCAACACCTCCCACCCCCTACATGAGACTGTACGAGCACTGAGCAGCTCGTTCAGCAGCAGACTCTTACACCCGCAGTGTAAGAAAGAACGCTACCGCAGGTAATTCCTACCTGCATGTCAGGACTTGGGGGTTTTTGTTGTTGTTTCGTTTTACTCACAGTAGAGGGCACTCTGTTCTGATGGAGCACACCTGAGCTCATGAAGGCACAGGTGTGCTACATTGAGGCTGACTACTTAAGCCTCAATGAGTCAGAACAGAAGGCGGCTCATTCGCTACACTCTTGTTGGCGTTACGGGTGGTTTTGCGCTTTAAGTATTCCAGTTACGTGTCTGGATTTTGGGTTTTGTTCATGTTCTGGGTCCAGTTTTGTGTCTGGACTTCTGTTTATGTTTAATAAAAGCACCTTGAGCATCTCTGGCTCCGCAGTGACGTCCCTCCTGCTCCCCGCCACCGTGACACTGCAGCAATAAGACTCCACAACTCATCATCATAACGTTACATTTCATTACATTGCTTGTTTTATTATTATAAATTACTATATATTATATCAAATATTATTATTAATGTATATTAATGTATATTATTATTGTATTGTTTATTATTATTATTATTATTATTATTACACTTATATCTTGCTACTTGTTTATTTATATATATTTCTAACTTATTCAAAACTTATTTATTATCGTGTATTATTACTGTGTACTGTATATATGGTCACCTAATTCTCCGTGTAGATATGTATATATATTTATATAGATAGATAGATTATTTATTATTTATTTTTTATTTTTTATAGCTCCTGTACTTCTCCTGTACTTGTTCCTCTTTCCTTATGTCTCTATTTTTTAATATATCTTTTTTTCCTATTCCTTTTCTGTACATCTGTCACTTTTATAAGAGCCCTGTAACACCCAAATTTCCCATTCGTGGGATAATAAAAGATTTCTCTACTCTACTCTACAACTCACACTAACAATATGAAATGTTATAAACCTGGAATGATTTAGCTAGTACTATAATATTTTTTCCAAAACAGTACATTTTTTAAAAAGTCAAATGTTCAAAAATGCACTTGAAATTCTTGTTTAGATGAGATTTTGGTATATGGTTATTTTATTAAAGGTCAGAGTGCAGGGAGTCAGTGCTTAAAACTTCAATTCCTCTGCACTTCATCATTTGCTGTTAGTTAGTAACCAAAGTATAGTCAGTCAGTCAGTCATTTTCTGACGCTCGTCCCAAGTGGGGTTGCAGGGGAGTGCTGGAGTCCATCCCAGCTCACACAGGGCGAAGGACGGGGGACACATCACAGGTCGCCAGCCCATCGCAGGGAGGAGCGTGACGGGGACGGCACCTTGCTCAAGGGTATCTCAGGGCAACCTATTGGGAAGGGGTTCGAACCCCCGATCCTCCGAACATGCGGCTAACGCCCTAACCACTAGGCCTAGCCAAAGTATATTTCATCAACATTTGGTAAAACTGACCTACTATTATGAACATTGATGCAAAATGAACGAAGCAATCCCTAATACATTCCTAATAATTTCTTTCTTTTGTGTGTGTCAAACACTCAATTGTTTCAGAATGTCAGACCACAAATACAATACAATAAAGATAACCATAGGAAATACAATATACAGACATCAAATAATCATTTCATGTATTAAAGGAACAACATTTTCTCCAACTGGCTCTGTGTGAATAAGTAATTTTCCCCTCAGTTAATAAATTAGGGAATTTAAAAAATGTGATAACAGAGATTAATTATAATAGATACAGCCAGAATTCCAGAAACAAGGAGATGCATGATAGATGCAACAGGCAACAAAACACAAAAAGACACAAGGTGTCTGGATAAAGGGATTCAAGCACTCAGCATGATCACCTCTAATCATCTGCACCTGTTCCTTCACTGCTTACACATTAAGTTAGATTTGTATTGTTTTAATGAGATGTAGGTCACTGTGTGGAAGGCTTGCTTATTTTGAAACATGGACAGTTGCTTGGTGAAAGCACTGCAAAATAAAAGGAAAATAAACATTCATTCTATAATAATAAAAAAAAAACAGGCATATATCATTCCTAAGTAAGTTAAATTACGGTCCCCACAGGGAGACTTCAATCAAGTTTTAGAGGCATTTCAAGGACCACTGATAAATGTGAACAAGTAAACAAGTAAATACTTGGATTTACTTGGATTACAGAATTACCTATATTACAGTACTATTACATATTATTACATTAAACTGTGCTTTTACAGTTTTAACATTTTCTTAAATGTTATTGTGTTGACGTAGTTAATGTATGCAGAAATAGTGTCCACATTAGGCTTTATGCAGCATGTTCTTCAGTTTATAAAATCCATTACACATGCTGAATCTGTTAAATTAAAGCTAGGACAGATTTGTGGCATTTTGTACTACAAACAGTACACCTTGTGTAAATGTGTGTTATTTATCACAGCCTACATGCTTAGAGCCATCTGGGTCTGGTGGGAATAGAGCTGGTGCAAGAGAGAGATTTAGACTGGCTTTTCACATATAGCTCATTACATTCACAGCATTTGGAAAACACAGCTGTGTTTCTGCAAACACACCTGTGCCATTGCCCTTTTAGATGCTTTCACAGCAGTACCCAACCGTGCACTCATTGCCACCTTTTACACTTTTACTGATGCTTTCTACATAGAAAATTTCAGTCCCTGTTATGTCTATATGATATTAAGAACTAATATAAAGGCTCTACTTTTCCTGCAACTGCTATTCCATTAAGAATCAGAAATAACAAACCATGCAAAAATATAAAAATTTGACTTTAAGGTCATACATGATGAACTAAACCTAATGCATAATGTATCAATAAAGGCAATAGGTTACTTAACATTTAGACTTCACTAGAAGAATCTTTTTCTTCTTCCTTCAGTTGCTCCAATTTAGGGGTTGCCACAATGGATCAATCGTCTCCATTTCCTCCTGTCCTCTGAAAGTGAAAGTGACTACCTTTGTCATTGTGAAACACAGCACAGCACAACACAACAAAATTCAACCTCTGTGTTTCACCCATACACACACGCAGCAGGGGGCAGCTATTGAAAGCTGCCGGGAGCAGTGACGGGGACGGTACCTTGCTCAAGGGTGCCTCAGGGCAACCTACTGGTGAGGGAATCAAACCTGCAATCTTCCAATCCAGGGCCAACTCCCTAACCACTAGGCCACCGCTGCCTAAAAAATAAGGACTGCTTCATGATTTTGCGTGTCATCATCCTCCTTCAGACCACACCAAATGGAGATATTAGCTACTTTAATTCTGCAACCTCCAGATCTGCCTGTCGTTTCATTAGTGCCACTGTCTCCAATCTGTATATCATAGCTGGTCTCACTTTCGCCTGTAAACCTTACCTTTAACTCTTGCTTGTACCCATCTGTCACAGATCACCTCCTGCCATTTGTCTCCACCAATTCCAACCTGCATGAACTCTCTTCTTCACCTCTCATTCACACTACTCCTGTTTAATTTTGTCTGTCAACCTGTCCATTTACATTTGCAAATAAGAATGGGCTCAGCGCTGATCCTTGATGTAATCCCACTTCTTCAAATACACCTGTCAGTACTGCAATACCACTGTCAATCTGCCAGACTTCCTCATACAAAACCACAACTCCTGTCATATACTTTCTCCAAGTCCACAAAGGCACAATGTAACTTCTTCTGACCTTCTCTGTACTTCTCCATCAACACCCTCAGAGCAAACATTGCATCTGTAGTGCTCTATCATGGCATGAAACCATACTGCTGTTCACTAATCATCACCGCTTTTCTTAACCTAGCTTCCGCTACTCTTGCCCATAACTTCATGCTGTGGCTCATCAACCTTATCCCTCTATAGTTACTATTATTGTTACCATATACCTTATCTTCTTTCTTCATCTCTCTGGCCATCCTTATTCTTCTTCACTTGCATCTTCTGTATACACTCCTGAATTTCTGGGTTCCACCACCAGGTTTCCTTATAACAATAACAACAATAACAATAACAACTACAACAACAACAACAACAACAACAACAATAATAATAATATTTATACTGCCCTGTCATTTCAGATAAAAATCATAATCAAGTGCTTTACATTGTTGAGTTAAAATTAATGCATGTTTTAAATTGAGAAACCCAAAATGCATCTTGCTTAATTATTGAATCAAATGATAGATGTGTTTATCTTACCACCTTCATGGCTATGCAGTCTAACATCATGGATAAAATTTGCCTTTTTGACAATGTGAATACATAGAAACTCCTAAACAAAGAGAAGAGTAATCAATATACCTGTTCACCTTTTCTCATTGGCATCATATCTCATCTTTCATTACTCACTTGTATTCTTGCTGGTGTGTGTAAATACTTTAAATAACTCACCAACAGGCAGCAAACCATCACACATCCAACTTCCCTTGTTTTTGTAGTCCTATATGACCTTTGTTATTACTGTATGTCATAAATTATGTGGACAAGAGGATAAGATACACATGACCTTGCCCTCCTATCATCAAAGGAACATTTCAGGAGAAAAATGCTATTTTATAGGCATGTATCTTAAACCAAGGTTAATTAATTATATAACCGGCAAAAGCCACAACTTTTAATTGTAGAGCATCCCCAGGCTCCAAGACTGCAGTTAAAAAAAGTGAACCTGTTAAGTCCTTTCCCACTTATTCTTTTCTTTCACAGCTGTTCTACTGTTTTGGTAGGATTATTTTTATAAAGTGGGAAGTGTTGTTCTGATATTTTTCCCAATCAAATGATAAGACCTGTTGTGGAGCAGGGAGCAAACAAATAGCTCCATCCAATAGAGCCATCACACAATCTTTTTGCAAGAGAATTAAATTTTCAATTCACCATTGCCCTGTGCGTGGTGAGAGCTGGATGTGTACTGCTTGAAATTGAGCTCTCTCAGGAATTCTACGCATTCCACAAACTGGAATTCATGACTGCTTACTTCCACATCTGGAGTTTCTGAATCTTAATTTTCTGTGTTCTTTTATGTTTATGGCAGACCAGACATGTGATGTCACATATTTTTTTATTTCTATGGAGATTCCACCTTACAAACATTCTGTCTCCCTTCATTTAACTAGGCCCTGGATCCCTTGATAGTAAGCAATAATTTTTCTGAAGGATCTCACATCTCATTGACCATTATATGAGAACCCTGTTTCATCTGAGAACAAGGTAATTACAAATAACTCATAACTACTAATAATACTGAAGCATAACTGTAACGGTGACAGGGAGTGTGAAGGACGCCAACGCAGAGCCAGTAGTCCAAAACAAAACTTTATTAAACTCAAAACAAAACATAACCAAAAGTGCCACCATTAACCATAAGGCATAGCCTTGTTAATGAACCGCGCTCTGTTCTGACTCACTGGGGCTTAAATAGCAGCTCCAATGAAGCACACCTGTGTCTGAACAAGCCCAGGTGTGCTCAGTCAGAACAGAGCGCCATCTGTAGTGCCCGGCCGGAACCACTGGCACGACAGACTGTGACAGTAGCCCCCCCAAAAAAACGCAACTCCTGAGGTGTCAAAACACAACCTCGCACCGAACCTCAGGGGGGAGGCCAAACAAAAACCCAGTTCAACTTAAACAGTCCCCTTTATGGGGTGCCTGGGCAGGCCCACAAAACCCAAATTACAACAAAAAGGGGCCTCTGGCCAGCAATGTTCAGGGGTCCTGGCGGTGGTGAGGGGTATCCCAGAAATTCAGTCCATTTCTTTGTGGGCGGCCCGGACTCGACCCTGGAGTCCCTGGCGGAATCATCCCACTCACTGGAATGCCTCGCCCTGACAGAACCTGTAAGAGAGCTGAACACAGAGACTTTTATAAGGTTCAAAGGGCAAGGGTCTTTTACATAGTTCAAGTTCAAGTTCAAGTAGGATTTTATTGTCATTTCAGCCATATACACAGTACACAGTGAAACGAAATAACGTTCCTCCAGGACCCTGGTGCTACACACAAGACAAGACACAACACAAGACACAAGACAAACACAAGACAACATAAGACACAACACGGGGCAACAAGTGCGGACAAGACAGACAAGACAGACAACAACAGACGGCACGACAGACAGTACATTCATCCGTGGAAGGCTGCAGTGTTGTGGAACAAAGCAGCCCAGGCACATTATGGTGTAGCAGTGTGGTGGAGCGGTGTTACTGTATTTAAAGTGCAGAGTGCAACACGAGATAAATAAATAAATACAGAATGAAAAGTGGAGGAAGTGGTGGGTGAAGTGGTGTGTTTAAGAGTTCAAGCTATTGGTGGGTTTTAAGAGTCCATGATATTGGTGGTTCCAGAGTTCAACAGTCTGATGGCCAGGGGGAAGAAACTATTTCCCATCCTGGAAGTGGAGGCCCGTATGCTGCGGAACCTTTTCCCGGATGGCAGGAGGGAGAAGAGAGTGTGGGAAGGGTGGGAGGGATCATCCACAATGCTGGTTGCTTTGCGGATGCAGCGAGCGGTGAAAATGTCCTGTACAGAGGGCAGAGAGACCCCGATGATCTTCTCAGCTGTTCTCACTACCCGTTGTAGGGACTTGCGGTCTAAGACGTTGCAATTCCCGTACCAGGCAGTAATGCAGCCGCTCAGGATGCTCTCGATGGTTCCTCTGTAGAAGATGGTGAGGATGGAAGGTGGGAGATGGGCTTTTCTCAGTCTGCGCAGGAAGTAGAGGCGCTGCTGGGCTTTCTTTGTGATGGAGCTGGTGTTGAGGGACCACGTGAGGTTGTCGGTGATGTGAACACCAAGAAACTTGGTGCTCTGGACCAACTCCACAGGTGAGGTGTTGATGATAAGTGGAGTGTGGTCCCAACGTGATCTCCTGAAGTCAACAACCATCTCTTTAGTCTTGTCGACGTTCAGAGACAGGTTGTTGGTTCTGCACCAGTCCGTCAGCTCTTGTATCTCCTCTCTGTAAGCTGCCTCGTCTCCACCGCTGATCAGACCCACCACGGTTGTATCATCAGCAAATTTGATGATGTGGTTCGAGCTGTGCTTGGCTGCACAGTCGTGGGTCATCAGTGTGAACAGCAGTGGGCTGAGCACACAGCCCTGGGGGGCTCCTGTGCTCAGTGTGATGGTGTTGGAGGTGCTGCTACTGATCCTGACTGACTGGGGTCTCCCAGTCAGGAAGTCCAGGATCCAGTTACAGAGGGAGGTGTTCAGGCCCAGCAGCCTCAGCTTCTCACTCAGGTGCTGAGGGATGATGGTGTTGAATGCTGAACTGTAGTCAATGAACAGCATTCTGACGTAACTGTCCTTTCTGTCAAGGTGAGAAAGGGCCAGATGGAGGGTGGTGGAGATTGCATCGTCCGTTGAACGGTTGGGACGATACGCAAACTGCAGGGGGTCTAGTGAGGAGGGGATCTGGGACTTGATGTGCCTCCTGACCAGCTTCTCGAAGCACTTCATGATGATGGGTGTGAGTGCGACGGGACGATAGTCGTTGAGGCAGGAGATGGATGGTTTCTTAGGCACTGGAATGATGCTGGTGGTCTTGAAGCACCTTGGAACAACAGTGGTGCTCAGAGAGGTGTTGAAGATGTCAGTGAGAACAACTGCCAGCTGTTCTGCACATCCTCTGAGCACACGACCTTGAATATTGTCTGGACCGGCAGCTTTCCGTGGGTTGACTCTGAGAAGAGATCTTCTCACCTCGGCTGTGGTCAGACGGAGAATCTGGTCGTTCGGAGGAGGGGTGGTCTTCCTCATTCTCGTGTCGTTCGCTGCATCAAACCGTGCATAGAAGTGGTTCAGCGCATCTGGGAGGGAGGGGTCACCGTCACAGGCAGGTGGAGATGTCCTGTAGTTGGTGAGGGCCTGGATGCCCTGCCACATGCGCCGTGTGTCACCAGTGCTCTTGAAGTGGCCATGGATTCTCTCTGCGTGAGCTCGTTTCGCCGCTCTGATGGCCCGAGACAGGTTTGCCCTCGCTTTTCTTAGGGCGGCCTCGTCCCCTGACTTGAAGGCCTTGTCCCGGGTTCTCAGGAGTCTGCGCAGCTCCGCGGTCATCCATGGCTTTTGGTTGGGTCGTGTTATGATGAACTTGGAGACAGTAACATCCTCAATGCACTTGCTGATGTAGCCAGTCACTGAAGCTGTGTACTCCTCCAGGTCGATGGAGTCACCGTAGGTTGCAGCCTCCCTAAACATGTCCCAGTCGGTGCGTTCGAAGCAGTCCTGAAGAGCAGAGATGGCTCCTGTGGGCCAGGTCTTTACTTGCTTCAGGGTGGGTCTCACGCGCCTGACGATGGGTCTGTACGCTGGGATCAGCAGCACAGAGATGTGGTCTGAGTGTCCGAGGTGGGGGCGGGGCTCCGCTCTGTACGCGCCGGCCAGGTTTGTGTAAACACAGTCCAGCGTGTTTTCCCCCCTCGTCGCAAAGTTCACATGTTGATGGAATTTAGGGAGAACTGACCTGAGATTTGCATGGTTGAAATCTCCGGCAACAATAAATAATCCGTCTGGGTGATAGTTTTGGAGTCCGCTGATAATTCCATAAAGTTCAGCCAGCGCGCTGTTAGCATTAGCGCTGTTAGCACTAGCGCTGGGTGAAAAAAGTGAAGTGAAAGTGACAACCCTTGTCATTGCGAGGTCACGGCACAGCACACATGAACCACAACGAAATTGGACCTCTGCATTTAACCCATACACACACGTGCAGCAGTGGGCAGCTATTGAAAGCGCCCGGGGAGCAGTGATGGGGACAGTACCTTGCTCAAGGGTACCTCAGGGCAACCCACATGGGTGGGAATCGAACCCACAATCTTCCGATGCGGGGCCAACTCCCTAACCACTAGGCCACCGCTGCCCGACCTCTGCATTTTACCCATGCACACTCAAACCCGTGCAGCAGTGGGCAGCTATTGAAAGCGCCCGGGGAGCAGTGATGGGGACGGTACCTTGCTCAAGGGTACCTCAGGGCAACCTATTGGGAAGGGGTTTGAACCCCCGATCCTCCGATCATGCGGCTAACGCCCTAACCGCTAGGCCACCACTGCCCCATATGGGTGGGATGTAGACCGCCGAAATAAACACTGTAGAGAACTCCCTGGGCAAATAAAACGGTCTGCACCTGACTGTTATCACCTCCAGCAGTGTTGAGCAGTGTACTGAGACCAGCACAGCGTTTGTACACCATTGTGTGTTTACGTAAACACACAGCCCCCCTCCGCGGGTCTTTCCGGACAGAGCGGAGTTTCTGTCCGCACGAAACGCGGAGAGTCCGGCGAGCTGGATGGCGGTGTCCGGAACGCTGTCGCTGAGCCATGTCTCCGTAAAAACAAAAACACAGCAGTCTCTATACTCACGCTGGGTGTTCAGCTGGAGTCGTATACAGTCCAGTTTATTATCCAGGGAGCGGACATTGGCGAGGAGGACGGACGGGATAGCCGGTCGGCTAGCGTTAGCCTTGAGCTGAGCCCGGACCCCAGCACGCTTGCCGCGTTTCTGTTTCCTCTCACACCGCTTCCGATGTCCTCTCAGTCGGCCAGGTTCAGCAGGCGATCTCGTGGACTGAAGGCCTGGTCTTCTCAGCACCCCGAGCTCCCGTAGCGTTGTTCGGAGAGTCGCTGGAAGACTGAATCCTGACTGATTCCTGAGCTCCAGCAGTGTTTGGCGGTTAAATTTAAGAGCATTCACAGATGTGACGCTCATGTGCAAGTCTTATGGTGAAAAGTAGTCGGATGAAAGACTTTTTACAGACTTTAGCACCAAAGTTTGGACCCCGGAGCGGCCGCTGCGTGTTACCGCGCCGCCATCTTGGGAAACCATCTAGTCCAAATTCCAAATATAGTAAATATAGTAAAATAGTCCAAATTCTGCATCAAACCCCTGCCATCCTTGTTCTCCATGTCAGCTGAATTGTGCGGGTGAACTGAAGGTAGGGTGTCCCTGAGACTGGTGCTCAGAGCACAATCAGAGTCATCATGCAGCTGCTCAACCTCTGGAATCTTTACCTGCTTCTCCATTAGATTGTTCCTCAGCTGCTCCGCTCTGGCGTTAACCTCCAGGGTCCCAGCATACACTGGTGTCTGTGGAGTGAGTCGAAATTCGAAAAACAACCAGCTTTGCTTCCATACCTTTGACCTGCTTCTCCAGCTTGGGGAGCCTACTGGTCTCCCTTTGGGCTTTCCTCAGTTCAGCCTGCAGAGCGACATTGTGGTCTTGCACCCATTTCAGCTCTGCCCTGGTCTGATTCAGCTGTTCCTCCATAGTGGCTACTTTAGCTTCTGACTTCTCCTGACTGGTCCTGACTCTCCTCGTTACCTGGTATGCAGTTTGGTCCCTCTGTTTATCCGTTCCCTCCAGCCTCTCTCTTTGGGCACCCATCACAGCATGTAGCTTTGTTCTGGAGACCTCTCTCTCTTTTCAGAATTTACTGCTCTTGCCGTTGAGTTCATGTTTGTCTTTTGAGCCAGCACTTTTCTTTCGGTTTCCATCTCCCTCCTACAAATGGACAAGAGTCCTTTGGTCCTCTCAAGCTGAGGTGATTGGTGATTATTTCCTTGTGTTTCACCCTTACGTTTGCGACAGATGCATTCACCTGTAGTATAGAGGCTTCTCTCTCCATCCGCTGCTGGTGGAACTTTGTCAGCAACTCCTCCTGTTGAGTGATCTGAATGTTCACGCAGCTGGTTGGTTCATCTCTGAGGTGAGATTGGTTTGTCCTTGCAGCTCTGATCCATTTGGCCTGATCCCTTGCCTGCTTTCCTCTGAATGACTCTTGCAAGCACATTGCAGCATGTTTGCACAGCTGATACCTCTGCTTTTGAAGATATCCAAGCTTCCACCTTCTGAACCTCCTCTGAAGATTTGCTGCCCAGCACTGCTTCTTGAAAACAGATCCTTGCTGGTGCATTCTTACTGCAGCCTGTATAATGGTAGCAGCTTTGTGCATTGCAGCAACATTCTTTCGAACGGAATAACCTCTAAAAGCTGCCTGGATGCGCATCGCAGACCTTTTCAACACCTGGAATCTCTCACGGTCACATTTACCCTTAATATAGGACCTATAATGTCTTTGAATGATGATGGCGGATACCCTTATGGCCTGGTACTTTACTACCTCCCTGTGTCTTCTGAACGCAGCCTGTTCACAATATAATGCATATATCCTAGAAAGTAATAATAATATTGCATAAATAAAACAAAGATTGCACCATCTTTGAATTATATGTTATATCTGCTTTATGCACAGGCCTGAAATTGAGCTAAAAGACATCACTTTAAGGTATTAGAGAAAGCATACATTACAGGCTGATGCTACTAATGCATTTCTTGAAAAAATAAGTATAATATAGGGTGGCGGTGGTCTAGTGGTAGGGTACTTGCCTATGGATCAAGAGGTTCCAGGTTCTAATCCCACCTCCAGCACTACCACCACTGGGTCCCTGAGCAAACCCTTAACCCTGAATTGCTCCAGGGGGACTGTCCCTGTAACTAGGACATGGAAGTCGCTCTGGATAAGAGCGTCTGCTAAATGCTGTAAATGTAAAATAAGTGTTTGAAATTCACCACTTTCTACAGATTCAAGACAAGAAGCAAATTCCAAATCAATGAAAAGCTGATATATATTTAAAACTGGCCTTAATTACATTCACCATAAAAGGGACTACATATTAAGTAAAAGTAAACATAACAAAGTAAAACTCTGTTTCTGAGTGAAGATTGGCTTTCATTATAGAAGCAAACAAAATAAAAACCGTTTCCCAGATGGGCTTTTGTTCAGAAAGCTAAGGAACAAGAATAGCAGAACAAATTTATTTCTTAAGCTGAACTTTTATAAATAGCTTCCACTTAACTGTAAGATTCTATTTGACTTGATGGAAAAAGCACTGTGTGATACAGTTTGTGATTTACAATTAAACATCAACTACTATGTGCAGTTTTAAGACTAGCAGCAGAGTGTGAATTTTGTGCTGGGTATGCTGTGTTCCTGCTTGTGGTTTCAACCCTGCCTTGCTTTGCAATTAAGGAGATTGCATTCAATTCTCTTAAACACTGGAGAGAAGTCTTCTGTGAAGCCTCAAGAGCATTTTTCTCAGAACAATAGCTTTTTTGCTCATACCTCCCCTCCAAAATGGAAGGGTTCAGTTCTAATGCCTATGATGCCTGGACATTAACATTAACATCCTGACACTGAGTCTTAAAATCAGTGTTGTTAAATAACAGTTGACAGTCAACATAAACTGCAAATAACTTTGCTGTTGATTTTACAGGAGCAGTTTACAGGATAATTACACACAGTTAATATAGTTTCCTCTTACCACAATTGTACATGATCCGCCATGACAAGTTTGATTTCAAATGTTTTTAAATTATTTTTGCTTTATCAGTAATGTAGCTTAAAATTACTTGAAGCTTTTTTGCAGTTGACATTTTGAAAATTGCATGCCTAAAGCATTCCATCCACCACCATTGTAAAGTGCCTTGGGGCAACTGTGTTGTAAAAGGCGCTATATAAGAATAAATTGAATTGAATTGAATTGAATTATAAACATGCCTGAAACTGAATTATAATTTAACAATTGTCACACTAGATGGCGCTCTGCTCAGTTCTTGGGAGAGCACACCTTGTAACGGTGGCAAAAACAAGATCCAAGGACTGCAGTTCTGACCAAGAAAAGACACAAGGAACTGCAGTCTGACTTATAACAAGTTACCAAGGAGGCTTCGTCCTTGTGAATGAACCATGCTCTGTTCTGACATCAGTCAGGGTGTCTCCATGAACTGAGGTGTGCTCAGTCAGAACAGAGCGCCCTCTACTATGCCCAAAATAAACCTCACCCGTGACACACCTGTTTGGTGTTGGGCTGACAGGTGTGCTTCATTTGGGGTGGGCTTTAAAAGCTCTGTAACTGTGCTGTGCACAGTTATGTTATCAAAGCTTTTACGTTCTGTAACAACCTCTCAGCTCAGCACTGATGTCCAGAACACGACACTGTTACCACCGTTACAGAAAGACCGACCACCAATGGACATCGCAAGCCGAGAGGAGGAGCCCAACCGAACCTCTCCAGTGCAGAAAGCCGGGCTCATGAAAGGAAGCATGGTGCGAGATAAGTTTCCACACCGTTGCACACGCTCATCTCCTGGGAAGGACCAAGGTGTTGTCAGGTCTGGCTACATGCGCTCGGAGGGGGCGAAACTGCACAGTAGACTTCGGCGTGAGTTCGAGAGGCAGAACTATGATGTCGACTGGTTTCGCAGCAGACAAGGAAGGGTCATTCAGGACATCTGCCGTGTGCACCATGACAAGGAGGCTGCGGAGTTTATTCTCGGGGAAGACGGGGGTTTGGCGCCGGGGAACATAGCCGACTGGGAAGGTGGGGTTTTAGCATGAGCAATTATGCCTTGTTGGGAAAGCCACAGGTGAACGCTCTCCAGTCCACTCCGCCCTTGTGGACATCTGTCAGAGAAGACGAGGAACCTGTGGGTCAAGGTCCATGCTCGGTGAGGAGCAAAAGAAGAATGACTATGCCCAAGCTCGTAAAGAAGGATGATGTCCCTTTTTGCATGTGTTCACGCCTACTGGAGGAGATGGTCGGGATCTCGGGATGTGTCCAGAACCAGCCTGTCGGGAGAAAATGACGGGGCTTTGGGGACTGCATCCAAACACTCGTCTGGAGGACTGTGGTGAAAGCAGGGCATACTTTGGTCCTGAAATGGACCAATGGGATTTTGTTAGTGTGTTTCTAAATGTCCTCCTCTCTGAGACTCTGCTCTACCTGGGGCAGGGTTTGGCGCCCCAGGAGTAGTGCCTTTTGGGGGGGATTCTGTCACACTAGATGGCGCTCTGCTCAGCTCTTGGGAGAGCACACCTGTTTGCTGTTGGGCTGACAGGTGTGCTTCATTTGAGGTTGGCTTTAAAAGCTCCATTAAGCGAGAGCAGAGCATCGTTCTTTGTTAATCTGTCTGTGTCGTGAAGTTTATCTGTGTTTTGAGTTTCTGTGAACAGTTATGTTATTAAAGATTTTACGTTCTGTAACAACCTCTCAGCTCAGCACTGATGTCCAGAACATGACACCGTTACCACCGTTACAACAATATACAACAGAAAAATTAATTTTGAAAAAATAAAACTAAATGTAAAAAAAATTTTTTTTTTTTTTTTATAGATGCTACTATTATTGGATTTTTCATTATTACTCAATGAATATAATCAATATCATTATTATTTTTACATATCAATACTAATATAAAACATTTTAATACAGTATGAGGCTACGGTACACCAAATACCCTGTAAGTAAATTTAAATCTAGCTTACCTGACCAGCTGTTTTCTCTCTTCCACTTTCAAAATGCCAGCAAGACAGCAATTATTACTTTGACATTTTCCTCATACTTATGACAATGGTCAAATATCTGTTAGACCAAGCACTAACACTGCTTAAATATATTATTGTCAAAAGTAAGTTTGACATCTGTCTTTTTGTTTTGTCTTTTATCTGTCTTGTCTGTTTGTTTTTTTTTTTTTTGTTTTTTGACATCATTTGACATTTTTAATATTGTGTGAAGCAGTTGTGATGAATGGAAGGGGGAATGTTGCAAATGTTTAGAATTTTAGCTACTTTACATTGATTTCCGTTATAAGCAAATACGTATGTGAACTTTTTTTGACTACATCAATAGGTTAAATTCCTGTAGTGAGATTAGATTTATTTTGCAGTTTTGCAAAAGGTGTTTAATAGCTTTTGCAACGTATATGCCAGGGTTGCATGTATCTGGACCCACAAAGAAGGTCCTGCTCAGTCTCTCCAATGTACAATCAAGAGTTATGCCCACAAAGTGTGGCGCTGTGATTTTGTGATTTTTTGCAAAACTGGTTGCATCTGGTTGGCAGTTCCTTGATAAGTAGTCAATAAGCCTATATAATGTGTCATCATACACAATTGGAACAATTAACATTGCTGGAATGTGGCAAGTGAGCTTTGCAAGCACATGGCACAATAGGGACCACTGTAATCAACTCAGCATGGCTAATTTTGACATGGAGTGGGAGCAGGGATTTGAAATTCTTAGCTTGCTTGGCCAGAAATGAACAGATTGGCAGGGTACAAGAGACCGGGCATGGCAGCTAATTAAAGCTGAGCTTGTTCTGCCCGGTGGAATTTTGATCTATTTCTTTCTTCAGTCAAGTTGAGTCTGAGTAGGGCTACAGCAATTTGATTTTTTGAGAGGCACAACGAAATCAACACCGCCTTTCTCTCGCCTTTTTACTCTCTCACTCTGTGAAGGTCTCCTGTTACTAATTGGGCTTTGGTTTGACCTTCAAGTGGCAGAGAGGGATTCATAGATTGAACCCCAAACACCCAACCAGTTCAATGCATGCACATTCACTTTAAAAGCTCAATTGAACCAGTCACTTTACAGATGGATCATAGTTTTTTTTTTAGGTACACACTAAGCTCGGACCCAGAATCAAAGAATACTCAGATCTCCAGCTCTAGCTTTGTCACACAGGATGCAGAAAAGGCATTAGTGAAATCCGACCATTAACACTGACATTGGCAGCAATTTAATCTTAATCACTAGGCTTAAGTTTTGTATAAAACATGGTTGAGTTTATTTGCTAACGTCCACTTTGTGTCTGTGTTTTGTTCCAGTTCAGCTCCAAATGTACAGTACCATCATTATAAAAATGTTTTATCAACAATATAGAGCACCACAATGTTACTGTAATGAATCTTTAATGAGAAAACAGCATGCTGTAGGCCAAAAGTCTTGTGTTAAAAGAAAAAAAAATTAACACATCAAAGATGCTCTTGCTGGGTCAGCAGCATTTACATTCATATTTACACTGTATATCCATACAGTGCCAGTCAAAAGATTTAGAACTCCCTAGTTTTTCCAGCTTTTTATTGAAATTCAAAGTCTCATTGTACTCTGAATTGAAAGCATAGAACAAATTAACAATTGAAGTTACAAAAATAAATCATGGAATCCAGGTATAAACCAAAACGTATTCTAAACTTTTGACTCATCAGAGTAGCCACCTTTTGAAGATATAACAGCTGAACACACTCTTGGCCTTCTTTCTACATTGGAAATCAAATATTCTTCAAAAGGATCTTCCAAACTATGTTGCAAAAGTTTCCATAAATGTGTGGTTCTTGTAGGTTGCTTTGCTTTCAGTCTTCTGTCCAGTTCATCCCAAACCAGCCTGATGGGATTTAAGTCTGGAGGCTTTGCTGGCCACTTAGTATGATCACTTATATGTATGCTTACTATGACCACTTTTAAGCTGTGCTTGAAGCTGTGGTCCTGTAAGCCGCCTATCACGCAAGCTGTTGACTCTTGGAAACTTGTCTTGATGCTTTTGTGACTTCAGGTCTGCCAGACCTCTTCCTTTCAGTTTCCCCAGTTTCTGAGTGCCTTTAAATGGTGAAGAAGACTGTACTAACTGACACCTTGACTTTCTTTGCAGTTTCTCTGTAGGAATGACACTTTTAAATGTTGTGATGGTCTGTCTCTCTTCCATAGTTAATTGCCTTTTTCTCACCATTTTTATAGCAGCACATTGTTTTCTGTAGCACAATACTGTTCAAATAATGCTCACAAGAATACAGTACCCCAGTGTGTCCCAACACTATTTTTATGAAGGCAGAGAGGTTTCAAAGTAATCAGGGAAAGCCGAGTCAAAGTTGAATAGATCAACTTCCATTTCTGCAGAAAAGCTTTAAGTAGTTAACCCATTTCTTGTTCAATGGGAAAGGCCTTTTTGTATAATTCTGAAATGTGTGTGTCATGGTTATACTCGAGAGGCAAGGCACACACGCGTTTCTTTAACGGAGACAGGTTTATTTCAAGACTATGACACAAAACACAACGCCGTAACTTACGGTGTAGACAGACAGTAAGGACGGTGAATGGACAACACTGGGTCGGACTGGCAGGCTATTTGTGTGTGGTTGTCCAGGTGTGGGTGATCGGTGGTGATGATTACGAGTGCTCGTGAAAGCCCGGTCAGTACTCCGGGGATCGGGACCTCTCCCCTGGCCTGGGTACCGTGGTGGGCGTGACATCACCCCCCCCCCTCCAGAGGCGTCCTCCGGACGCCCCGTGCAGCGCGCTCCGGGCCCTCCCCGTCCTGGCGGACGCTGTGGGAGTCTGTTGTGTCGAGGGGGTCGGCCTCTCTGTTTGGGGGCAGGGCGGCTAGGGTGGTTACGGTGGTAGTCGAGCCGGAGTTGAGGGTCGAGTATGTCCCGGGCTTTGACCCAACTGCGTTCCTCCGGCCCGTAACCCTCCCAATCCACCAGGTATTGAAGCTCCCCTCGATGTCGTCGGGAGTCCAGGAGCGCGTGGACCTTATGGGCTTGACCTTGCTCTGTGACGATGACAGGAGGGGGTTCAGCCTCTCCCACCGGTGCGGCCAGGGACCCCGGGACGTAGGGCCTGAGGAGGGAAACGTGGAAAACAGGGGTTATGTGCATGTGATCGGGTAGCTTGAGACGGTAAGTGACCGGGTTGACTTGGGCCTCTACTCGGAAAGGCCCAATGAACCGGGGACTGAGTTTCTTACTGGGCAGCCGTAGCTTGAGGTCACGAGTGGAGAGCCACACCCTATCTCCGGCTTGGAAGTCGGGGGCCTCCTGTCGATGCCTATCGGCTTGTTGGCGGAAGCGGCGCACTGCCCGTTCGATGTGTGTGTGGGCTTTCTCCCACACGCGCTCAGCCCCTCGGAACCAGGTGTCGATGCTCAGGACTTCCGTTGGTGTGGTATCCCAGGGGCAGAGGGGTGGCTGAAACCCCAACACACATTCGAACGGGGTCATTCCTGTGGAGGAATGGCGCAAGGAGTTTTGTGCGTACTCTGCCCAGTAGAGGTATTCAGCCCAGTCGTGTTGCCAGTGGTGACAGTACGCCCGGAGGAACCTAGTCAATTCTTGGATGGCTCGCTCGGCCTGACCATTGGTTTGGGGATGGTAACCAGAGGTTAACGAGACGGAGGTTCCCAGTCGCCGAAAGAAGGCCCGCCAGAGTTGTGAGGTGAACTGGGGACTTCTGTCGGATAAGATGTCCTCCGGGAAACCGTAATACCGGAACACGTACTGGAACAGAGCATCAGCTACCTGTCGAGCAGATGGGAGAGCAGCAAAGGGGATGAATCTACATCCTTTTGAAAATCGATCTACCACCACTAAGACGCACGTGTACCCCCCGGAACGTGGGAGATCCGTGGCCAAATCGATGGCCACGTGAGTCCACGGACGGGTGGGCACTGGCAGGGGTAATAACTTACCGGCTGGCAACTCACGAGGTGTCTTAGTTTGGGCACAGGTGGAACAGGAGCGGACCAGGGCCAGAACATCGGCCCTTAATGTGGGCCACCAGTATTTTCTGCTCAGCTGTTCCCCTGTGTGACGAATGCCTGGGTGCCCTGAGGCCGGAGAGGTGTGGACCCACTTGACTAACCGGATGCGGAGGCGTTCCGGCACGAAGATCTGATCAGGGGGGCACCCTGATGGGACGGAGGTGCCCTCAGCCTCCTGCCGGATGTCCCGTTCGATGTCCCATTGCACTGGGGCTGCTACTACAGTAGGGGTTAATATCGGTTCTGGCTGCGACACCCTCTCTGAAGACTCGAAGCGGCGTGAGAGGGCGTCGGCCTTGTTATTCTTAGTTCCTGGGCGGTAGGTCAGGGTGAAATCGAAACGGGTAAAAAACAGGGCCCAGCGTGCCTGGCGGGGGTTGAGTCGTTTTGCCAGCCGGATATATTCAAGATTACGGTGGTCGGTGAGGACCGTGAAGGGGTGCTTTGCGCCCTCTAGCCAGTGCCGCCACTCCTCCAGTGCGGCCTTTACCGCCAAGAGTTCCCTGTTGCCGATGTCGTAATTGACCTCCGCGGGGGTTAACCTACGGGAGAAGAAGGCACAGGGAACAAGTCTCTCGGGTTGTCCGTGGTACTGCGACAGCACCGCCCCCAGACCTACCTCGGATGCATCGACCTCGACCACGAACGGCCTTTCCGGGTCGGGCAGCCGTAGGATAGGCGCCGAAGTGAACTTCAGTTTGAGGTCTAGAAAGGCCGCTCGTGCCTCGGGCGTCCATCCGAGGCGGGAAGGTTTTCCCTTTAGCAGGGCGGTTAAAGGGGCTGTCGCGGCACTAAAGTTTTGAATAAACTGCCTATAGAAATTAGCGAACCCGAGAAAGCTTTGTAACTGTCTGATGGTGCGGGGCTCCGGCCAGCTGGTCACTGCCGTCACCTTTTGTTGTTGTCCTGGCTCGCCACAGTACAAACAGAGCCCATTGTGGATGCGGCGTTCCCTCTCTGCCCCAGAGAGGTGAATCCGGCCCAGATCCATGGGCTCAGGAGGACTGCTGTCGCTGCGTGGACTGCCGTGCCATGGGCACGGGGGGCGCTGCTGCGCGGCATGGGCGTGGCTCCCACGTGGGCCCGGTGCTTCGGCGTTTATGCTGGTCGAGACGAATCGCCAGGGTGAAGAGTTCATCCAGGCTCAATCCTTCGTCTCGGCAGGCGAGCTCCCGTTGAATGTCCGGGTGAAGGCCAGCCCGAAACACCGCCATCAAAGCAGGGTCGCTCCAACCGCTACCAGTCGCGGTAATGCGGAAGTCGAGGGCATATTCCGCGACGGAGCCGGTTCCCTGCTTCATGCGCAGCAAGCGATCCCCCTGGGACTGCCCATGAGCGGGGTGATCGAATACCGCCCGAAAAGTGGACGAAAAGCGATCGTATGTGCTCACGGTCTCGCCACCGCTTGCCCAGACCGCCGTTCCCCACTCAGCGGTGCGACCGGTAAGCCTTCCGATCACTGCCCTTATTTTCTCCACCTCCGTCAACCAGGGATATTGTCCAAAGTACATGTTAAATGTAACCAAAAACGCCGCACATGCACCTGGATCGCCCGCGTAGCGTTCCGGTAGAGCAATGTGGCTTACCGGCGGGACGGACGGTTGGGCGAACGGCGGAGGCGGAAAGGCCACTGCGGCTGCCCGGGGTCCTCGGTCCGAGATGGTTAGACACTCCAGTTGGTGTTGGATGTCGTCTAACCTGGAAGTCATTCGCCCTAGGATCCCCTCGTGATCTCGGATCCGCTGCCGAAGCTCCATGTCCGCCCTTTCGTCAGGAAAAATTCCGCCCGCTGCGCCTTGCTGCTCGAAGGTCCATTCATCTGTCATGGTTATACTCGAGAGGCAAGGCACACACGCGTTTCTTTAACGGAGACAGGTTTATTTCAAGACTATGACACAAAACACAACGCCGTAACTTACGGTGTAGACAGACAGTAAGGACGGTGAACGGACAACACTGGGTCGGACTGGCAGGCTATTTGTGTGTGGTTGTCCAGGTGTGGGTGATCGGTGGTGATGATTACGAGTGCTCGTGAAAGCCCGGTCAGTACTCCGGGGATCGGGACCTCTCCCCTGGCCTGGGTACCGTGGTGGGCGTGACAGTGTGCTATTTTCCAGTTTTGAATAACCTTACCATTTTTTAACCACTTACCTTTGTAACATTTCAAGCTATTCATTGGACTTGAATTGAATTTTAATTAACAAACTGTGTTCTAAAACTTTTGACCAATAGAACACACACACACACACACAAACACACACAAATATACAGCCATGGCCAAAAGTTTTGAGACTGACACGGGGTGGTGGTGGTCTAGTGGTAGGGTACTTGCTAGAGACCTATGGATCAAGAGGTCCCAGGTTTGAATCCCACCCCCATTGGGTTACTGAGCAAGACCCTTAACCCTAATATGCTCCAGGGGGACTGTCCCTGTAATTAGGACATGGAAGTTGTTCTGGATAAGATTGTCTGCTAAATGCTGTAAATATTAATTTCCACAGTTTGGTGCTACAGTTTTCATGATGGCAATTTGCATAAACTCCAGAATATTAAGTGAAAGTGACAACCCTTGTCATTACGAGGCCACAGCACAGCAAGCGTGAACCACAACAAAATTGGACCTCTGCTTTTAACCCATGCACACAAACACAGTGCAGCAGTGGGCAGCTATTGAAAGCGCCCGGGGAGCAGTGACAGGGACGGCACCTTGCTCAAGGGTACCTCAGGGCAACTTATTGGGAAGGGGTTCAAACCCCCGATACTCTGATCTGGTGGCTAACGCCCTTACCACTAGGCCACCACTGCCCCACCACTGCCACTCTTATAAAGAGTGATCAGATGAATTGCAATTATTTGCAAAGTCTCTCACGAAAATTAATTTAATCCCAACAAACCCATTTCCACTGCATTACAGCCCTGCCACAAAAGATGTGCTGACATCACTCAATTAACCTTCCTGTTAACAAAGGTGATCGTGTTGAGGAGGACTGGAGATCACTCTGTCATACTGACTGAGCTAGAATGGCAGGTTATATGCTTTAAAATGTGGGTGGTGCTTGAAATAATTGTTCTTCCTCTGTTAACCAAGGTCACCTGCAAGGAAACACGTGCAGTCATCATTGCTTTGCACAAAAAGGGCTTCACTGGCAAGCATATTGCTGCTTGTAAGATTGCACCTAAGTCAACCATTTATCAGACCATCAAGGAGAGATATTTAATTGTTGTGAAGAATACTGCAGGGCACCCAAGAAAGTCCAGCAAGCAACTGGACTGTCTCTTGCAGAGCTGCTCAGGAATGGCAGCAGGCTGGTCTAAGTACATCTGTGCACACGGTGAGGAGAAGAATTTTGTAGGATGACCTGGTGTCAAGGAAGGCAGCAAAGAAGCCACTTCTCTCCAAGAAAAATATCAGGACAGACAGATATTCTGCAAAAGGTACAGGGATTGGACTGCTGACGACTGGGGTAAAGTCATTTTCTCTGATGAATCCCCTTTGTGATTGTTTGGGACATCCAGAAAAAGGATTAACTGGAGATGAAAAAGGTGAGCGCTACCATCCCTCCTGTATCATGGCAACAGTAAAGCATCCTGAGAGCATTCATGTGTGGGGTTGCTTCTCCAAAGGGAGTGGGCTCACTCACAGTTTTGCTGAAAAATACAGCCATAAATAAAAAATGTTACCAAAACATGCTCTAAGAACAATTTCTCCTAACCATTCAAGAACAGTTTGGTGAAGGAAAATGCCTTTACCAGCATGATGAAGCACCTTGCCACAATGAAAAAGTGATAAGTAAGTGGCTCTGGGAACAAAACATTTCAAATCTGGGTGCACGGTGAGGAAACTCTCCAGACCTTAATCCCCTCGAGAACATTTGGTCAATCCTCAAGAAGCAGGTGGACAAAAAAAAACCTCACATATTTTGACAGACTCCAAGCATTGATTATGCAGGAATGGGCTGGCATCTCTGCAAGGATAACTGCTCATCACCTCAAGCTCAACCTTAACAAGACTGAGCTTCTCTACCTGGAAAGCCATCAAACACCAGGACAGGACCTTCACATCTCTTTTGGTGGTTCACTTCTCGTCCCATCTAGAACTGCTAGGAATCTTGGTGTCACTTTCTACAATGAGCTCTCCTTCTCCTCTCATGTTCTTAATATTTCCAGGTCCTGGCAACACCTTCTCTTCAACATTAAAAGAATCCATCCTTTCCTTACCACCCAGGCAACCCAGCTACTGCTGGTGATCTCAAAACTGGACTACTTCAACTCTCTTCTGGCAGGTTCTCCACTGAAGGCAACGAGACCACTACAACTGATTCAAAACGCCGCTGCAAGACTTGTCTTCAACCATCCCAAGTTTTCTTCTTCCACTCCTTTGCTGCGGGACCTACACTGGCTCCCAGTGGCTGCTCGTGTCAGGTTTAAAACTTTAACTCTTGCTTACAAGCCTACTAACAGCCTTGCACCATCTTACCTGACTGCTCTGATCAAACACCGTGTCTCTTCTCGTCCTCTCAGACCATCAAGCACTGCTCGTCTTGAACCCCCACCGTTGAAAAAAGGAGGAAGACATGCATCAAGACTCTTCTCAGTTCTGGCCCCTCAGTGGTGGAAAAAACTCCCCCTGATGGTCCAAACTGCTGAGTCCCTTGCTGTCTTCAAACGTAGATTAAAGACCCACCTATTCATAGAATTTCTCAGGGAATAATATTCCCAAACCATCTACTCTCCTACCTCTGCTCCTTCTTTTCCTTAAACCTCTGCTCTCTCTTTTCTGTCTTATCCTTAAAAAAAAAAAAAGAAAAAGAAAAATGTAGGTGTATATACTTGTCACAAGGGCACTTAGTTTGTTGCTTAGGTTGTAATAGCTAATCAGCAGTTGCTGATCTGAGCTGGTTACCAAGATGATGATGATCTAATGTGGAAACAAAGCATCTGCTAAATGCGGTAAATGTAAATGCATCATTCAGGATATGGCACAGAAGTTGATTGACAGCAAGCCAGGCCAACTTGCAGAGGTCTTATTAAAGAAAGGTGAACACTGCCAATATTGACTCTTTGCATAATGTAATTGTCAAACGAATAATGTAATTGTCAATAGAAGCCTTTGAAACTTATCAAATGCTTGTACTTATACTTCTGTATACCATGGAAACATCCGACAAAAAGATCTAAAAACACTGAAGCATGACTAAATGTTATACGTATATAGAAGGGATAAGAAGTAGCATACACACCACATCAAACATAAGTTTGATAAGTCTAGAGAGAGCAGCAAGGACAAAAGAAAGAAGGGGCAAACAAACAGCTAGAAAGCAACTGATATGCAAATATAGTATTTCCTGTATAATCTATTGATATTTATCTAGAGCATTGCTCTGGCCCTATATAAAAAGTGGCATGTCAAATGTCAGACTTTCTAAATCAACATACAACAGCAAAATGTTGTACCCCTAATACTGGGACAGCTACATTTCAAAAGCCATCATTGTAAATGAAATGATCAGTACAGCAGAGGAAAAGTCTTTTCATATAAAGTCTTGTATCTCTAGAATAAATTTCTAGCCAATGTCCTGGATTAAATTTAGGCTGAAAACCCTAAAACCCTTAATCCTCTCTGTTTTTAGAGATTGACAACTATCCACCACCTGCACGGTGGGAAGCTGATGTATTTCCAGGAGGCAATAATGTATTCCACGCCAGATAGTCCACAGGCACAGGAGTTTACTGTCTTCTATATCAAATCAACCATTTTCAGACTTTTCTCCCATCTGTGCTCCAGGCAAGCTACACCATCATTGATCAATTGTATGTGCTGCTGCCCACTAAGCATAGCTAACCAAAGCTACACCCATTATAAAATAGTAGACATTTAGCAATCAATGGAGTGTCGACCAGAAGAGGATGGAGTCTTGGTTCTTCCCAATGTCACAGTTTGGGTTTGTTTTTGTACAGTAGAGGGCGCTTTGTTCTGACTGAGCACACCTGAACTCATAAAGACACAGGTGTGCTTCACTGGGGCTGACAACTTAAGCCCCAGTGAGTCAGAACAGAGCATGGCAAAGCCTTAAAGTTAATGGTGGCATTTTAGTTCCCTGTATTTTGGTTTATGTTGAATAAAGTTATGTTCCAGATCACTGGCTCTGCACTGATGTCCTTCCTGCACCCCGCCACCATCACACCCAAGGTTTTAGAGTTTTTCCATGCCTCTTTCACCTTCTGCTTGCTCACTGGGGACTTGGACCCAGATTCTGTAAAGCTGCTTTGTGACAAACAAAAAACTGAGTTGTTTTATTCCTCTGTAGTTACTATAACTTCATATTACCCTTATTTTTGATATGTATCAGTACCTTTAATCAGCTTGCTTGTAAGAATGTTTCAATTCTTATCTTTTATCGCTCTAATCTTTCCCAGTTTTGTCCCTCTGACTATGTCAATAGGTCCTGTTCGCCCTTCTAAGCATCCAGCCTCTCATACAAGTCACTGTATGCTTTATCTTTAACCTTCACCACCACTTTCTTTTCCCTGCACACTGGTGGCAGTCATTGTTTACCTAGCTTCAACCAATCTGAAATTGAAAATTTGTTTTATGGTCCAAATGTTGATTTGGCAAAAGTTTAACAGAGGATCTTCTTTCTGATTTAACATTCCACATTTATCTGGGCTTCAGACCAGCACAAATAAATTCACTGACTTGTGCAAATAAACATAGAGACAGAGAGAGAGAGTGAGAGATACATTGTGGACTATCATTGCTTTTCCAGCTTGGGAAAATAGAAATGCTCTACAAAACATTGAGAACATTGCTGCCTGTCTACTGTTTGCTAAAGATCAGGTCATACCAAATGGTTATTGGAAAAGTATTTTGTCTACAGATGGCACCAAAATTTACTGATTTATTTAAAAAGTGGTATATTTGGATAAAGGAAACATTGTATTCTAGCATAAGAACCCTATCCTATCCTTGAAATATGAAGGTGGTTGTATACTGGAATCTTTTAGTTAACAGCTATTGCTGTTCAAGAGTTTCAGCAGACACTGAAAGGTTTACAACTTTTGCAGCTCAAAGATATGTAATATTTCAATATTTTCCTCAATATATAAATAAGAAAGTATAATATTATTGCCTAAATTGTTTAACAAGGTTCTCCTTATGTACTTTTAAGATTTTGGGATTATGTATATATAAAAAAGAATATTCCAAATGATAATATTTTTTTGAAATACATCTATATTATGGATACAAAGTTTAGAATCTGGAATGAGCTATGAATTTAAAAAAAAAATATTGTCACTAGGATTGATCGCAACTTTAACTTCTTAAACTCTAGGCTAATTATACAGTCATAGACCTACAGTTTTGTATGTGTTTTCCAGCATTAACAGCATTATAACCCAGCCAAAAAAACACTTATCTGTTTCTGACAGTTAATATATTAACAAGGTGAGAACGCAAAAGGTTCAGTGCTTGCTTGGGGCTTCCCTGTTGTTGAATTTGAGAACAAGAAGCTTTAGTATTGTTACAGCAAATAACAGGGCACTACAGACTTATGACAAAACTCATCATTCTCTTCAGAAAGTGCTCATGCCACACTGAAACTGTTTTGGAACAACAATCAAAGAAGTAATAGCACTCATTTTCAAATTCAAAGTTTGTCACTCTAGGCAAAATCTTTTTTTAAAAGAGAGCAATTTATATGTTTTATGCTGGAGAATTGGCTATGATTAAGGAATATGGAGGTTACTCACAGATACTGTACTATTGCACTGTATTTTTTATTTCTTAATAGTTTTATTATTCTAATTTCATATGAAATAATTAATAAATCAAGAATTGTGCTTATTTTACACCAAGAGCTGTGGTGTAGTGTTAAAATTCTGTACAATTAAAAAAAAAAAAAAACATTTTGAAGGACTGTGACAGGTGGGTTTGACCGAACATAATTGTGGAGCCAGAAGTCTGCAACTGACCTTTATTAAAAATGAAGATAAACATGTACTCACGCAAACACTGAACTCCAAGTGCTTTCTACAAACAGTCACCCAACGTGGAATCCAAAATGTCCAACGATCTGCTTTCATTGGGATCTTTGTACCCTTGAGCCAATGAGGCACCCCTGACATCCTAATGATGTGCCAGGTGTGCCCCAGTCAGGGGAGAACACCACAAACCTATTCTATTTTTCCTGAATTTTAATGATGAGGTCAACTTAACTTAGTGATTGTGCATTGTTCTTATGTACCAAAACAGTCTTATTCCATTGTACATAAACTTTGTATATTCATTGTTTCTTTTTTCTTTGAACCTCTATAGCTGATATACATAGATTACCTCTGTTTTGATTGGCTATATTGTATTTTGCCTTATTCAAGAAACCGTCCAGGCAAACAATCTTAAATGTATCGTTTAACCAAAATGTGTGGTCATTCTATGGGGATCAGTTGGATAAATAGGATGTTAAATGTGATGGTGGTAAAAATAAAAAATATATAATATATATATATATATATATATATATATTGCATATATACTGGAAATATACAGGTTGGAAAGGAGAAAGCAGGAGGGTGTAATCATGCAGTCAGTGGCTTTTATTGAGGATCTAGACTGAAAACCTTATGGATACTGGAACGTCCAATTGTCTATGGAACTTATCACTCTGTAGGCCAACCTTTAAGTTTTTCATAAGATGAAACTGTCTGAAAACAAATACACTTTACTAGCTGCTCAGTGATGCTCTGCCAGTCCTATACCATAGCTATGTTTAACTGAGTTTAGATCGTGTCACAATTTCTTGATTAAATTACAGTCTAAAGGTGATTTAAGTTTCTGTTCATTTTTTCAAGTAATGGCACTACAACAAAACTGACAAGAGAGCACTTTGCAGAATTCTATCTTTGCCAAAGCCTTGCAATGAAAACATTCAAATGAATGCAATTTTAAGAAATTCATATTGGGGGCAGTGGTGGCCTAGTGGTTAGGGCGTCAGCCGCATGATCGGAGGATCGGGGGTTCTGAAGTACCCTTGAGCAAGGTGCCATCCCCCTCCCGCTCCTCCCTGCGATGGGCTGGCGACCTGTCCAGGGTGCATCCCCCGTCCTCGCCCTGTGTGCGCTGGGTTGGACACCAGCACTCCCCCGCGACCGCGTTTGGGACAAATGGCAGAAAATGGATGGATGGATGGCAATTTTAAGAGATTCATATTGTATCTGTAATATAGCACGTATAAAGGAAAGATAACATGAATAACATGACCTAAATCTAAAATGTTGAGTAGTCAGAAGGGAGAGACACTCACAGACACAGCATGCACTCAGCTGTGCATCTGTGAGGCTGTTGTAGAGCTAATATGATGCATTAGTTCAGGTCCCAAAACTGCACAGCACTGTGTGTCAGAGGGAGCCACATCGATACATGATTTATAGTCTAATTACGGCTAGCGAATGGAACCTTGCAGACGACACACTCCAAGATCCTGCTGGTCAAATAAACACACGTTAGCATCACTCACATAGCCGCAGGATTACACAAACACACGCACAAACACAGTGAGGTGATGGCAAGGACAGGGAGCTTCCTTCTGCTGAAAGAGACTTATAAACAAGTATGCCTGGTCAAAGCTTGGTTTGATATTGGAAAAGTATTTAATACAGAAGAACAAAATTGGTAATACAATGCAGCTAAATATGACTGACTATAATTATAATGGTCAATTTGCGTTGACTGCACCATATCAATCAAACAATGCTATATGCAAATCACCAATTGCTCACAAGCGCAGGGTTTAAAAAGCACAGGGAGATAACAAAGTCATCAAACTTTGAAACAATGCAGAAAATAAAAGTTCAGAGAGAAAAATAGAGTTCCTTTCCACCAGAAAAATCAACAGGGACTACAGGGAATTCTCCTGGTGAAAAGCAGAGTCCAAAAGTTCAAAATATTCTTTTGGTAAGCAATTTTTCAGGGAGTATTTGAAGTTTGTGTTTTATTTGCTGTATTTACTCTTAACGGAATTACTTTTCTGGAAAGTCTAAGCTTACACAATGGCAAGAAGAGCAAAGTCTACTGAATGGCTTTGCTTAGTGTATTTCTTGTTTAATTTGGATTTGACACCTGCTGGATTCCTGAAAGTGCACAGAAGATTCTGCCAAATAGAGCCTGGCAGTGTTCCAGTGGGTGCCACTGCTTTCAGCATACTTTATAATAACTGGCATACAATAATAAGCTCTCTGATAGGCTGGCGAACTGTCCAGGGTGTGTCCCCGTCCTTCGCCCTGTGTGAGCTGGGATGGACTCCAGCACCCCCACGACCCTAATTAGGACAAGGGGCCCAGGAAACAACCGACCGACAATAATAAACTCCCTGTCTCACTATGTTAAACAACTAGGTAATCAATGCTAAGCACAGGTGTAGAGAAAAATGCTCTTAAAACTAAAAGTCAAACGTTATTGGGGCAGCGGTGGCCTAGTCGTTAGGGAGTTGGCCCTGCATCGGAAGATTGTGGGTTCAATTCCCTCACAAGTAGGTATATCAAACTGTCAGTTTGATATATTTGTACGTATACGTATAAATAAAGATGTGCATTTATATCTATAATTTAAAGTTTATACTTAAAAATAGCTGTGTTTATGTTGGTGAATGTAACGGTGGCGGGGTGCCGGAAGGACACCAGTGCAGAGCCGGGGGTTCGGAACGTAGTTTTATTATCCAGATATACAAAAACCAGAAGCAAGGACTGCAGTTCTAATCAAAAACCAAGAACCGAGGAACTGCAGTCTAAATCAAGATACCAAGTTCCTAATCACTAAAAACCCAGCCAAATACCACCATTGCACATAGGCTTAACCTAACTAATGAGCCACGCTCTGTTCTGACTCACCGGGGCTTAAATAGTCAGCCCCAACGATGCACACCTGTGCCTTCATGAGCTCAGGTGTGCTCAGTCAGAACAGAGCGCCCTCTAGCGTACCCAAAACACCTCATGTGACAAACACCTCATACGTGATAGAGAGCGCCCTCTAGCATGCCCAAAACACTTCATACGTGACAGAGAGCGCCCTCTAGCATGCCCAAAACACCTCACATGTGACAGAAACACCACATATGTGACAGTGAATAAATAAAAAAAAACATGTCATAAGTTTAGCTTTTATTTAACTGTTTCCCTGTCCCCTAGATATTTATATTTAACTTATGATAATAAGTTGTTGTATTAGTTGTTGATTGATAAGATGTTGTATTAACTTATGATAATAAATATATCTAATAAAATTTACAGTATCAAATAACTAAACCTTTTTTTACAAATTGAAATAAATCACCTATCACAGTAAATGATTAATTTCTAAATTAAATATGTACGTAAGATGACAAAACATATTAAGAATAAATAAAAAACATGTCTGTGAAGATAGAATTCCTTTAGTGTAAACTGTGCTCTTTATTTATAGACCTTTTGGAGATTCAAAGTATATTGTAAAATATACAAATAAAAAACTAAATAAACATGCATGACATGTCACTTAAACCTGCCATATGCAAAACAGGGCTACATGCACCTGTAGTTTCTGCACTTTGATAATTTCTCCACCTGCTCTCTCTCTTGGTTAAAACACTTAATTTTAGCCCTGGGTCAAATCTTTTAAGATCAGCTGAAGAGACAGCACATGAGTTTAGAATCTTTAGTTGCACATTAATAATATATATATATATATATATATATATATATATATATATATATAATAAGTTTTAGGCAGGTGTGGAAAAAAAGGTGGGAACAAAAGAAGAAAAATCTAAATCAAATCAATATTTTGTATTACTACCTTTTGCCTTCAAACCAGCATCAGTTCTTATGGCCCCCACAGAGCCCTGATCTCAACATCATCGAGTGTGCCTGGGATTACATGAAGAGACAGAAGGATATGAGGCAACCTACATCCACAGAAGATCTGTGGTTAGTTCTCCAAGATGCTTTGGAACAACCTACCAGCCGAGTTCCTTCAAAAACTGTGTGCAAGTGTACCTAGAAGAATTGATGCTGTTTTGAAGGCAGAGGGTAGTCACACCAAATTTTTATTTGATTTAGATTTCTCTTTTGTTCATTCACTGCATTTTGTTGATTGATGAAAATAAATTATTAACACTTCCATTTTTGAAAGCATTCTTTGTTTACAGTATTTTTTCAACACCTGCCTAAAACTTTTGCACAGTACTGTATATATATTCATGTCTAACAGGCATCATGACTTCAAAGTAATCTAAATATTGAGCCAGACTATATTTTGTGATTAAAAACCCATTGTAAAATTCTTAATGTAAGTTGCCTAAGAGTCTTATGTAGGTCTATTGTAGCCTTATGAAGACTGCCCTTTAGAAAAATGAAATATGTTCACTACTCTAAAAGTGTGTATTACCTTGATTCTCATTTTTTACCCAATCTGCAAGATCATAGTATCTCTACAGCTATATAATTTATATATATATGTTTTCCATAACATCACTGTAAAACATAATTATCAAAAAACAGTTAAAAATAGTGCTCAAAAATTCACTATTCAAATATATTTAAGGGTTGTGCATGAAACTTCTTCCTTCTCCTTTTGGCTGTTCCCGTTTAGGGGTCACCACAGCGGATCATCCATTTCCATTTGTTCCTGTATTCTGCGTCTTCCTGCTTCAAACCGACCACCTGCATGTCTTCCCTCAACACATATATAAACCTCCTCTTTGGTATTCCTCTTTTCCTCTTTCCTGGAAGCTCCATCTTTAACATCTTCCTCCCAATATAATCCTCGTCTCTCCTCTGGACATGTCCAAACCAATGCAACCTAGCCTTTCTAACTTTGTCTCCAAAGTGTCAAACCTGAGCTGTCCCTCTAATATACTCGTTTCTAATCCTGTCTGTCCTCGTCACACCCAACACAAATCTCAACATCTTTAATTCTGACACTTCCTGTATTTTTATCAATCCTATCGTTTCCAATCTATGCAACATAGCTGGTCTCACTACTGCCCTGTAAACCTTCCCTTTTTTTCTTTTTCATTTTTTCTCGCTGGTACCCGTCTGTCACAAATCACTCCAGCCACTCTTCTCCACCCATTCCAACCTGCCTGGACTCTCTTCTTCACCTCTTCCATACTTGCCATTACTGTGACCAGTATTTAAATTCCTCCAACTTTGTCACCTCTGTTTCCTCTGACCTAACCACTCCACTTTCCTCCATTTTGTTCACACTCATGAATCTGTCTGTGTCCTACTCATTTTCTTTCCTCTCCTCTCTGGAGCATATCTCCATCCACCCAAGGTTCTCCTCAAGCTGCTCCCTACTCTCACTGCAGATCACAATATCATCAGCAAACATCATTACTGCTGTCTAACCTCGTCCAATCAACCTGTCCATTATCATTGCAAACAACAATGGGCTCAAAGCTGATCCTTGATGTAATCCAACATCTACCTTAAAAGCATCCTTCACTCCTACTGCAGATCTCACCACTGTCACACTCCTCTCATACATATCCTGAACTACTCTCACATACTTCTCTGTAACACTTATCTTCCTCATGCAAAACCACAACTCCTCTTAAGGCACCCTGTCATATGCTTTCTCCAAGTCCACAAAGACTCAATGTAACTCCTTCTGACCTTCTTTGTACTTCTCCATCAACACCCCCTCAGAGCAAACATCGCATCTGTAGTGCTCTTTCTCGGTATGAAGCCATACTGCTGTTCACTAATCATCACCTCTTTTTTTTAATCTAGCTTCCAGTACTTTTTCCCATAACATCATGTTGTGGCTGGTCAAATTTATCCCTTTATAGATAGGACAACACCTACCCCATTCCTCCTTCCATCCACACAATGATAAAACAATTTAAACCCTCCTCCAAGACACATGGCCTTACTACCCTTCCATTTAGTCTACTGCACACACAAAATATCAACCTTCCTTCTCTTTATAATATCAGCTAAATAACCTCAGCCACTAGGGATGCACAAACCCTCAGGAGAAAAGAAAAATCTGGAAAAGACTTATAAAAGTGACATTTTAAACTCAGAAGTGTAGTAAGAAATTCTGAATGCAAACCTGTAGAAGTAAAAAAAACTGCAAAAAAACTTAGACCAAAATGATTAGCTGCCTTTTGAAAGAAAAAAATAGTTTTGGAATGCTCTGTTTAAAGAAATGCCATTTATTTTGACATTTTGTTTTGAAAGAGAATAAATGTAATACATTTCTACAGCTGTTTACAAGCATTTTTCTGTGCCACATTTATTTTTCATTCTCACACCTTTCTGCTGAAACATTCAGCCAAGCACAATAGTTTATTATGCCTAAAATGCTTTATAGCTTCTATCACACTGCTAGAAATGTATTCATAAAAATTAATCCCATCAAAAAATGTTTGTATGACAAAAATTATTTTACATTTACAGCAGTTACATTATTAATACAAAAGTAAAAAGTATTGTTCTATGTAAATATATTGAGTGTTTTTGCTGTAATTTGGTATTTAATCAAATAAGCAATGCATGGATTATTATTAAAACTTTTTACATTAAAAACACAAACTAAAATAGTTCATTTTATTATGTATGAATATAGCGATCAAAACAAAAAATATGTAAAGTTAAATTAATAGCATAAGCTGCCTGCTCCGTGTTCTCACCTGCATTGCACCAAACATCTTCCCTTCCCCAACCACAGAGCTGGTTTCAGTGCAAACACTGTGATGTTACCATGCCTTCTCTTGTTAGATGAAGAGGGCTTTCAACCGTTTTCATCCCCAGGACTGGCAAGATGTGGGTCAGTGAACAGTGCTCTCCCACTCCCTCATCCATGACTGAAGTTCCCTTGGGCAAGGCAAGTATGCAGCCCCCTGCTCCTGTTCCTTGTGTTCACTACTAGTGTGTCTGAAAATACGACCATGGAAAAGTCATATCAGACAAGGAATGAATGTATGAATCAGGTATCATCTAACAGGCAAGCCTTCGTTATACTGAATTACAGATTAAGAAAGAGGTCTTTAAGGTCCTCAACAACAGAACAAAAAGAACATGATAAATGAAAGTGACTATTCTTGTCATTGTGCACAGCACAACACAATGACATTCAGCCTGGGGGTGGTGGTGGTCTAGTGGTAGGGTACTTGCCTAACAATCAAGAGGTCGCAGGTTTGAATCCCACCTCTAATACTACCACCATTGGCTTCCTGAACAAGACCCTTAAGCCTGAGTTGGTCCAGGTAGACTGTCCCAGTAATCAGGAATTGGAAGTTGCTTTGGATAAGAGCGTCTGCTAAATGCCGTGAATGTAAACCTCTGCATGTCACCCATACACATGTGCAGCAGGGGGCAGCTATTGAAAGCACCAGGGGTGCAGTGACCTTGCTCAAGTGTACCTCAGGGCAACCTACTGGTGAGGGAATTGAACCCACAATCTTCCAATCTGGGGGCTGCTGCTGGGGGCCAATACCGCTGCCACTGCTACCAATGACTTTGGCAATTGTTAATTCTTTAATTCTTTGTTAAGCTGTCCACCATACAGGTGGTGGACAGCCATCTATCTAAAACAGAGAGAGAAATTTGATCTCACAGTGTGCAGACTATGAATAGAGTGCAGGACTGTGACTCTAGCAGAACTCACTATTACAACCTAACTAGAAAGGACAGAGCCAAGGGTTTTGCAAACACGAGTGCACCCAGAGACACATCTAATATAGTGCCTAAAGCAGTGAAAAATCAGGTGCAGGTGATTAGAGATGATCAGTCTGTTGATTTGTATTCTTGTGATGCTGGATGTTCAATGGTTGGAGCCCCTTTAACTTATATCTTATGTAACAACAGAAATTTAGAAAATGTAGTAGCATTCCTTTTAACAACAAATTAGTAATGTGTTCATGTCAACTAGGGGTACTGGAGTTGTGGTAGCCCGAGGGCAGGATAATCAGCTGTAAACTAAAAAGCCTGGCTCTATCCTTTCTTCAGCACTAGCACCGTTTGAGCCCTTGAGCAAGGCCCTTAACCTCAAGTAGCTCCAGGGAAACTTTGCCTGCCATTAGGCAATGTACGTTGCTCATGATATGAGCATCTGATAAATGTTGTAGAAGTAAATATTAATTTAAAATGGTAAATGATTTATTTATTACTATTGTTCATTTTATGCCAACTTAAAAATCACAGATATTCAGTTTTGATTTTGCAGTTGTATTATCCTTTAACTAGTTATTATGTTTATGAACAAGATAAAGCTTCAGTTGAAATTATAGGTTTTGAAACAACAGCTGCTTGTTGAACCCTGTGGTGAGCTTCATTCTGGAGTGCTGTCAGTCTAGACTTTGGTGCATCAGTTTAACCTGGTCTCATGAGACTCAAGTCTGGCTAAAATATATCCTATAGTGATAAACAGATTGTACAGGATGTTTCGGCTGCTCCTGATTAGGGGTCACCAAAAATAGTTGAAAAAAGTCATATCTGTGATTTGTATGTTTGTACTATGCCTTTTTCTTTTACATTCTTCCCAATTTTTGACACAGCTTACTCTAAATAATCAGCAAGAAGTAAATTCAACTCTGTGTTGGAATTCCTTATGAAGGAGTTTTGAAATCCTCTCCAACTGGCAACTCTCTTGTTAAGGCCATTTTTCCTTTAAATTTCCCAAGGCCAAAAGCTTATTAAGGTTTTCTTTTAACTGCAGATTGTAAATGCTTCGATGCTTCGAAGTAAATCTTCATTATTAGATTTGAGACAATGTTTTTGAAACACAAATTACAAGGTGATTTCATAATTTCACATTGAGTGATTCCATAATTTCTACCTTTTTCCATAATTTCTTCCTTTCCCATCTATTAAGCCTAAATAGTTTTGTATAAATTTAAAGTTTTTTTTTTTATAATTTACAAAGTAAAAAAGCTGAATAAGCATCCTATTCTAGTATTCTTAAGCACATTTTTTGCATGTTTGCATTCAAGAAGGGCTGGTTCAACCTTTGTCAACTGATGTGTGCTGCTCCTGGCTGTTTTTCAGTAGGAAATGGCAGGGAACTAATCAAACAATGTCTTAATGCCTTCACAATAACCTGCTCTCTGCCATTGCTGGAACTTTTTTCTCCTCCTGTTATGTACTAATGCAAATTCAAGTACATGTACCACCTTACCGCCACTTATTACTTATTACTTATTATTTATTTTTATTTTTTGCACTAACCATAACACTGCTGCTCAATCACACTGCCAACAACATGTGCTACTTTGTTCCGTAACACTGTGGCTCTCTGTAGGATAAATGTACTGCTCTGTCTATTGTTGTCTGTCTGTTGTTGTCTGCACTTGTGTGCCTTGTCTTGTGTCTTATGTTGTGTCTGATGTCATCTTATGTGTAGCACCAGGGTTCTGGAGGAACGTTATTTCGTTTCACTATGTACTGTGTATATTGTTGAAATGACAATAAAACCTACTTGACTTGAAAATAAAATGTAATGAACTGGATTGGACATTAATTGCTGGCATCAAACATGATTGCTAAATGGCTAGGTGGTCAAGCACTTGGACTGATTTTTTTTGTTGTTGGTTTTTTGACGACATAAGTCATAGTCCATTGCCCACAGCAGGGAGGAAAACAAATAAATGAACATATAAATCAATAAATAAATTAAGTAAAAAGTTCATTTCACAAGAATGCAAATGAAACTGTTGTCTTCATGGTCAAACGTTTCCATGGGTCTTGTGTATGTATCCACCACTCCTAATTTATGTTATTAGGTAGTCCATGTTATTTTTTTTTGTTTAGCTAAATATAGGTTACATCTTAACTCTTACTTTAATACATTTAAATGTTGTCATTTAGCAGATACATTTATCCAGAATGATTACAAAAAATGCGAACAGTGGAAACCAAAGTGAATTGAAAGTACTTGAAATACTGCAATAAAGTACAATACATCTGAAAATACCTAATAGTTTGACCTATTTTTTAAAATAAATAAATACATGCGTGACATGATTTTGTGGTGAGCAAACAAAGAGCTTAAGTGATAGATAAAGAAATATTTTATGATGATTGTCAAAGAGTGCAGAAAGCTGTTGACCTATGTTTTGTATTAAAAGCTTGGTTTTTATACCATGATATACTGAACACAGTGCACAGAGTTAAAGGGGAAATTCATAAATTCATTCCAACTCTGAAGGCCGAGCCACAAAAACAGAAAGATCATGCCTGATTGCCATGCCCAGATTTAAAGGAAGGCCATGTCAAGAGGCCAGAAATAGATCAAATAAATTTAATTGCATTGTGTGGCTCCTTCTAACAAAAAATGTAAATACAGGCAGTAAAAATAGAAGGTAAAGGCTAATGAAATTGTATTTATTATACCTTGTTAAGTGAAACGTTATCCGTAAGTACCTTTACATTGATAAATGAAATGATAAAAGTACTCTTTTTCTCACTAAAGTTTTTAGTGAGAAAAGCAAATGTTTGCTTTATAACCTTTAAAAATAATTTTTCTTTGCACTTTGCTAAAGATCAGGATTCACAACATCACACAGCATATACAGTCATGTGATAAAATTAGGACACCCCATTAAATATTCTGTTCTTTATTAAGAAATGTTCACATATAAATGTCTAAACTTGTATTTATTTATCTATGGAAAAGAAAGGGATTTAATTGCAGGTTAACAACAAAAATTAACCTTGATTTATTAATTAAACAAAAGATATCAACAAAAATGTGTATTCTAACTGAGGAAAATGTTAGGACACCCTACCCCCTAATAACTTGTGTTACCCCCTTGTTAACGGTGTTAACCACAGTGAGATGCTTCTCGTAGCATATATAGTCTCTGACATCGGTCTGAGGAAAGTTTGCCCCAATGCAGAATTCTTTAAGCTGTGAGATATTTGAAGGGTTTCTTGTGTGTACGGTCTGTTTCAAGTCACCCTACAGTATTTCAAAGGGATTAAGATCTGGGCTTTGACTGGGCCACTCCAGGACACTCCATTACTTAATTTTCAGGCAGTCCTTGGTGGATTTACTGGTATGTTTTGGGTCATTGTCATGTTGCAGGGTCCAGTTCCACTTCAGCTTTGATGTTCTTACAGATGGTCTCACATGTTCCTCAAGTACCCTCTGATACCTGGTAGAATTCATGGTGAATTCTATGATGGTGAGTTGGCCAGGTGTCAGGACTTTGGGTGTTTGTTCCTGTTTTATTCTCAGTAGAGGGCGCTCTGTTCTGACGGAGCACACCTGAGCTCATATGACACAGGTGTGCTACATTGAGGCTGACTACTTAAGCCTCAATGAGTCAGAACAGAGCGCGGCTCATTCACTTTACTTCAGTTATTGTTACGGGTGGTTTTGTGTCTGATGTATTCCAGTTTCGTGTCTGGATTTTGGTTATAGTTTTTTTCTTGGTCCAGTTTCGTGTCTGGTTCCATGTTTCTGTTCAAATAAAGTACCTCAAGAATCTCTGGCTCAGTGATGACGTCCTTCCCGCTCCCCGCCACCGTGACACCAGGTCCTACTGCAGCAAAGCATCTCCAAATCTTGACACTTCCACCGTCATGCTTCACATTTGGTATGCGGTCCTTTCCCTGGAATGCTGTATTTGGTTTACACCAGACATGTCCTCTGTTCTGGTGTCCAAATAATTAAATTTTAGATCTGTCCAAAGAACATTATTCCAGGAGTCCTGATCTTTGTCTACATGCTCTCGGGCAAAACAAGTCTGGCTTTGATGTTTAGAGAGCAAAGGTATCCTCCTTGCACACCACCCATGCAAGTTAAAGTTGTGCAGTCTCTTTCTGACTGTAGAGGCATTCACTTTCACATCAACAGAAGCAAAAGCCTGCAGTAGGTCTCATGATGACATTTTAGGGTATCTGGAAACTTTATTTTGCATCTTGTGGTCTACTCTCAGCGTGTGGTGGGTGGCGGTGGTCTAGTGGTAGGGCACTTGCCTATGGACTTCGGTCCCTGGTTCAAATCCCACCTCCAGCACTACCACCACTGGGTCCCTGAGCAAGACCCTTAACCCTGAGTTGCTCCAGGGGGACTGTCCCTGTAATTAGGACATGTAAGTCGCTCTGGATAAGAGCGTCTTCTAAATGCCGTAAATGTAAATGTGAACTTGTTTGGATGGCCAGACCTGGACATGTTGGCAGTTGTTTTGGAAGACCTCCACTTGTAGACTATTTTCCAGACAGTGGAACGGCTGATCGCAAATTCTTTTGAGATCTTTTTAAATCAGACTTACCAGACTTATAAGCTGCTTCACTCTTCTTTCTGAAAGCCTCAGACAGTTCTTTTGAACGCCATGGTGCTCCTGCAAAATGCTGAGTAACAATGCTCTAATCATGTGCACCTGATATGCTAAACCTGTGTGTGATTTGAACCATTTTAATTGTGAATAAAGGTGGAGGTGTCTTAATTTATTTCTTACCAGAAATCACATTTTTGAAGAATTATCATTGTGGAAAGATCTTCTTAATGGAAAACCAGTCCTAATTTGTTAAATGTATTAGAATAAAACATCTTTAGTAAAAACACATCTTTGGACTCAACAATGATGGCCGTTCTCTTCTGTTGAGTGTGATAAACATAAGCTTTATTCTATTTTACATTTCCTATTACAAACTGCAGTTTTTTTGTCATGGAGAGCAGCCAAACCTCTATTCTGACACTAAATATTTACTTTTTTTCTCACCTTGGTGGAAATTCTTCCCCAATCCCGAGCTAAAAACATTAACTCTCTTGCTCTCTCTCTCTCGCACTCACTCTCTCTCTCTCTCTCTCTCTCTCTCTCTCTCTCTCTCTCTCTCTCTGCATTCCTCCAAACACACTCTTTCGCACACCATCGTGGCAAAAACAGAAGAAGAAGAGGAGGAAGCGAGAAGAAAGAAGGGAAATGTAAAAAAAAATAATAAATAAAGGAGAGCGAGTGCGTGGCTGCGCGCGCGCGGCTTGAAAGGGCGCAGTTTAAGTTTAAAGCGTGACCTTGAGACGCGCAGTCTGTCTGTCTGCCTCGCGCTCGCAGTCTCGCCTCCCCGACTGTCGAGGAAGCGCGACATTGTTTATTCACTTTGATTTGTCAAAGATGCATGCGCGAGTATTGACAAGAAAGAAAAAAGATCCCCCCAGATGAGCGTGTGAGAGTGTGTGTGTGTGTGTGTGTGTGTGTGTG